>JAVTVY010002688.1:0-330849 GCA_036873755.1 Hanleya hanleyi
CATATCTCCCCTGATTCGAACATAAATTTCTGCCCCTCAATAGGTACGAATTTACCCTCAGTTACTACAATGTTAAAAGCTCCGATGACGTCACGTCCGGGTCAAAGTTCACGCTCCTTGATTAATAGGGATCCCCTTCAGTTAACTGACATACCCGGCAATGCATGTTTGGGGTAGGAGTATTGGAGTGGTCATTCTTTTCTTGTGGATTTTACTATGGGTTGTGGTACTTGTTTTCTCTGTCTCACTCTGTAGAAGAATAGGCAGGTCACGTGAAGTGACGTCATCACCGGAAGTGACGTCATCGCCGGAAGTGACGTCATCGCACGCCTGCACATACGGCTGATGGTACACCCTGTACACTACAGCCCGTATGGCACGGCGCACCCAAGGCGCGTGTGCAGGCGTGCGATGAAGTAACTTCCCGTGATGACGTCATTTGGAAGGGGATACAGTAAAATGGACCAGTGGGCGGACATGCGGCCGATGACGCCACTTCCGGCGATGACAGCACTTCCGGTGATGACGTCACTTTCTTCCAGAGTCAAGGGCCAATGGTCAAAGCATGTGTGTGATCGGACGGTTAACAATGCCTTAAGACGTTACGATAGGGCGTTAAGGCGTTACGATAGGGCGTTAAGGCGTAAAGATAGGGCGTTAAGGCGTTGATACAGGCGATAAGGCGTTAAGATAGAGCGTTACGGCGTTGGGAAGGGCGTTAAGGCGTTAAGATAGGGTGTTAACTCGTAAAGACGGACGTTGACGGGAGTCATTACATTTGGATGAAGTAGTGGTAACTCCATAGGATATCTATACTCACCAGAGCTTCCAGGCTATTTCACCAGGCGTTGAAGCGTTAAGCTAGGCGTTGGTGGGCGTTTTACGCCCATAAAAACATACATATCCCAAAGACGTGCACAGTCGACGTTCAAATGATTAGAGATTCGTCTAACGGCCAAGAGCGAACATGGCCGAAGGTTAACACAACACCAAATGGCGGCTTCTGACTGGACAAGAGCCACTGAGAATACATCTAACGGACAAGAACAAATATGACAGATACAACATCAAATGGCGTTTTCTGATTGAAAAATAGCATACTTGAATTGCGACTCCCCCAGCGTGAATATGATGTTATGAAGGGAGAATAAGCTATATGAAAACTTGCGAACGTGTTCATCTGTCTTTCTATCAGCTGTCTGCTTCATGGGATTAAGACATTATAGGACTAGGTAGAGAAGACGATAGAGCGGTACTGCGTTAAGACAGGCGCTCAGCAACGCTATCACCATCGCCTCCACCACCACAAACATCCACCACCACCTCCACATACACACACATACCACACACACATCCACCACCAACACACGCCATCACACACACAAACACACACACAACCACCACCACCACACACAACCACCACCACCAAACATACACCAACACACAGCACCACCAACACACACCACCAAATTCACTCACTCACTCAGGCACACACACACAGGTAACTCTACTAGGTAGTCAGATCGAAACCCGCTCCTTTGCACCTCCGAAATTCCATTCCCTGCTACTCCCGAGTGCGCAGGCGAATATCACTCCCAGTCTGGCTCTACTACGCAAGAGAGAATATTATAGATGCAACACCGAACGGCGGCTTCTGATTGGACAAGAGCATACTTGAATTGTAACATACCTAACGCGGCTTCCCCAGTGTGCGTATGATGTGATATTGGGGACAATAAATTATACAAAAACTTTTGAACGTGTTGATGTTTCTGTCTCTCGTCTCTTTGCATCATGGCTTCGAGGCGTTGGGATGGGCGTTAAGATAGGGTGTTAAGGCGTTAATATAGGCGTTAAGGGGTTAAGATAGGCGTTACTGTAAAACTCTCCACAAGGTCATAGGGCAAATATACTGGGTTTCTGCTTTCTCTACTACTAAGGGGCAACTGGATTTTAAATACGATTTCTCTACTACTAATGACGTCACATCAGTCTTCCCCACAGGGTACAACATCGGTCCATTAGTTAGAAGCAAGGATGGTGCACCTCTACCCCAAAACTCCCCTTAAATGCTCGTTCATACTAACCCCCCCGGCTGTACATGCGCGGCTGTACACGGCTTCCCCACGAGTCCAGTCGGATGCTTCCCCACGAGTGCTTCAAACTAATACCTCATACGACCCAATTCGGACCAATATTGGTCCATCTCTACTCCCAAAACTTCCATTCCAATGCCCTTTCCCACAATTCCGTCTGCGCATGCGCGCCATAGCCTTACGTTCCCTACACACCCATCCAGTCTGACGCTCCCCAACAAGTGCTACACATTGACACCTCATACGACCCATTCGGACCACTCATAGTCAGCCTCGACCCCAAAACGTCCACCCCAGATCTGCCTATTCACTGCGCATGCTCACGATAACTTTTCTGCAAAAGTCACCCAGTGGCCAAGAGATCTTTCCATCGTCTTCTACAGTATGAGACAGAGAAAACAAGTACCCACACCCCGCACCAAATTATACCTATTCAATGGCAGAAATTCATATTCGAATCCGGGAAGATAACCAGGAATTGGGCCAACAGATTTGGGATTCCCCGTCCGAGTTGTCTTCCTTGGCGAACAGAGTGTATAGAGTATACAGTGAATTGCGAAACCACATTGATAGCGGCAGACACAAAAAAAGCTCGAAACTGGGATCGCACTGATCATAGACTCGTATTCATAACATCGTACACCACATATAGGTTATGGTGCCACACTTCATACCGCAAATGTCCAAGAGTGGGCTGCCCATTGCGCCTGATATTGAAGTGACAAGGGTCGTATTTAGGGGCAGATAACTCTTACTTATTTACGACAAAAGATCCGTTTTTATTTCTACTTAGAGAGACAATATAAACAGTGTTTGACCCAAAAATCTCCAACAGTTTCAGGGATATGAATGTTTTAAATGACGATGGCATCGGTAACAAATTTTAGAATACAGCGGCCGTTGGATCGCAAAGAAAATAAATTGCAGCTCCTGTCATATCATACTCATGTTCAGCAAACTGAAATACACCAATATACAAACACGGTTTAACTTGAAAATCTTCAACAATCTCAGAGATATGGACGTTTGAATTTGTGGCAGCAGAATAGTTTTTCGGTAATAAAAAGAGCATCCTCTTTGTGGAAATGCTCTATGTCAATTGCGTACCCTTTGATCGCGCTTGATTCTGTTAAAATTCGTCGTTGGTTATCATTCAAAAGTTATCAACAAGCAAAATTGGGGAATTTTCCATAGAACACATGGGTAGCTCAGTCGGAATATGCGACAACACCGCCGCCAAATCTGGCCAAGATGCGGAAAGTGAGAACCTTATATTGCCGTTACCGTTACGGCTGCCGTTGCTGCATGAAATACAACAAGTGTGACATTCATGTGTAGCTTTATTTAACTTATTGGGATGACAACAACGACGTTTCAGTTGCGAAAATTAACCCAACATTTAATTTGCATAATATGGAGTTTTAGTGAGCACATATATTTTTTTCTTGGAATGTTCGCAAAATATGCTATATAGAAAAAAGCACTGCGTGAAATGGTCAAGTTTCCAATTCCGGAAACCTATTGGAAACTGTAGCGACACAGTTTCCATTAGGTTTCCGGCGTGTTTCCGGAATTGGGAACTTGACCATTTCACGCAGTGAAGATAGCAACAAAGGCATAGCAACTCAAATGATCCGGAAATCAATGCACAGCAATTCATTGTCACAGTACATCCAAGGCTGAACTTGGGTTATCTCGACTGTCACTCTCAGTATACCGGTAATCAGCTCAACTCATTCTTGACGCATTGGATAAAAAACTGAGAATATAAAATTAAACAATTTTAAACGCGTGTATGGTTGGCCATCCCTGCCAGAATTCGTCATTTAGAGGCTGCCTCTAAATAATATATACCATGGTATAAAATGCCAAGCCTGCCATAATTCGTATTTAGAGGCTGCCTCTAATTATTTTGTACCATGGTATAAAATGCCGAGCCTGCCATAATCCCTATTTAGAGGATGGCTGTAAATCGCCAAGCCTGCCACAATTCGTATTTAGAGGCTGCCTCTAATTATTTTGTACCATGGTATAAAATCGCCAAGCCTGCCATAATTCCTATTTAGAGGATGCCTCTAATTCATTTTAGCCGTAAGTCGTAAATTTTCGCCTTCTTAGTACTTCCACCAATGATATGCGCTTTCACAAATTTGGTGCCATATCTCTACGCTTGTTACAAGTTTACTCATTGGTCAAATTTAATATTCTTGATATGACATCGAGTTGTTTATGACTTACGGCTAAAATGAATAGAGGCATCCTCTAAATAGGAATTATGGCAGGCTTGGCGATTTTATACCATGGTACAAAATAATTAGAGGCAGCCTCTAAATACGAATTATGGCAGGCTCGGCATTTTATACCATGGTATATATTATTTACAGGCAGCCTCTAAATACGAATTGTGGCAGGCTTGGCGATTTAGAGGCATCCTCTAAATAGGAATTATGGCAGGCTCGGCATTTTATACCATGGTACAAAATAATTAGAGGCAGCCTCTAAATACGAATTATGGCAGGCTTGGCATTTTATACCATGGTATATATTATTTAGAGGCAGCCTCTAAATGACGAATTCTGGCAGGGATGGCCAACCATACGCGTGGACATATGTTCGTACCGCCAGTGGCAATACCGTAGCATACGATACGATACATTTCTTGCTTCTACCCTTTATTTTAGACGAGATCCACTATATGTTTAGCTCTTTTTCGATTGTCCTGTTTTCATATTGATCTTCAAACGGTACAGCACAAACTGTTTTATAAACGCACAAAATCTGGTCCATATCAACCACCTCGCTAGGGGTCTAATAATACCCCAGCCACCAGTCAGATTTTTCGACAGAATTCCCGGTAGACTCGTACCTAGCCCTCAACTCACACGCACCGTTGGGGTCTAGTCAGCGGCAGGCATTTTGTATTTTCTGATTGGCTGAATTACCGGTCTAAATCTAGACCGGTAAATAGAATGTCAATATGTGTTGTTGTTGTTGTTCGTGTGTATCTAGTGACCAGTACTCGTCTATGGTGCGATAAAGGGCCTTGAGCGCTACGGCCACCAATCCACCAAGTATTATATAGATCCTTGGTAAGATTTGATGAGCGATGAGCGATAAATAAAGCCCTCGCTTCTTCGACTACCACGACATCCAGCAAGACGGTACATGTTCGGAAAATTTATGACCTATTCCAAGGTTCTTAACGTGACAGGTTCATGATCAGGTCAGGGAATTTGCAGCATTTCTGTTCTTCATTCAATACATAGTACTGTTCATACGCCCTATGATATGTACTTTTGTTGCTAACATTATGCAAGTTTTGTTGTTAAAAAAATAAAACTGAACGTAGTTGTAGGCCTACTATTCGTTTGAAGCAGCAGACATTATAAATTTAGTTGACCTAGATTCTGCATTGAAGATCAACCATTGAAACGAATTACGTCAATTATACAGTATTCATGTTGTCTGATCGTACTAGTCTTGTTTATCTGAAACAATTTTGGGATAGGCCTAGGTCATAAATTTTCTGAAGATGTACCATTTTGCCGACGTCCAAACAAGCGTGGAGGGGCATTGTGGGTGAAGAATACCATGGGCCAATCACTGTGCAGTGCTGATTTAAAATGCCTGTCGATAACTAGTCTCCATAGAGCGATAGCGAATTGGAGCTGGGTACGAGTCTAAATTCCCGGCCGCGCGCACATGGCCGGAAATGACAACATATATAGTAAAATAGATGTTTGCCGAACATTTCGATTACTTTTCAAGTCTGCATAATACCTCTGTTAACCTAGCGTCAAAAATAATTATCTGGAGATTATTTTCACTGTTTATCTGGACAGAGCATATGAAAAGAAGTTCGCTCATGTGCAAAACTAAAGGAGTTGTTCGGCCGGATTCAAACTGAACCGTGCGTACGTGGGTTTTCCCCGAGACCTCATAGAAACGTAGTAAAGGCCATCTTCATTTTATCCAGCCAATTTCTACGTTCCCACTTCGAACTTCCCTTGATATATCTGGACCCCTTTAATGTTCAAATAACTTATAAATAGACACGAGACGTCACTGACCTCGAAAGTATTTGAAATTCGAAATGGGTCGCACAAGAGCATTATTGATTGGCTGACCTAAATAGTGGGCACCTTATTAGGAGGAAAGACGCCGCTAATAGAGGATGATGTCACTCTACGTGACTTCACTGACCTTCACTCGCAATCGATGTGTACGTTCTGATTGGTTCTTCTGCCGTTAGTAAGTGAAACTTACACCTCGGATTTTGAACACTGAAGGGGGTCAGATAAATCAAGGCAGGTTCGATGTGGGAGCGTAGAAATTGGCTGGATAAAATGAAGATGAGTAAAGGCCAACTTCCGCTATTGGCGACAGGGACATAAGTGGAATGAGCCTGTGAAACGGAGCATGCGCTGTGGGGAGGTTGGGTCCATATAGTGTTAATCCCAACTTCGAATTTCAGTCAACCCGAAGTCAAACGTGACAATTAGTCACATTATACAGAACAGCCCATTACTCACAGCCCATAGGAAAGCTTATACTGATAATTCAATCCAGTGAGAATTGTCTTTGAGTAATAATAGGTCTATTACAGTCACACGAGTTCCAGACTTCGAATTTGACCGAATGATGGCCGCACTAGTTCAACCTCTCGTGAGATCTCGTGCTTTTCAGCACCACAAAAGCACCCGGATAGAAACCATACAACTTGCGACTGTAGAAATGTTTACGTATCCACCCGTATGCCATGCCTTTGTCGTTTGCTTGGTATTTCTGGTGCACAGTTTGGCCTGAAAGAATTAATAAAACATACATTGTTAACAAAATGTGTATTCTGTATTTTGAAACCCCGAGACTTAGTCGAGTGTTCAATATGTGTTTGAAAATGTTGCAGGGATAGCTTTACGATCCAAACTGCTAGCCCTGTTACCTCGAAATAAATCGTACATGTCAGGAGATTGCTCCAAACCGGTCTGGGCCAGAACCTAGAACTTCAGCAATCTTCGTGCATGCTCTGAGATCGCCAGACTGGGTTGAGCTTTAGAACGAACGGGACATACATAGAATTCGGGCTGGAATGGAGGGTGGATTTTAATGGGGGATCTTTTAGCTACATTGTCTATATCGCAGTAGGTGTTGCTAGTCGAGGCACACCAACGCTACTACATCTGGCGTCAGATTAAAAAAATAATTTGTAACGGTTGAGAATTTACGCCTTTGAACCAGACTGTGATAAATTCCCGGTAGACAAACGCGGTGTGGAAGTCGGCCATTTGTCCTCTCACTTCGCGTTCCCCACCTTCCCTGTTTTCTTGGCCGGCTTTGCACAGGTTGAGTGTATGTATAATTGTTTTACCGGGAGTCGGTCATCCTGATATTGGGCTATTCTAGTAGGTGATTCTGTACAAATCCTTTCACGGCTGGCAGGCTGTTGATTGTGTTCGACAGGTTTTTTTGTCTCGGTCGATAGGCTAGCTACGCGATGGTGAAGTTTGACTATGATCACATCGGTCTGTGTGATATACATGTAGGGGTCGGGTAACCGTTTAATTTCCCCGTCTTTCGTTATGAAACTAGTCGTGTGTTCAGTTCAGTCCACGCAATCAAATATTTTTCTGGTATATAGCCGCCTGAGCTAGCCAACATTTCTCATAAACAGTGTATCGTTCGTATGCATTAAATAAACTTCGTGTCGCTGTATATACAGTACCCGTATTATTAACCTGTGATAGGCGCGCTGTGTTATTATAGTACGGCCAATGCGGTATAATTTAGCACTGTCAACAGGATATATAGATCTGTGTGATGTGGCAATTAATCGTTTCGCCTCTTTGAGAGACTCGATATGCTCAATTCAGCCCGTACTATTAAATATATTCCTGGTATTTAGCCAGTTGAACTAGTCAACAGTTCTTGGGAATAGTGGATTTACTCTATTCATTTATTGCAATTGGTGTCGTCGTATATGCAGCATTATTATTCTGTGATAAACGCGAAGTGTTTTTAGTAGTGGCATTTTGGCCGTTCGTGGCCAGTGGATTGGTGACAACCAGATAAATTGGCTCAGTGATATTGAATGCAATTTGAGCCTGGCAGAGTTATACAATTGTCAAATATTTTTACGGGGTTATCATATAGAGCCTGTATATCGGGGAGAATCATATTTTTATGGAAGTTTTTGTCCATTGTCACTCCAGGTGTTACTGTGTGGTGTTGTCTATGTGTTTCTGTACGATTGAATTGAGATTGATTTTTGTGTGAGATTTCTGCTATGTGTTAGTATTTATGGGTCTTTGGTTTGAGATTGAAGATTTTGCCGACCTTTATGAGAAATGTGTAGTTTGAATACAATTGTGCGTTAAAAGTAAATGCTAAGATTGTTCGCGGGTCAATGCGACTTTGTCTTCTGCTAACGTTTTTCCCGTCCTGATAAAAGCGAAACTCGTTTTTTCTGTTTCAAGATATATATATATACATTTTTTTTTTAACGGTTTGTCGGCTGTCAACTGGTCGGCTAAATAATATATATATATTGCCTACATTTTGGTTGTCCAATACATGATTCTGATTGCTCAGTTGACAGCTTGGGGCATTATCAGTCATGCGAGCCACATTCATGGCGACACCATGGTGTTGTCGCTGCCATATATTATAGTATTCATGGCAAAGCCATGGTGTTGTCACTGCGACAATAGTAATCCGACTTCCTTCAATCTCTTTGAATTAAGTTAATGATTTGTATATCCGGTCTGTTTTCTCCATTCTCCAGGCACGGAAAACTGTGTTAATTTAAGATTTATTTATGTTGAATACAGGTGGCCTGACTTTGTTTTCCGGGCACAATTAATAATTGAATTTTCTTTTCTCCCCCAGTCCCACCCTGGGTTTCTTTAGTGCCCTATTCATGATAGTGGTAAATTGAAATAGTGCAAGATTAATAGAGAAGTTGTAACAACGTGTTGACTGTGTGGTAACACGTGTTGCACTTGTTCTAGAGATGGGTCTTGTTCTTTTTCTTTTTTCCTAATGGATATGGCTGATTAGGCACAATTAATTTGATTCATAAAAGTGTTTCGTCAGTTTGAACTCGAACCTGTACATGTTTAAATATTTGTTTTCATTCACTGAATTTGAGTAGTTGACACTGCTTTTCATTTTTCGTGTCCAATTTGGTGTTCCCTAGGGGACATAACGAGATCCACGGTCTTCTGCTTTAATGAGTTTCTGGAGTGGAAACTGAGTGTGAGGAGTTGACACTGCTATTTATTTTGGTGTAAGATTTGTTGTTTTGTAGTGGACATACCAATGTGGGCTGTCTTTCGGTTGCTTTAGTGAGTTTCTAGAAGGAAACTCACTGAAAGTCTGATATATTTGAATTTATTTGACTAGATTTTGATTGGGTATTCCTTATTTTTTTGGACTTGTTTGCATATACCGTATATCGTTCCACTTTTGTCAACATGGCAGATTTAGGGCC
This sequence comes from Hanleya hanleyi, assembly GCA_036873755.1. Lineage (NCBI taxonomy): Eukaryota > Metazoa > Mollusca > Polyplacophora > Lepidopleurida > Hanleyidae > Hanleya > Hanleya hanleyi. The sequence goes on from JAVTVY010002688.1 coordinate 9,586, forward strand.
CATTGATGTGTCAGTGGCTACAGAGGAAGCACTGCAAAAAATGAAAGGGGTGGGGAGTAGTCGAAGTGCACGTGTGGTAGCCTTGCAGGAAGAGGGCAGGTTGCTTAGTTTTAAGCATTTTATGCAGGCGACTCAGTTTAGTGCCGGGCATATAGCCGATCTAGTGCTAGAGGGGCAGATTATAGGTTTAGACTTTTCGGGAAGTCCGGAATACATTAATGCTTTGGTTGACCGTCGTTTTGAAGAAATCATTGGATTATGGAAAGTTGGAATAACGGGCCATGTAGATGCATTGGATGTAGAAATGGACCAGTTGCATGATAATATCAAGGAATATGAGCTTCATTTGGGACAATTGGATGAAAAGATAGATAATTATGGACGCCAATTGACCCAAGTGGATACTAAAGTAGGACAAGTGGAAACTAAAGTAGGACAAGTGGATGTTAAAGTTGACCAACTAGGTCAACAAGTAAACCCTCAAATAGGTCAAGTTGGTGGTAAGTTGAAGCAAGTTGATGATAAGATGGAACAAGTAGGTTTAGATATGAGGACTGTTACATTGCTTAGTGCTCCAAGCAAGATTTCATCACATGCGACGTCTGGACAGACAACGGGGAACGCTGGTCAGGCGGATCCAACACATATTGTTCTGAATAATAGACCTGAACAATTGATTGAGGGTGGGGAGAGACTGCAAATCAGTTGAATGCAGCCCGTGTTCAACAAAATGAACCACATGTTCAAGTGAATGCATCAGCGGCACTTCCCGACCCCCCATGTCCAATAGATCTAAATGGAACAACAGGACTGGACGCTGGTCTGGCGTTTCCAGACGACACTAGGGATGTCAATCAGTTACCGCCCAGTGGCCACACTTCAGCTCCGAACTTCCAATGCCCAGTAAATCGGAATGAATTGTTTTTAGACAATGCTATGGTAGGGGGACAATATCTTCGAAGGGATATAGATAATGGGAATCTGGCCGATGTGTCCGCTACTGATACCGAGGGGGAGGTTGAGGCCTCTCCTAGTAAATGTGGCGAATGCTCGTCCAGATCGAGATCAACCGAACGACAGGTATCCCGAGAACGCTACCGTAGCCAAAGTCCCCGGCTTCCCAAGACTTTAGTGTTTTCAGGGACCAGAGGGGACTGGGTTCCATTTAGGGTTAAATTTAAGGTGGAAGCTGAAAGTAGAAAGTGGGACAAAGACCAGTGTCTTAAGAAATTGACGGACTGTATTCATGGCGATGCCATGGTGTTTTACAGCTATCAATCAGAGGCAGTCAAAACCTCGTTTGATATGCTCCTCAAAGAAATGGAATGCCATTATAATAGTAAGGAACCTCCGCGTGCATTTAGGAAGCGTTTGCAAGCGGAAGTGCAGGGCCCCGAGGATACTTTAGAGGAGTTTGCTTTTAGATGCGCTAGGTTGGCAAGGGACGGGTATCCGAATGCACCGGAAAAGATTATTGAGTCAGTAGCGGTGGAACATTTTCTCAGGGGATGCAGGGAAATACTGGCTGTGAGATTTGCTATGGAAAAGAGCCCCACAACAATCTCGGAAGCCTTGCGTTATGTGAACTCCTCACGATATAATCTGAGGACTTGAGTTTTCAGACGGTTACATGTAGAACTGTTAATGTTGATTCAGTGGGGGAGGCTTTTCCTGATGCTTGTAAGGCAGAAGGGGAAGGGATAAATATGAGGTCCCCTCGCCGTCGGTCATCGCGACCCTTCCGTCCACCACGACTCTGTTACTCGTGCCGTAAACCCGGTCACATAAGCCGTTTTTGTCCTGTTAGACGTGGTTTAGATGGGTGGGCTGAATTAGCAACTGCAAATGGCGGTGTGGGGTCGTCCACGGGAGACGAGGCAGGTGTTACTGAACTTACTGCAGCAGTCAGGGATGTTACTCTGTCTCGTTCCCAGGGGTGGGCGATGTCCGTTCCAGTTAAGGTTGGGTCTGTGCCGGTGACTGCTGTGATAGACACGGCCGCCCAAGTCACCGTCATGAGTGAACATCTATTTGCTAGGTTGGGTCTTCAGGGGCTGTCGTCTTCGCCTATTCGGTTGACTGGTGCATTTCGAGGAATGACCAGTATGGGAATGCTAGTTCGGCAGGTCCCATTATCCATCTCCGATTTTCACTGTACTGGAAATATAGTGGTGGCACCCTTGGTTGACGATCTGTTGCTAGGCTTCGACTTCCTATCAGCCTATGGATGTGTTGTGGATTTTAGGGATAAAACCGTGGTTATTGGAGATACCAAGGTTTTTGCAGTTTGAATTTTCATGGAATGGTGACTTGTTCAATGTGGGCTCCATTTCGCTCTGCCAGTAACTGATAAATGGTGAAGTTAGTTGATGGGCCATTGGTGACGCATTTTGTGTATGCGTCTGAGGCAATGTAGTATAGTGTCAGCTTCGTGAAAATATATGTATGTGTACCATCACGTGTATGCAGTGATGGATGTACTGTATTTGGTTTTGATTTTCTATGTGAAATTATCCTATTTGGGCGTTGATTTGGTTTTGTTGTACAGGATGTTTTTTTTGAGGCATTGTGGAATTGAGGACAAAAAAAATATATAAAATTCTAGACCCAAACCGTCGTTAATGTGTTGTGTAATGTAATGTGTATTTTTGGAACTATTGTTCTAGAATTATGGTGTGTGTTGGAGAACCCTCGTGTGTGTTCGAAAGTTGGATGTTCGGAAATTGTGATGTTTGCTGCGGCGTTATACGTGTAGTGTGTTATGGGAGTATATGATGCGTTGTGATGAACTAGGTGTTTATGTAATCTGTGTGAGGGAACCGGGTGCTGGACGCCTGGGTTCGATGGTTGGTGTGTGATTAGATAATTTCTGTGTGTGAAGATTCTGTGTGGTAGATATACGCGTCTCTATGTGACTTCTGTTTGAGATTGTATAACTGTGTGTTCTTTGTTGGTTTTTCTGTGTGTGTTAAGCTATGTGGTACGTTCATGGAAGTTTATGTGGTGAAGTTAATATATGGAGTGGCATGGAGAAGATATAGTATGGGAATATGCAGTGCGGTTGGCCATGTTGGAGACCTGGGATTGGGGGAGTGCGGCCGGCTCCCCACCCTGTCTTCGTGATGGAACACTTTTAGGAGTTTTCTTTGAACCGTCATGCAATACGCGTTATGATTTATTGTGAATCCGGTTGGGCAGGATAGTCACCACTCGGTGAGTGAATATATACGTCATTATTCGATTATAGTCTCAACCCTGTATTAGTTATGTGCTCAACGATTTTGTGAGCTTGATATCTGTGGAGGTGTAGCAATTATGGTTATGTGTTTCCTCTGCAAACATTCTCTCTGATGGGGTAGCCGTTTGCGAGAGCGTATGTACATTGGGATCAGTGGCGTGTAGTGCGCGCACACGTTTCTGACTCTTCGTGCGTACGCCCTGGAAGGGCCCTTCCACTCGAAATTGTTGGCTGCTGACGAAGGCGAGCCTTGAAATTATTAGGGGAGGGAGAATGGGGAGTTCAATATATAGTCTGGACAGCCAGTAGTTTAGAGGCTTGTTACAGTAGTGGATTTTATGACGGACTGATGCTTATTGCGGCCATGTAGCTGGTAGGCTGGCCTGCCAATTTATAGTCTAGATACCAGTCCTGGTTTGGATAATGTTCTCGTATTTATTGCGGCCATGTAGCTGGTAGGCTGGCCTGCAGAGTATATTTTTAAGAATTAAAGTGAGCAGCAGTCCCATGCGGCCGATTGTATTTATTTGGGCCGTAAAGCTGGTAGGCTGGCCCGCCGATTATATTTTTGAGAAATAAAGTGATCGGTCCCATGAGACTGACCATTTGAACGAGATTTTTAGTGGGTTTGGGTGTAATTATAGACAGTCTGGTAATAAGACTGCATTAGTGGGATGGATTACCATTTTATTGAAGTTGGGTATTTTTAGGCAGTGTACTTTTGTACACTGCATGTTACGGATTTTGGCACATGTGATATAACATGGAGAATTCACGTCTTTGTCTCGCGTTTTAGTAATTATTGGCAGCGCTAGAACAGCGGTTGCCTGCGATGGGAAGGGTTCTATCTAGGCGAAGTAAGACCTTCGCCAAAAAGAAAACGGGGAGGGGTGTTGCAGGGATAGCTTTACGATCCAAACTGCTAGCCCTGTTACCTCGAAATAAATCGTACATGTCAGGAGATTGCTCCAAACCGGTCTGGGCCAGAACCTAGAACTTCAGCAATCTTCGTGCATGCTCTGAGATCGCCAGACTGGGTTGAGCTTTAGAACGAACGGGACATACATAGAATTCGGGCTGGAATGGAGGGTGGATTTTAATGGGGGATCTTTTAGCTACATTGTCTATATCGCAGTAGGTGTTGCTAGTCGAGGCATACACCAATGCTACTACAAAAACACCTTTGACAGCTCTACTATTCATCGAGTACCTTGAATGAAAATTAAAACTTGAAGCTATTCGAAGTTAATCACGAAATGTCTATACCAGCTGCCATTAATCAGTTTTTAAAACATTGAACAAACCTTTCACGATCGAAAGTTCTCCGTCCTTCTTAGCTGCATATGTTCTGATGGCCTTGACCTTTACATTGGACATCAAAAGCACTTCGTCGTCAGAGTCGCTGTCTGAATCATTCGACGTCACTGACCCCTGTGACCTCGTTGAACCGTTCTGGCATTTCCGGCCATTTGATGAACATGATCCATTAGGTGTGTTTGGCATTTTAACCTTGTTTCGCGCCCTTGGCCCATTTGATATCATCTTTCCCTGGGCGGAAGTCGGGGGGATGACGCTATTTTGCCTTGGAACGCCTTGACCATCCGATCGTTTGTCCCTCATGTTAGATACGATACGTCGTTGAGTTAGAATGTCATTGCGAAGTCACGACGGATGAAAGCAACAATGTCCACCAACTCCGGCTCTCTGTATTACTTCAAGTCGACATATTGGTTCGAATGCCACAAATTTGCCACTTGTCATATCATCGGACCGCCAGTTTATATCAGGAATTCGCCGACCTGCAGAACACGAAATTACAATTGGAGTTAGTATCTGTTTTGTGTTTTTACTCGTTTAACTAATAACAAGAGGAACGTCTTACAAATGACCAAGCCCGGTGTGAAAGGAAAAAATTGTCCCAGAAAAAGTTCTATTCTTCTATTATTTCCTTTAGGAGAATTAGTTCTTCCTATTGTGCAAACTGGAATAAAATGTCTTAGCCAGGTTATTAGAAAGCAGACGGATACTTTTTCCTGAAGGACACTTTTTCTTCTTACACAGGTGTCCAATTGACTTTTACAGAAATTCACAGATTTTCTTCCACAGGCCAATCAAAATTCCAGATTTTGTTTTGAAAATCTGAATTGACTAAACAAGTGCTTCAAATCTGGAGGTACGCTGATTAACAGCTTGTATCACTGACGTCCCTGCTCTCCTTGGGAACAAGGAGAGTAGGGATGTCAGTGATACAAGCTGAATAGTATGAGCGTAATCTGGAGGCTGTCACGTGACGGTCTCTTATTGCTGTCATGTGAAGGTCTCTTATTGCTGTAAAACTCAATTCAAATGTGATATATCGTTTCCGAACATGACGAGTTTCCAGAAGGCGGACGTTCTAGGTGGATGGCGCCTGTCCTCCGATTGCCAGATCTTACACCTGCATCGTCTTCGTCATCGGCATGCGCCATTATCGTCGTTATCGATATCATCATCGTCGTTATCATCATCAACGTCGTCGTCGTCGTCATCCTCATCATCATCGCGTCATCATCGTCGTTATCACCATCATCATCGCGTCATCATCATCGTCGTCATCGTCATCATCGCGTCATCATCATCGTCGTCATCATCATCATCATCGCGTCATCATCATCGTCGTCATCATCATCATCGCGTCATCATCATCATCGTTGTCGTCATCATCATCATCATCTTCATCGTCGCAGATTCATGTATAGGCGTCATATCCGACATTCATTATTCAGCCGTCATCTACAGAAGGATTTCCGCTTTAATAATCCACTTAAGGAAACAATCCAAAGACCTTTTACGGTTCAGTTATCACCAATTTCAATCAAGCATAAAATGAATTTTAAAATAAAAATAATTTGTTTCCTGCAAGAGAGAAGCGTTCAACGGTTTTCAATGATGACAGTACATAATGGTATTCTGTTCGTAAAATCCTCATCACTGACAATTATGCTTTAATCCAAATGATTTGCAAGTCGTATCTCAGTCACATTTTTGAGATTTCAAGACATCTTTCCGAGAAAGGAGAAATTGGTTCTTACAGGCGAGAATGATTTTAGTACATTCGTTGTTCTTGAGAAGGACGACAACACAGCTACATGTGGAACGTTCTTGAGCATGTATATTGACGTTCTTGGGCATGTCTATTGACTATCTTTGGACGTGTCTATGAACGTTCTTGGGCATGTCTATTGACTATCTTTGGACGTGTCTATGATATATGAACGTTCTTGGGCATGTCTATTGACTATCTTTGGACGTGTCTATGAACGTTCTTGGGCATGTCTATTGACTACCTTTGGACGTGTCTATGAACGTTCTTGGGCATGTCTATTGACTATCTTTGGACGTGTCTATGGACGTTCTTGGGCATGTCTATTGAAGTTCTTGGACACGTCTATTGGCTTTCTATGGCATGTCTATTGAGGTAATTTACTGTAGTTAAAAAACAGAATCAAGAAACGGATACAGTAGGGAAATCCCAATGAAAAATCAAAATTCCCAGAAGAAATATATTTAATTGTCAATTATATTCTGATAATTTGGGCGTCCATTCCATCCGAATACTCCTGGTTTCAGATTTTTGGATTTAATATAAATCCGGCTGGTAAGTAAATCAGCTTTGATTATGTCATCTTTGTTTCAATACTTGGGATTCTAGTTTGTTAGAATTCTAATAGAATCGAGTTTATTGATAGTCGAAAACGACTTTTGGTGCATGGTTACCAATGGTTTCAGAAATATGGCATACCGTTAACCATGTGGTTTTTTCGAAACATATAATAATCGACAGATTTGATTTTAATGAATATGAACAGAACAACTGCATATTCAGTAAATTAAAATGTCATAACCTGCATAATCTCTAAAGTACAAGCCTTGCTATGGTAACCATATTTCTGGAAATAATAATAAAATTTCCAGTAACGTTTTAGGGTAATGTCTGGCCGCTTTTTCACAGTGTTTGGAGTTTATACCACGTGTAAATGAATAAACCGAATAAAATATTGACAAGAACACTGATTCCTGGAGTAAGAAATGACGGTCACGGTGAAATACAACACGGCCATTCAGCTTACACAATTTATATATAGTTCCTTATTGATTTATTATTGATCATTCGGAGTTACAAATGGTATTTAGCTAGTAAACAGGACTTGATCTAATTCATATCAGTGTATGTCATGGTAAAGATAAGATATGTCTATCAACGGTCACTTCAACTACTCCCGATAATGGAAATGTTTGTTTTTACACTCATGAAAACCGACATACTGCAGAGCCCACCGAAAGTCCATAGCAATGGGTCACTGTCACCAGCCTGGAACTACTTTTTCTGGGAGAATTTATTATGTTTAAAAAATTCTGAAAAGTCGAACTTAAGCGCCAGTAAATAAATGAATTCACAAACTACTGGTGGAACATATGATACAATGTTTTCACGTAAAACAAAATTTTCCAAAATATGAACAAAACATTCCTAAAATGCGCGTGTAAAAGATGATTCGCTTTGAAGAACTAGGTATATATAGATTTCGTTAGAGACAAGGAGAGATTTGCATTTTACTGGCCATCTTATATGTGTCATCTAATATTCTAAAAATAACTGGATATAAATGTTACCCACGTCGAAATGGTATTATTATATAAGAAATATATTTATTCAATGATAACTGTAATATTTTCGACCTCAAGTTGTCAAAATTATCACAAATGGGCATGGTCATTCCTTGAAGAGTATAGGATAATTTGATACTATTTGCTATATTTACACCAGTTAGCCATAGTTAATAAACAAGCCCAATGCTGAAGAGATGAAAACGAGAGTGAACAAGCTAACGGCTGCGGGCCACGTGTCATGAATCTGTCGGTGCTATTATCACAGATCTAACTTCAATTTTGTGCAAGTCTGACATTCGCGAACAATTTATTCCAGCCTTAGGGTGCGTATTTAATAGAAACTCCATATTTGGTTCATAGACTATATACTCATAGAGGGCTACAAGTGAACTGGGAGGCTAACATGGGAGGGTCCTGGTATAGGTAATACTAGGTAACATGCCCCCTCAACATGAGAGGGTCTTGTGGAGATATAATACTAGATAACATGCCCTCACAACATGAGAGGGTCCTATGGATAGGTAATACTAGGTAACATGCCTTCACAACATGAGAGGGTCTTGTGGAGATGTAATACTAGGTAACATGCCCCCACAACATGAGCGAGTCTTGTGGAGAGGTAATACTAGGTAGCATGCCCTCACAACATGAGAGGGTCTTCTGGAGAGGTAATACTAGGTAACATGCCTTCTCAACATGAGAGGGTCTTTTGGAGAGGTAATACTAGGTAGCATGCCCTCACAACATGAGGGTCTGGTGGAGAGGTAATACTAGGTAACATGCTTTCTCAACATGAGAGGTCTTGTGGAGAGGTAATACTAGGTAACATGCCCTCACAACATGAGAGGGTCTTCTGGAGAGGTAATACTAGGTAACATGCCTTCTCAACATGAGAGGGTCTTTTGGAGAGGTAATACTAGGTAACATGCCCTCACAACATGAGAGGGTCCTATGGATAGGTAATACTAGGTAACATGCCTTCACAACATGAGAGGGTCTTGTGGAGAGGTAATACTAGGTAACATGCCCTCACAACATGAGATGGTCTTGTGGAGAGGTAACACTAGGTAACATGCCCTCACAACATGAGATGGTCTTGTGGAGAGGTAATACTAGGTAACATGCCCTCACAACATGAGAGGGTCTTGTAGAGATGTAATACCAGGTAACATGCCCTCATAACATGGGAGGGTCTTGTGGAGAGGTAATACTAGGTTAATTCCTCGCAGATGCTTCACCTGGACATTTTTGGTGATTGGAATGAGTTTTTGAGTCGTAAATGCCTCTATACTCATACATTTTAACCCCGCGCTTGGTTTGAATTGGCATGTCTATGGTAGGCCGTCAGTGCCAAAACCTCGGTCATTTAGACCGCGGTGTAAATCGAACTTATACCGCGGTGTAACTCGAATTTATACCACGGTGTAAATATTTTTGACTCGCAATGCAAGAATCCGCGCAATGCAAGCCTCACTCGCAATGCAAGGATCCGCGCAATGCAAGGATCACTCACAATGCAAGGATGACGAGTGAATTTAATTTATTTAGTTAAATATCTTTGACTCGCAATGCAAGGATACGCGCAATGCGAGGAAAAAATATTTACACTAAATAAATTAAATTCACTCGCAATCCTTGTATTGCGCGGATTCTTGCATTGCGAGTCAAAAATATTTACACCACGGTATAAATTCGATTTACATCGCGGTCTGAATGATCGAGGTTTTGGCACTGACGGCCTACCATACATATCGGTATCCCAAGCCTGAGATTTTGCCGGCATTTCATCGGCATTTGAAGTCTTCGAACTAACTAAAGTCGCGGGGAAATACACGGACAAGGGTCATGTGAACAGTTCAATAGATTGACACATGGCAGGGTCACAATAATATCCAGACCATCCATGGAAGGAACGACGATTGTGAAGTGCCGTTCAGGAGATTATCTAAATGATCTGAGCATATATGCAAACATAAAGGTCAGTAGTTCAAAGATATATGACCTCCTCCAGGCGCACGTCAGTGTTTAGGAATATGTAATAACACAGGTATATTAAATTACCAAGCGTTCCTGAAAAACTGAATGATTAAATATGTCACGCTGCTTTGTTGTACCATAAATAACGCTAATAAAGCAGAACAGTACTGTACCGTACTATTGGGGCCAAACACTGCAGAGCAAATCATTTTCTGATGGTATGATTAAGCATAAACCCATACAGTGTATGGCCATGTAGATGCCATCGTACTATACGTCTACCTCACATAGCTACCAAAGACCATGCCATGCTAAAAAGCTACGTATTGACAACGCGCTGGTGACCGACAGTTGCATCTAAACTGTAATTAGAACAGTTAATATTGCATGTGATGTACAGTAAAATATGACGTAAGCAGATATAGAGAAAACGGATTATTTAGTTCTCCAGATCATCCCCAAATTATATGTATTTGTTACACCCAAATGATGTGTAACCACAGGCGCTTGGTTTTGGTCAGTTATTAATTATGATATTAATATTCATATATACTCTCCTCCTGCTTCATTAATAGAATAGAAGGAGAGTATATATAAATATTATTATCATAATTAATAACTGGCCAACAACAAGCGCCTGTGTGTGTAACCAAATTAACTAGATGGGCTAAAATGATATCGACTATCCCCTTATTTTAGGATCCCTGGTGAAACTGACAAGTGTGAACGATTACTCATTCATCCCAAACTAAAATCCTGTTACACGACAAATTGTTAACTATAATGTATAACAACGAATATTTAACAACTACTACATCTCATTATATTGTAGAGATCTCATGAACTATGTTTTAACAAAAGAATTTCAGTAAACTGATAATCTGACGAGATCTGAACAGCATTCTCTATATTGCTGTATATCTAAAAGATGAAAAGTTCTGGGTGAATATTCCAATAAAAAGAAAAATAAGCTACTTCAGCCCTTAAAAGCTTACCGGTGTCTCGGCTAGCCCAGGTGTGTTGGTAAACCTTCTGAGTTCAGTATTTATATCCAGAGAGGTACAGAATAAGGGTCAAGTCACGAAGTTGTAGGTTTTTACACTTGTGCGAACTAATCCGATCACGTGTGCTTGTGTTTATGTAATAAGACCGTATCGGCCACCATAGTCTGATCCACCTTAACACGGTAATTCCCACATCTTATTGGAGCTAATTATTACCATACCCAGAACATGTATAGCCACATAAGCAAAGTCCCTTTGAATAAAGTAATATCTCTCTCAGTATGGCAAATCAAAGGACCTAGTCCAGTTTAGTGAGGCTTCGGTCCCCAATAAGGCCCTGATTGAGTAACAAACCAAAATATTACGTATCTATAACAACAACTTCAAGTGGGATATTTCTGCAAAATCGTCTAGGGTGAGAACATCACCATTCTTTGTCTGTAAACATATGAACCCAGTCCAGAACTAAAATAAACTTTACATTGTAATATTTGTCGTCTCAACATGTTGTCTTGATATGTTTTAAGGTAGAAACTGGTTCGCCCAACCTCCTCAATCTAGGTAAACCAAGATGGTAAATCAGAGGAATATTCCCTCATATTATATCTGAGTTTACTGAGACTGACAGCCTTCTTTGCAAAAAGATACTTTCAGCAGGCATTCATACTTACACAGGCATTCATACTTACACAGGCATTCATACTTACACAGGCATTCATACTTACAGGCATTCATACTTACACAGGCATTCATACTTACACAGGCATTCATACTTACAGGCATTCATACTTACACAGGCATTCATACTTACACAGGCATTCATACTTACACAGGCATTCATACTTACACAGGCATTCATACTTACATTATTCGATTGAATTTGTTTGGGAATTCATTGCATCACGGCTGTTTATTTCATCCCAGAGAGGATCAGCAAGATACATGTTCGCAGTAAAGAAAACATCAGAGAGCGAGTCTGCCATGTTATTTTTTGTATATGTATATATTTGAGCGGAATATAATTCCACCTAGTCCTCTGTACATTAGCGATTAGTTTGATGCGGAATATACAGCACACATTTACATAAATCGGTTGAAGCCTAACACGGATCGCCGTGTTGGATGAATTCCAAAAATTAGTCGCCTATTCCAGATTTTTTTTTTTTTTTCGTGTCCTAGAATGTATCGCATTACCAAATGACAATACGATAGATCCCGCGTACAAACATATACAGATATAACAATGATGAAATCAGAAAAGAATGTAAGAAATTTAACTTATATTTTTATTTATTATCTTATCTCTTTTACTTTGTTGTTCAAACAGGGTGAACAAAAAAAACCTCAGCGGAATATACAGAAAAGATAAATACCGATACTCGCATATATTTGTTTTGACATTGAATATTTACCTCACAATATACACTAGACTGGTCCGCATAAGCATGTAGCAAACAATTATCGTAACCATGTGAATTATACATCCGGTATATACTGTCACTGTGTCAGTATCTATACATTTTCTGTTCTTGGTTACTTTCAAGTTCACTTTACTTTTTTATTTAACAAGTTACTGGAGTACACTGGCATGTTTACTTTAATATTGCTGTCACGAACTTTCTATTTCTGAGCGTAATTTGGGCCTACCTGTAGTCACACATGATTGGTTCTCATATTTGAGTAATCCTATATGAATATTGTTTATTTCCTTGAAATGTGTGGTACGGCCTATATTTATAGTTTAGTGGGAATATATAAAGACGATAACAATTGTCTATCGTTCTCTCCAGCCTACAAAATAGCCCTTATTGGCCGAGTGGTCTAAGGCGCTTCGCTGGTGATCGCTAGCCTTCCACCGTACCGGCTCGGGTTCGAGCCCCGCTGGTGAAAATTTGCCAGTTATACTTGTCGACGGGCGGTGGTTCTCTCCGCGTACTCCGACTTTCTCCGCCATTAAATCTGGCTGTCACCATATGAGTGAAATAACCTTGAGTGTGACATTAAACCAACTCAAACCAACCCCCGGTACCACATGAGAGGCATCTTGATACTGGGTTTAACAACACAACACAATAGACGAGGATACAGGGGCCGCCCAGGCCCTTGAAGCTCCAGAGGTCTTACATGGCCAGAGACGCGTTCTAGCGTATTTCCGAGCAATAAAACAAGAAATCTTCGTCTGTGCCAACTCTATTTCTTTTGCATGTTTTGTTGTTTCTCACAGCTTTTTTTTAAATATTCACCGCCAAGGAAATGATGATATAAATAATTTAAATATTAAAAATCATTTCAATCGAAATACAAGCGTCTAGTCCGTCATTCAATATTCGGCCGTCGTCCATTAAAAAATTTTCGCTTCCATAATCCAAAAACCTAATTCATATAACAGCATTAGCACCAAATTTAAGAAGAAAAAAAATTAATTGTATACATACAAATGCAAGAGAGAAGCGTCAATAGTTCCAAAAATATCAAATCCGTATCTGATCAATATTCTTAATCCATATAATTTTCGTTGTAAAGTCGTTATCTAGAATATGATGTATCTGTCACGCTTTGATTGTGACTGTTCATATGAACATCATGTACATCTAAAAATACATGAGTTCCTGCGGCCCCTAGCCTCGGGTTAAGCGGAATTAAACACACGTTACGAAACGTACCGCCATAGATCTTGCACGCCACGCTCCTATTTTGCTATCAGCATGCGATATGTATTGCCAATTTGAGAAACTTTCACTGGAAGCGCTTCGTGGTATAGCCCAGTTTTATAAGATTCTGCAATAATGTACACTTGTTAGGGAGCCGAACAAAGTTCACCTTATGAATGTGAATGAATTTTTTTCTTGTTTATTGGAAAATCTGCTTTAAGAACAGATATATGTTTTTTTCACTTTACTCTCTCTCTCTCTCTCTCTCCCTCTCTCTTTCTCCCTCTCTCTCTCTCTCTCTCTCTCTCTGCCTTGTTTTTGTTTGGTTTTGTGTCGAGCGCGTTTTTTTTTTGCCAAAATTATTGGGGGCCTTGTCCCCCCCGCCCCCCCCCCTCTCCTCGGCCGTCCCTGGCCAATCTTCAACTGCTTCCGTCCAGCGGTTTAGGATTGCTAGGAGAACAAATACACATACTTACTTCTCAAATTATAATGTGATACCCCACAAATTAATTCTATTCCGCAAAGTTTGACCTGAACTCCTGGACCGTTGTATCGTATATACCCACTGACTGCTGACAGTTAAAGCATAAATACAGTGACACAGTTACATTGTATGACCTACCATTGAAATATGACAACTTTGGAATAATCCAATCTCATTATAATGTTACGAGGATACAGGGGTCGCCCAGGCCCTTGAAGCTCCAGAGGTCTTACATGATCTTACATGGTGAACGTCAGTTCACTATTTCTGCTTTGCCCAATGTTCTCTATAGTCTTGAGCCCTGGCCAAGGTAATTTGGCAAACAAACAAAAATAAAAGATCTTCGAAAATGTCTAATAACAGTGCATTGACATGCACTCGTTTGTGATGGTATATCTACAGCTACATGAGTGCCAAAACACCCAGCATATATTAGCAGGGAAAGTACCACAGTTCATTTGATGGTCTCTCATATTAGGCACCTTATACAATTGTGTTTACGTTGTTACATTATGTGGATGTGCTTGATTCACATGAAGAGATGCTGATACATGTATGTATAAATGTAAAAGAAAATCAATTTCACCATTAGTAATTCTTTTGAAACATTCTCGCATTTGTCTTAGAAAGGTTACATGAAAATTGATTTATGTTTCATTAACGATCATGATTCAGTTTCACCTTTGGAAGATTTTCTGAGATGCTATAGGATGGATTTGATAATCAAGCTAGTTTGGGTTCACCCGGTGGTTGGTTCTGCCTGAAAGGCAGCGTTCAGTTATCAGATGGTTTAATCTCGACGTCTTGTGCGATGAAGGTTTAGATTCAACTATATACACAGAAGAGGTTGATTGATATGAAAGGACACTTACCGTGCAGATATGTGTCCACATGGAATTCCCGACTCTCTAAACTACAATTGTTCGAGAATGGCAGAAGCCATAAAACATTCTTTAGCTCTACTCCATACAAGGGATATCATTCATGGGATGTTTCTTTGTTTATAGAGTTGAATTTCTCACTGATATTATCCCCTATGTGAAATTTGGCAACACGTTATTCCAGTGTGTACGAATTCTACACCCCTGTTGGCCGACCTTTGTTTGGTATGCGATGCTATGCTACGCTATGCTTTTTTTTGCACCGGTGTAATAGATAAGAATGTGTCCCTTTTCCTATCCTTTTCTATTGCAACCAAGGAGGCACATTTGTCCCCAATGTCGAGTGAGGTCGGCTCCAGCGACTGGCACATGTTAACTTAACGCAAACTGCACACATATCAGAATATAATCGAGCAAAACTCTGGAAATGTCTGTTGTTCTGGTATTGTAGTCTGTTATTAGACATTGTCGATGTTTCTAGAATATAGAGCTGACGCAAGCTTGTTTACGTATTATTATGTGGGTCAGCCACTTGGAGCTTTCTGAAAGGCTGTTGTAAATTGTATCTAGGTCAGATGATGAGGTAACGCTGTGTATTCTAGAAGCTTCTTGATTGGGTAGAATGATCTGGAATGCCTCATGGAGTATAAATAGCACAGGGAATTCAAACGGGCTTTTATGTGGATTTGTTATACTGTGTTACTATCTGGATTTTACCTTTGCCTGTAACTACGGACTGCTGGATTATTTACTCCTGTGTATTAACTTTTGGCTGCTGCATAACCTACGCTATTTGTTAACGGATATTGGATATTGGACATTTACTGGGACTGTGAACAACTGAGCAGTGTTGGATTACCATTATACAGAAGAGTGATTTGTGCGCGTCAACAAGGACTCTAAAGTGCACACCGGGATAACATTGAACAGTAAGACTATATTTCACACACTTATTTGGTGTATTAACCTTACTTAAATTGTATATGATTTTAATATTCTAAATAAATATTTGATTGTTAATCCTTGACTTCACACGTCTTTCTGTTACGGTAAAAGCTGACGTGACAGAAATTGGGGGCTCGTCCGGGATTATTTGTTTACATTATTGATCAGCTGGCAGCGTTGCAACATAGTTCTAAATTGATACAGCTTTACAACATTGTCTAAATTTGTGAAGTCAGGGAGTACACTATCAGCATGTCATTTGACGCAGCACAGTTTGCCTTAGAGCCTAGTCATGAGGAATTTAACGAACTACGCAAAGAGGATCTGTTCGCGCTGTTTAAATTCTTACAAATTAAAGTTAAAACATCTTTGAGAAAGCAAGAAATTAAGAAACTCATTATTAAACATTTTGTTAGCAAACAACTTTGGGATGAAAGTGATTTTGATTTAACTGAGGAAACAGCTGATGATTTGGAAATAAGGAAATTAGAAGTAGAATATAAAAGGGGGCTCGAACTCAGGGAAGCCGGGGAAGCCTATTGCGTCACTAGGTCAATAGGTAACCATAAGTAGGTCACTATGTCACCATAAGTAGGTCACCATATGTAGGTCACCATAAGTAGGCCAGTAGGCCACTATCAGTAGGTCGGGATGACCTTATATAATTAGGTTAGTAAGTTAATGTGACGTCATAAGTAGGTCGAGACGACCTTTGTAACTAGGTTAGTGGTCGAAGTGACGTCACAGTTAATAGGCTTCACCAACGAAATAGTCTTGCGCAATACAGCCCATACTGATATAGTCTCGCTATGTACATTTAAGAGAGGGACTATCACTTCCAGTAAATATACCGACCAAGAGAAGGTAGATACGAAATCACCGTTTGTTCCATCGCATTCCTCGTGATGAGATCTTTAAATTATGTATTAAGCAGTTTTCCCCGCTATTAGAAGGAGAAGGCTTCGTGTAATAAGTTAGACTTATCGCTGGTCTCTAGTGTATCGGTTTGTTGTACATCGAGTTGTGTATACCGTTATTAACCACATTACTGCTCGAAAACATTTACGGGTATTCTGATGTTATACGCTCAGTTGTATATAGGTCCATCTCGCTTAAAATCAAATCGGTTACCTGAATTTCGCCGAATTGTGTAATATCGGGTACGTCACATGACGTCACAGCCAATGGTGAACGGTTTCACAATCCCGACATAGTCTTGCCCCGGCTAGGGGCCGTATGAACCCATGTACTTCAAGATCCTCATGGTACTCATATGAACAGTCACAATCAAAGCGTGACTGAGATACATCTTTTTTTTAGATGACGACTCTATAACGAATATTATGGATTAAGAATACTGATCAGCGATACGGATTTGATAATTTTGGAACATCATGATGTCTTGCCGGCATCATTGAAAACTGTTGACCGCTTCTCTCTTGCAGGAAACAAGCCTGTGTTTATGTATACTATGATTGTCTTTTTGAATTTGGTGCTAATACTGTTATGTGGAAAATGGAATAGGTCTTTGGATTATGGACGCGGATATTCTCTAATGGACGACGGCTGGATTATGAATGACGGACTAGACGCTTGTAATACAGCTGATACACATAGTCTCGCTATATACATTTAAGAGAGGGACTATCCCTTCCAATTACATATACCGTCTAAGAGAATGTACATCGCCGTTTGTTCCATCCTCGAGATGAGATCTCCAATGTACGAGTTGTCACAGCGAAACAGCTCACCAATTACCAGTATACGAGTTGTCAGAGCATTTCCATCATAGCTCTCTAGATTTGTATCTAATACCGCTTATGCTGGTGCTAGGGGCCGTGTGGTCATATCATCCAAGTTGCCACATGAACAGGTACAATAAAAGCGTACCTGAGATACAACACCTATCACGAATCGTTAGATTCTTGGTATGTAAATATTACTATTACCAGGTGCTGGTTAAAGAATTGAGTGTTAAAGAATTGAGTGTAGACATATCTTCATCAAATACGTCTACTTACTCCCAAACTGCATTTACTCTGGAAGATTTATTTAACAATCACAAAAAGTTTCTCAGGGAAAGAGGTATTTGTCTTCCAACCAATCATAACGACATACCAAAACTATACTGGACTCCCAAAATGCATAAATCACCATACAAAGCTAGATTCATAGCTGGTTCTAGAAGCTGCACCACCAAGCTTCTTTCAACCCTATTGACGAGGGCCCTTCAGGAGGTAAAAGCATTTTGGGAAAAGTATTGCGCCACTATTTCTAAGAACTCTGGCGTTGAATGTATGTGGATATTGAAAAACTCAAAATGTCTTACGGAAGAACTTGATGCTAAAGGTCACATACCGTACAGACATGTATCCACATGGGATTTCTCGACTCTCTATACTACAATCCCTCATCAGACCTTATTGACCGTATAAGTTCATTAATAGTATCTGTGTTCAAGAAAACTGATCGTAGATATATTAATGTCGGAAGCCATAAAGCATTCTTTAGCTCTACTACATACAAGAGATATCATTCATGGATGTTTCTTTGTTTATAGAGTTGCTTGAATTTCTCATTAAAAATATCTATGTGAAATTTGGCAACACAATATATCAGCAGCATATAGGTATTCCAATGGGTACTAATTGTGCACCCCTGTTGGCCGACCTGTATCTGTTCTCTTATGAATATGACTATATGCAGGCGCTTTCAAAAACCGATCCATTCAAAGCCCGTTCCTTCTCATTCACCAAACGCTATATCGACGATCTTCTCGCTGTGGATAACCGCTATATAAATGAGGCAGTGAAGGATATATATCCACCTTCACTGGATTTGAAGGAAACTACAGATAGCCCTACAGGCACATCATATTTAGATCTATATCTCTATAAAAATGAAGAGGGCATTCTCTCTCGTCGACTTTATGACAAAAGAGATGATTACAATTTCGACATCGTAAACTATCCCTTTCTGGATAGTAATATTCCAGTGGGACCTGCATATGGCGTATACATATTGCTTAGTAGTGATTTGCTAGATCCTGTGTTAAATGTGATGATTTTAATCAACGTCAACACATTGTTGCAGAAACTTATAAACAGGGCTATTCCACCAAGCGCCTCCACTCAAAGTTTCAAATTTGGCGATACATCGCATGCTGATAGCAAAAATACGAACGTAGCGTGCAAGATCTATGGCGCTGCTACGTTTCGTAACTTGTACCTAATTCCGCTTAACCCGGGCTAGGGGCCGTGCGAACCCATGTACTTCAAGATCCTCATGGTACCATAAGGAACAGTCACAATCAAAGCGTGACTGAGGTACATCATTTTTTGATGACGACTCTATAACGAATATTATGGATTAAGAATACTGATCAGCGATACGGATTTGATATTTTGGAACATCATGATGTCTTGCCGGCATCATTGAAAACTGTTGACCGCTTCTCTCTTGCAGGAAACAAGCCTATGTTTATGTATACTATGATTGTCTTTTTGAATTTGGTGCTAATACTGTTATATGGAATATGGAATAGGTCTTTTGGATTATGGACGCGGATATTCTCTAATGGACGACGGCTGAATTATGAATGACGGACTAGACGCTTGTAATTAGAATAGGTTAACCAGAAGACTATTCTGTGAAGTCATGTGACGCAGTCAGTATGTCGGCACCTCTTCCCACTTCCCTTATATGTGTTGTAACTTTAATTTAAATTATGTATTAAGCATTTTTTCCTAACTCTATTAGCTTTCCCGCTATTAAGGGGAGAAGGCTTCGTGTAATAAGTAAGACTGGTCTCTAATGTATCGGTTCGTTGTACATCGAGTTGTGTATACCGTTATTAACCGTAAGACTGCTCCAGAGCCTTTACGTGTATTCTTACGTACGATGTTATACGCTCAGATGTATACCCCCTTATTAACGAATAGGTCGATCTCGCTTAAAATCAAATCGGTTACCTGAATTTCGCTCAATTGTGCAATAGCGGGTATTCCCCAGTGCTACGTCACATGACGTCACAGCCAACGATGAACGGTTGCACAATTCAGACATAGTCTTGCACTAAGTTGTGCAATGCTGCTGATTTCATTACCATCAAATATATATATATATATAGAACGAAGAATTTCGACTAATTATGCCATACTATTTACTATATAAGTATGTTGGTTCGAGAGAAATGTCAGTTCCAATTAGCCAGCTAAGTAAATACACCGAAGTCGTATTGATTCCTATGTTGATACTGTTGAATGACAGCATGAAATGCATGAATTCCTTAGTTATGCCCCTAGAGCTTCCAAATTTTGTTTTGAAGCAAAAAACAATTTAAATTTTTTTTTTTGACTTTGCCGATTTTCGTCGTATTTTCTATCAATTACAGATGGCGATATCTCGGGAACTAAGACAGATAGAGACTCGCGGCCTGAGGCGACGTATTCCTCTCATATAGATGTACAATAAAGATCTTATACAATTTTATCGCCCGACGGTAACTTTCGCCCCAATTAGACGATAATCGGTGTCACGTGATTTGACCATTTCTCGAGAAATAAGCGACATACGCGCACACTGTTTGTGGCGTTGTATTCCTCGTGTCCAGGTCTACCGTAAAGCTCTTATACGAATTGATCGTATCTCCGTAACTTTCCCCGTTATTCGGGTCCGCATACGTGGTGGAGGTGGTGGTGGTAGCGGTGTGTGGTGGTGGTGGTGGTGGTGGTGGTGGTGGTGTACTGGACCCGCACACACACACACACACTTGGAGCCATGTTATGCTCTTTCTTGCACCCAGAGAATGTAAACTGTATACGTTTTATTGCAAAATAGGATGATTTGTAGACCATAGTGTTCCAGCACAGGCAGCGAATTCACACACTTGGAGCCATAGTATACTCTTTCTTCCACCCAGAGCATGTAAAATGTGTGTGTGTGGTCATAAGTAGGTCGAGACGACCTTTGTAACTAGGTTAGTAGGTCAAGTTGACGTCATATCCATGTCAAAGGTCACGTCCGGTTACGGTACGGCCCAACAAGAGTTATCTCCCCCTACATATCGGTCTGTTAGGCCTTATCTTAACGCCTTATCCTAACGCCCTAGCATACCAGTTGGTCTTTCTGGGCAAATCCCTCTCTCTTTATAGATCTCTCGGAAGTAGTAGAGAACGGAGAGTTTCAGAGGTGCAATGAAGAGCGTTTGGGAAGATGAGGGCCTTTTTCCATACGGCTACCCGGTAGAGTTACCTAAGCGTATGTGAGGAGGAGGAGGAAGAGGAGGAGGAGGAGGAGGAGGAGGAGGAGGAGAAAGAGTGAGGAATGAGGAGGATGAGTGAGCAATGAGGAGGAGGAGGAGGAATGAGGAGCAGGAAGCGTGAGGAATGAGCAGCAGGAGGAGGAGGAAGAGTGAGCAATAAGGAAGAGGAGGAGGAGGAGAGGAGGAGGAGGAGGAAGAAGAGTGAGGAATGAGGAGGAGAAAGAGGACGAAGAGTGAGCAATGCGGAGGAGGAGTAAGAGTGAGCAATGAGGAGGAGGAGGAGGAAGAGTGAGCAATGAGGACAAGGAGGAGGAGGAGAAAGAGTGAGAAATGAGGAGGAGGAGGAGGAGGAGGAAGAAGAGCGAGGAATGGGGAGGAGGAGGAGGAGGGAGATGAGGAGGAATGAGGAGAAAGAGTGAGGAATGAGGAGGAGGAGGAGGAGGGGGAGGAGGAGGAGGAAAAGAAGAAGCTGGCCCTCTTCTCTCCAAACGCTCTTCATTGCACCTCCGAAACTACCCGTTCTCTACTACTTCCGAGAGATCTATAAATAGAACAGGGGTTTGCCCAGAAAGAAAAACTGGTATGCTAGGGCAATAGGATAAGGCGTTAAGATAACGCCTAACAGACCAATATGTAGGGGGAGATAACTCTTGTTGGACCGTGCCGTGACCGGACGTGACCTTTGACACGGATATGAACTTGACCTACTAACCTAGTTACAAAGGTTGTCTCGACCTATTTATGACCACACACATTTTACATTCTCTGGGTGCAAGAAAGAGTATACTATGGCTCCAAGTGTGTGAACTCGCTGCCTGTGCTGGAACACTATGGTCTACAAATCATCCTATTTTCCCATAAAACATACACATTTTACATTCTCTGGGTGCAAGAAAGAGCATACTATGGCTCCAAGTGTGTCTGTGTGTGTGTGTGTGTGTGTGCGTGTGTGTGTGTGTGTGCGGGTCGAATACACCACCACCACCACACAGCGCTACTACTACCGCCACCACCACCACGCCCACCACCACCACGTATGCGCACCCGAATAACGGGAAAAGTTACGGAGATACGATCAATTCGTATAAGAGCTTTACGGTAGACCTCGACCGAGGAATACAACGCCACAAACAGCGTGCGCGTGTGTCGCTTATTTCTCGAGAAATGGTCAAATCACGTGATACCGATTATCGTCTAATTGCGGCGAAAGTTACCGTCGGGCGATAAAATTATGTCGGATCTTTATTGTATACCTATACGAGAGGAATACGACGCCTCAGGCCGCGAGTCTCTATCTGTCTTAGTTCCCGAGATATGGCCATCGGTAATTTATGGAAAATACGACGAAAATCGGCAGTAAAGAAAAACAATCGAAATTTCTTTTTTGACTTTTTTAACAAAATTTGGACGCTCTAGGGGCATAACTAAGGAATTCATGCATTTCATGTTGTCGTTCAACAGTATCAACATAGGAATCAATACGACTTCGGTGTATTTACTTAGCTGGTTAATTGGAACTGACATTTCTCTTGAACCAACATATAGTAAATAGTATGGCATAATTAGTCGAAATTCTTCGTTCTATATATATATGTGATGATAATGAAATCGGCTGCATTGCACAACATAGTGCAAGACTATGCCTGGATTGTGCAATCGTTCATCGTTGGCTGTTACGTCATGTGACGTAGCACTGGGGAATACCCGCTATTGCACAATTGAGCGAAGTTCGGGTAACTGATTTGATTTTAAGCGAGATCGGCCTATTCGTTAATAACGGTGTATAAATCTGAGTGTATAACATCGTACGTAGGAATACACGTAAAGGTTCTGGAGCAGTCTTACGGTTAATAACGGTATACACAACTCGATGTACAACGAACCGATACATTAGAGACCAGTCTTACTTATTACACGAAGCCTTCTCCCCTTAATAGCGGGAAAGCTAATAGAGTTAGAAAAAAATTGCTAAATACATAATTTGAAGATCTCATCTCGAGGAACGCGATGGAACATACGGCGATTTCGTATGTACATTCTCTTAGACGGTATATTTAGTTGGAAGGGATAGTCCCTCTCTTAAATGTATATAGCGAGACTATGTGTATCAGCTGTATTGCGCAAGACTATGTCGGGATTGTTAAAACCGTTCACCATTGGCTGTGACGTCATGTGACGTACCCGATATTGCACAATTCGGCGAAATTCAGGTAACCGATTTGATTTTAAGCGAGATGGACCTATACAACTGAGCGTATAACATCAGAATACCGGTAAATGTTTCCGCGCAGTAATGCGGTTAATAACGGTATACACAACTCGATGTACAACAAACCGATACACTAGAGATCAGCGGTAAGTCTAACATATTTCACCAAGCCTTCCCCTTTTAATAGCGGGAAAACTAATAGAGTTAGGAAAAACTGATTAATACATAATTTAAAGATCTCATCACGAGGAACGCGTTGGAACAAACGGTGATTTCGTATCTACATTCTCTTGGTCGGTATATTTACTGGAAGGGATAGTCCCTCTCTTAAATGTATATAGCGAGACTATATCAGTATGAGCTGTATTGCGCAAGACTATTTCGTTGGTGAAGCCTATTAACTGTGACGTCACTTCGACCTACTAACCTAGTTACAAAGGTTGTCTCGACCTACTTATGACGTCAGATTAACTTACTAACCTAATTATATAAGGTCATCCCGACTTACTGATGGTGGCCTACTGACCTACTTATGGTGACCTACATATGGTGACACAGTGACCTACTTATGGTGACCTATTGACTTTTTTTCTTCTTTTTTTTAGTGACGCAATAGGCTTCCCCGGCTTCCCTGCGTTCGAACCCCCCTTTTATCTTCTACTATTAGATTGCAAAATCAACTGGAATTAAAGAAATTAGAATTAGAAAAAGAGGAAAGAGAGAAAGAAAGACAGTTTCAGTTAGAGAGAGAAAAGATAGTAAAAGAGGAATTAAGGAAAGCGAAAGAAAGACAGTTTCAGTTAGACTTGAAGCATATGGAATTACAGTCGCACATGCACCTGTACAATCACCATCAAAATTTGATGCGGCTCGTCAAATACGTCTCGTCCCAACATTTCAGGAAAAAGAAGTTGATCAATATTTTCTGCATTTTGAGAAAATTGCTGAAAATTTAAACTGGCCAAAAGAAAATTGGAGTTTACCTCTTCAAAGTGTTTTGATCGGAAAGGCAAGGGACATTTACACTCAATTGACTGTAGAGTAGGCATCAACTTATGATATAGTGAAGGAATTAATCCTTAAAGGTTATGAATTAGTTCATGAAGCCTATAGACAAAAGTTTCGTAGTTGTGAAAAAGAAAACCCTCAGACTCATGTAGAATTTGCTCGTTCAAAAGAACAGTTATTTGATAGGTGGTGTGCCTCGGTTAAAATTGACAACCAATTTGAAAGCCTTAGACAGCATATGCTGGTAGAGGAATTTTAAAGGTGTATCCATGGTGATATTAGAACATTTCTTGATGAAAAGAATGCCAACACTTTAGATCAGGCAGCACGTTATGCTGACGAATACGCTCTGACACACAAATTATCATTTGTCAATGCTGTTAAGCCAAGTTCATTCCTGTCTAATTTCTCAGGTAACTAACCCAGTTCTTTCTCAGGGCCTAAAACTTTTAACCCCAGTTACAAAGGTCAAAGGTCAAACACAAAGTCTCCGTCACCGACTGTTAACACTCAAAATAAATCTCCCGTTTGCAATTATTGTAAGAAGAAAGGTCACTTAATAGCTAATTGTTTTAAATTGGAAAGCCTTTCAAAAGCCCAGTGGTTTCCTCACTTCAAGATCTATGCCCAAGCAGGTTAGTGACGTTCATAGTGTATATGACGTTAAGATGGCCAGGTACACTGTTCCTATTAGTTCTATCAAGGATAAGGTTGGCAGTTTTTTTCAAATACTGTGATGGAGATTTTTGAACCATTTATCCACAATGGTTTTGTGTCACTTTCAAGTGATTTGTCTAATGCTACTCCTGTGAAGATTTTGCGAGACACGTGTGCGTCCCTGTCTCTTTTGTTTGCAGATACTTTGCCGTTTTCTGACTCTTCATCTGCAGGCAGTAATGTCCTGATTAAAGGGACACTAAATTATACACCCGTTCCGCTCCATAACGTTCATCTGTCTTCCGACTTGATTTCTGGACCTGTTACGGTGGGTATTAAAGGTAGTTTACCTTTGGAATGTGTTCAATTACTTCTGGGAAATGATCGTGCGAGAGATAAGGTCGGGATTACCCCGATTTTAACTGACAAGCCTTGTTTGGATCAGATCCTTGATCCAGTTGAAGACGAAATTCAAAGTTTGTATCCTGCTTGTGCAGTTACTAGAGCCATGAGTAAATTGGCTGAGGAGTCTGAAAAGTCTCTTAAAGATGACGTCATCGATGACGTTTGTTTGGCCGACACTTTCGTGTGTTTAAATGATGAGGCTGATAAGCCACATTTCGATAGCAAATTGGAATGTTCTAATGACAAAATTTCAAAATCACGGCTGGTTACTGAACAGCATAGTGACAAGGACATTTCCAAGTTGTTTGACAGAGCAGTAGATGAGTGTGATATAACTCAAGAGCCTGTGTGTTACTTTTGTAAGAATGGTGTTTTTATACGCAAATGTCGACCGCCAGAGTGTCACCTGATGATGAGTGGGCAGTTAAGTATCAGATTGTAGTACCAAATTCATAGCGTTCAGATATCCTCAGACTAGCCCATGAAACACCTCTTTCAGGCCATTTAGGTGTTAAGAAAACATATTACAAAATTCTAAATCATTTCTATTGGCCAAATTTAAAGAAAGATGTTACGGAATTTTGTAGGTCATGCCACACATGTCAAATGGTAGGAAAACCAAACCAAATCAAACCATCTCAAAGGCCCCTCTTCAACCAATCCCGGCATTTGAGGAAGCATTTAGTAGGGTGATTATAGATTGTGTTGGCCCATTACCAAAACAAAGTCAGGCAATCAATACATGTTAACAGTCATGTGTGCTTCAACCAGGTTCCCTGAGGCCATTCCTTTACGGAATATTAAGGAAAAACTATTGTTAAGGCCCTAGTTATGTTTTTCACACTTGTCAGCCTACCCCAGTCCGTTCAGTCTGATCAGGGATATAATTTCATGTCAGAAATTTTTCAACAAGTCAAGCATGAATTGGGAATAAAGCAGTACAAATCATCTGCATACCACCCAGAAAGCCAAGGCGCATTAGAAAGATTTCACCAGACATTAAAGAACATGATTATAACTGATTGTTTTGACATTCTACTTAATTTGGATTCCAAGTTGTGTCATCTCGAACCAGCGTTTCAGGAAGAACTTCGAACTCTGCCAATCAGTCAATATGAACATTTGTTTCCTGATATCCCCACTCAGACTGATAAAATTTCACGTGACGTCAATGTCGGAGATTCTAATCCAGTGAAGCAGCACCCATATCGTTTGAATCCCATTAAACAAAACTATCTGGAAAAAGAGATTCAGTATTTATTGGACAATGACTTCATTGAACCAAGTAATATTAACTGGAGTTCACCTTGTATCCTCGTTCCAAAGCCAGATGGCAGTTACAGGATGCGTACTGACTACAGAAAGGTGAACACATTGACCAAAACAGACACATTCCCTATTCCACGCATTGACGATTGCATTGATAAAAAATGATATTGATCATTGTCTACAGCGATACGTGGGAAGATCATCTACAGAGAATTCGCACACTGTTCAATCGTCTAAGTGACGCCAAACTGACAGTCAACCTTGGAAAAAGTGAATTTGGACATGCACGTGTGGCATTGTTGGGTCATGTTGTAGGTCAGTGTCAAGTAAAACCTGTAGATGCTAAGGTTAGTGCTATCTCGCTATTTCCAAGACCAACATGTAAGAGACAACTGATGCGTTTCTTGGGTATGGCTGGTTACTACAGAAAATTTTGTCCAAATTTTTCAGATATTACTGAGCCTTTAACTCAACTCTTAAGGAAAAGGGCAAGTTTTGTTTGGACCGATGAATGTGAATCAGCTTTTGAAAACCTGAAATCCATACCCAAGAGCGCGCCAGTTCTTTCAGCACCAGATTTTGATTCACCTTTTAAACTGGCTGTAGATGCTAGTGATGTTGCTGCTGGTGCCGTTTTGTTACAAGAAGGTATAGATGATGTAGATCAACCAATATGTTATTTTTCACGTGAATTTGACAAACATCAGAGAAATTATTCTACAATTGAGAAAGAATGTTTGGCAATGATATTGGCTTTACAACATTTTGATGATTATGTTACTTCCTCATCATTGCCAATTACTGTATTCGGTGATCACAATCCACTTGTTTTCACAAGGAAGACGAAAAACAAAAATCAAAGATTGTTGAGATGGAGTTTGGTGTTACAAGAATACAATATTGAAATCAGACATATTAAGGGCAAGGACAATTTGATTGCTGATTGTTTGTCTCGCATATAATGTACATATGTTTGTCAACATTTTTGCTGTTGTAATATAGATTTTTGTTTTTTGCAATAATGTTTTGAATTGTCAAGAAAGTTCCAAATTTAAAACTTTCTTTTTTTTAAGAGTGGGAGTGTCATGGTATTGTAGTCTATTATTAGACATTGTGGATGTTTCTAGAATATAGAGCTGACGCAAGCTTGTTTACGTATTATTATTTTGGTCAGCCACTTGGAGCTTTTCGGAAGGCTGTTGTAAATTGTATCTAGGTCAGATGATGCGGTAACGCTGTGTATTCTAGAAGCTTCTTGATTGGGTAGAATGATCTCGATTGCCTCATAGAGTATAAATAGCGCATTCAGTCAGTCATTCGGCAGGGAATTCAAACTGGCTTTTATGTGGGTCTGTTATACTGTGTTACTATCTGGATTTTACCTTTGCCTGTAACTACGGACTGCTGGATTATTTACTCCTGTGGCTGCTGCATAACCTACGCTATTTGCTAACGGATATTGGATATTGTACATTTACTGGGACTGTGTACAACTGAGCAGTGTTGGATTACCATTATACAGAAGAGTGATTTGCGCGCGTCAACAAGGACTCTAAAGTGCACACCGGTGCAGCATTGAACAGTAAGACTATATTTCACACATTTATTTGTTGTATTAACCTTACTCAAATTGTATATGATTTTAGTATTGTTAATAAATATTTGATTGTTAATCCTTGACTTCACACGTCTTTCTGGTACGGTAAAAACTGACGTGACACTATCTATGGAAGCGTTCAGGGGCCTTGGTGAAAAACAAATCATAAACCGGTATCTCGTAATTACGCGTTAGCTATCTCGTAATTACGCGTTAGCTATCTGGTAATTACGCGTTAGCTATCTGGTAATTACGCGTTAGCTATCTGGTAATTACGCGTTAGTATCTCGTAATTCCGGCGGTGACATTCCTTCCGGTGATGACGTCACTATCGGTCCGAGGAGTAGTAAAGAAAGTGCAAAACTGGTCATTATTTGGTGCGGCATAACGTATGGCGCGGCGGATCTCCTAAGTCGATAAGGAGTAAGGAGACAACTTCTGTTGTACAGGTAAGAATATCCTGGTCTTAATACGTTGAAAATTCACTTGCGGTATTCGTCGCTGGGCGGCAAAAGGGGTCTAGACGCTCCAACGATTCGGGTCCCAGAAATAGAGGAGGAGGGGTGGACCTGAAGTTCTAAAGCGTTAAGCATTTCTGACGCTTGGCGTCAATCGTAAAGGTTGTGATAATATGAAAAATCATTTAGAACTGGGAAAATCTTGAATCCTTATTGGTCAATTCAAACAACCAGGGGAATATCTCAACTGCAGATCTGTCTGATGGGCCGCCATCTTCTTCCGCATGCTGAATCGGTCCATAATACTCTAGCGCGATTGTCTGGCTCCAGAGCTCCCGTTTAGAGAAACTTCCATATTTCTCGCCCCTCTGGTTCCCCGTATCATGCCCCACACATGGTGGACATGCTCACTCGATACCGAGCATGCGCTGTCGATCCATATAACTCTGGTTGCATACCTTAGGTTTAAACAAGTAAATGGTGTGTTTCCGGTAACGGTCCCCCCCCCCAAAAAATCCAGGTAAGTAGGTAGGTTAAAAAAAATTGTTGTCACATTTTTTTACCTGGTATAAGACGTATGATTCAAACCGAGTGATAAACAGAAAATGAAAATAAACAACACTGATGTTCATTATAATTGGTCTCTAGTATTCTCTCTTTCACCTTGACAGACATCTTCACTTGTGCTTTCAAGTTATTAAGAAGCAGGACAATAGATTCGTAAGAAATGGCCCCTCCGTGGTTTCATAACATCGGCCGCTATTTCGGACCGGAAGTGCCGTTACCTCCCACCATCTCCTGCTATACTAAGACATTTGCACTCTCTATACTACTCTCTATAGCTAAGTCGTAAATACGAGATAGCTAATGCGTAATTACGAGATAGCTAACGCGTAATTACGAGATAGCTAACGCGTAATTACGAGATAGCTAACGCGTAATTACGAGATAGCTAACGCGTAATTACGAGGTAGCTAACGCGTAATTACGAGATACTAACGCGTAATTACGAGATAGCTTACGCGTAATTACGAGATAGCTAACACGTAATTACGAGATACTAACGCGTAATTATGAGATAACGTTTCAGAATTTTCACCAAGGCCCTAGACGCTTCCGTATCTGTCCGATTTTCATTCTGTTTAGTTATTATTAAACCTGAAGAGATGCCCGTTTGAAATATATAGTTTGAGAAACATTTCCTATTAATTCATGGCGAAATATTTACCGAAAAAGATGGTGTCAATTCGCCTGGAATTTTCCGCGATATACCCACGCTTGGTTTTTATCATTTTCCATAAAAGCGCTTCCGTGAAATAAAATCCCAAATATATATTTTCATCTCGAGTATTATAGGATTATGAAAAAATAAATATCATTTCTGTGTCTTCAGACACTTTTTGTAATGTTTATAGGAAAGCGTGTAACACGATTTTTGGGGAATTCCAGGAGACGAAAAGAACATTCCGCGATAAACCGACACGTTATAATAAAAGATGGAACCACTAACAGGCGGCACACATATAATATATATATGTAATCGAGCAAACACCAACAACTGAGTATTCACGTGTTTTTCTAATATAGACCCTGCATTTGAAGATTTTATATGGTAGGATTTCTGGGGTAAATCAATGGATATTTTAGAAAATATATGCTGCCGAAAATTGATGATATATGCGAGAGACTGATATCTAGGCACTTTCAACTTTTTCTAGTATATAGAAAAACGGCCGTTTCTTTCACTGAATTTAGAATTTTAGACCATATTAACAACAGTTGTATCTCTAGGTAGCCCTTATGATGCAGAAAAGTATACCATTCTCGCCAGTTTGCCGATTTATTCCGTTTTATATACCAGAAAATGCTGAAGAGTGAAATTGCAGAAATTTGAGTCTCGTTTTTATCAACAATTTTCGATAGCTTATATTTGCTAAAATATACAATAATTTCCCAAGAAACCCTACCATAACCTCTTCAAATGTTATTCGGTTTATATTAGTAAGAATCATGCATACTCACCATATTTTCTGAGGTTTTGCTCGATTACATTCTGATACGTTCCTATATCATTTTGAGTTTATTCCTGCTCAGTTCCATGATCACTTTACAAAGTTGTCTGAAGTCCATCATTATCCTACAAGAAATCGCGAGGTGAACTTATACAGACCCTTTTATGTATCTAATTTTTCCTATTATACAGTCAGAGTCACGGGACCTCGGGAATGGAACAAGCTCCCCTCAAGACTTAAAAACATAACATCCTCCTCATTGTTTAAATCAAACCTCAAAGCTTTTTTATTTGAAAATTGATCTATTTTCACTAATTTGCCTTTATTGATTATTCCATTGCCTATTGAATGTTCCACTGTCACCAGTTGTCGTTTAGCACTCTGACCAGAGCTATTTCTCATGGGATAGAACAAGCCCATTGGGCTTTATTCCCGCCATAATTAAACCTTCTATGAAGATATGTACTTATTACATTCTTACTTTAATTGGTGAATACAATTTCATTCATTCATTCATTCATTCACGTGTGCCGAGTGCGTGGTCGCAGCTTTGAACGTGTCCGTATATCCCGGAATGCTCCGCTTGGCTTCCGGAATTCCCCGAAAATCGTGTTACACGTTTTCCCCGAAAATCGTGTTACACGTTTTCCTACAAACATTACAAGAAAGCGGCTGATGATCAGGGCCGTAGCCAGGATTTACTGAGGGGTGGTTCGCCTTCACTCCAAAAGGGCTGTATGGGAAAAGGGACAAATAGGGGGTTCGCTTCAGTGTTTGAAAAGGCATATATGAGAAAAATATATAATATTTCCGAAAGGGGCGTTCGCCCGAACCCAGAACCCCCCTTGGCTACGGGCCTGAAGATACAATACAATACAATACAATATGTTTATTGCACGACTCGTAAAATGGTACAAGTATGGCAAACAAAACAAAATAATTACTATGGTACTATAGCAACGTAGTAATTATTAGTTAGTATGGTTTGAACCAACAGTGTGGGTTAGTAGTAATTCTAGGACATAACATAGAAGTTGCCAGTTCGCTTCAGAAGTTTACACCTTTAGTCCTTTCGGAAATACAGGAATGATATTAATATTTTCATAATCCTGTAATACTAGAGATGAAAGATATATATTTGAATTAATTTTATTTTATGGAAGCGCTTTAAAAAAAAAAGATAAAATCCGAGCGTGGGTATATCGCGGAAAATTCCCGGCGAATTGACGTCATCTTTTTCGGTAAATATTTCGCCATGATTAAAATTTCTGAAACGGGCATCTCTTCAGGGTTAATAATAACTAAACAGAATGAAAATCGAGTGGATATGAGCAGAAGTTTGCTGGATTATATTCTTATATGTGTGCAGTTTGCATTGCGTTAACATGTGTCAGTGGCTGGAGCCGACCTCACTTAACGTCAACGCCAAACAGCAGGGGTTATGCATGAAAGGGTCTGTATAGACGATCTTCTCGATGTGGATAATCACTGTATAAACGACGGAGTGACGGATATATCTCCACCCGCACTGGATTTGAAGGAAACTACTGATAGCCCTGTGTAGAATGCGACGATTTAATCAGCGTCACAAAACATTATTGCAGAAATTTTTAGAACGGGACTATACCACCAAGCGCCGCCACTCGAAGTTTCTCAAATCAAGTTTCTCATAGTATACTAGCGTAGCGTACAAGATCTATGGCATCACGCTTCGTAACATTGAAAACTGTTGACCGCTTCTCTCTTGCAGGAAACTATGATTCTTCGAATTTGGTTATAGTGATGTTATATGAATTAGGTATTTGAATTATGCACGCGAAAATTCTTCAATGGATGATGGCTGAATATTGAATGACGGACTATAGATGCCAATCTAATTAAAATTAAATCCTATCTGCTCCCCCATTTGGATATGTTGCTTGTGGGATCTAACTGGCTTGCACTAACGCGAGTGTTGACCAATCCCGAGAACTCTTCATAGTGCTTTGAGGGCAATATAGTGGTAGGGGCTTTTTGGTTGGCTCAGTCGATCAGACGCCACGCTGAAGGTATATCTCCTGATGTTGCCGCGCTTCCGCCAGATTGGCGCCATAATGCGGGGTAGAAATATGAACTGGTCCTTAGTATAAACCTTGGGTTAAAGCGGATACGATGACCCTTTTTTTTAATTTTATTATTTTGATGCGAATGCGTTATCAAAGCAAACTACTGGCACATGACAAGATAACGAGATTCGACCGCTTGGAAGATTTTGTCAGTGTATAAGACATAACTATATAACTGACGAGAATCCGATATAGCTTTTCACCCCAACAGGACAAACTATGCGCATGTCGACAGCAACAAAGGTCGCGTTGACTTCCTTAGGCTCTCAGATCAAGCAACCAGTTATTATCTGTATGGTACAAGTGTCCCTGTGGATGATTTAGAATGAAATATGGCCAAGTACGCGATAATATTTAATGGTTGTTGGAACAGAGAACGGCGTAATCTGACACGACGTCACGTGACCCACGGCGTTGTACACAAGGTGTAGGAGTTATTATCGGATATCATGTTGTTTCTGTATATCTAAGCCAGGCTTTCATTCTCAATGTCAGATGACTGGATAGGGATATTGCATCATTGCTCTTGGATATTTGTATCTAATACTGCTCAAACCGGTGCTAGGGCCGTGTGGTCATGCCATCCAAGATGTCCACATGAACAGCTACAATAAAAGCTTGGCTGAGATACAAATCAGCACACGGATAATAAGTTCCTGAGATGTTTTAGATATGCAGTCAAAATATTTACCTGTGGGGTCATATGACTTCTTTTCATTACACTGGCACTGACACCGTACACCACCTTCATATGTTCATTACACTGGCACTGACACCGTACACCACCTTCATATGTTCATTACACTGGCACTGACACCGTACACCACCTTCATATGTTCATTACACTGGCACTGACACCGTACACCACCTTCATATGTTCATTACACCGGCACTGACACCGTTCACCACCTTCATATGTTCATTACACCGACACTGACACCGTACACCACCTTCATATGTTGCGTTTAACTCCTGTCAGACAAACGTGCCTACTGGGCAGTTTGCTATCAGGCAGGTAATTAGAATGAGACCGAGGCGAGAAGGGGGGCGAGAGGCGAGATAAAAAATGCCAGTGATCTCACAGTTGTAATCTAAGATAATCAGATATCTTTTATTTATTCCATACAAAGAAATGTAAGGTATATCACAGAAAAAAATATTATAACAGTTTCCACAATACACGTACAAACACACAAATATTAACAAAATGCGCACAAATCACTATTAGACGACAGCGTGATTTTTCAGGACAGTGACATCCATAGAGCTATCTGTCGAAATGATACCTAATCATCATCCATTTCCTTTGAAAATTGCAAAATGTGTTGCCGAGAAGGAAAATATATTTTCCGAGTTGATAATTACTGCGGAGTTTATTCAAAAGAGCTCTGGAACCAAATGTAAAATTATTGTTTTGTTATTAACATAAGAGTATTCAGACATTCTTGTTCATCCCAACTCCATACAATTCTTTCAGCCGTAATATTACCTACGTTGATACTAAGAAACCACTGACGTACTTCACCCCAAAACTGCCTGACACTAAACATAAATGTTCGACTGATTCTTGTACGACCTCACAATCATTTTGTGTGCATGATCTCCTGTGTAAGATCCTTTATACAGCGGATTTCTCAGGTTTGTGTATCCAGGATTGGAGATTGTATATTTATAAGTATTCGTCCAGTCAATTTTCCCATTTAGATTTTATCACTAGTCCCTCTTCCTTATTATCTACATCGCAGAAAATTCTAGAGCCGTTTGTTTGTTTGTTTCATCTACAGTTTATTTCCATACAAGAACTAGAATATAAGCAAGCATCATCCAACATTTAATATTCAGCCGGCGTTCCTGAGAGAATTTATCACATAAAATCTTGATATTTCTGCCGTATCTCAGTGTTTCATTTTCTACTAATATTTGAAACAACATGGATATAAGTTAAATGTGTTCTCTGATATTGTACCTGCTCTTCGTCTCATGGAATAAGAATACAATTACCATCGGATTCGAGTATATCGCCGGAGTTAGTAGAGCGCCAAAAGAAATGGCCTATATATTTACATTTAGAAGAATTCGACGGGGTAGCCACCTAGACCGGAGGTTCTATCATTTTTCGAATTGTTTAATGTTGCAGTTAATTATGAAAAGTTATTTCGCCCTCTTGCGTTTCTTATTCTTCTGCATTTAGTGAACAAATATCCAATTTTCCGAGAACACATTTAATCTCGTCTGCATTTGTGCCTTTACTAGTATATAGCTTTTCATAATAGTTTTTATACGATGACGGTCAGCGGTCTAGGTGATCACATTCTTCGAGGGAGGACCCATCACCTATACCCGTATTGTCAGGTGCTACCGCCGGTAGCATTCCGCCTACGAAACTACACGCAGGCATTTCTTCCGATATCGATCAAGCATACTACTTCGACCCCGAGGAGACCAACGTGGTAGTACTCGATGATCTAATGGGTGCGACCAAGGGAAATTCAAACATCGCCGACTTGTTCACACAACGATCACGTCATTGAAATCTGTCCGTCATCTATTTGACCCAGTATCTCTTTCCCCCAAGGGAAGGCGTCCAGAGATATCGCCTTGAACTGCCAATACTTCGTGCATTCTCAAAGAGAGCCGTGTCTACCCGCGGGAGACCAAAGCGACTCTCATGTAAACTGGTGACATTTTTGAATCGCCAATCTCAAAGCGAGGCAGCATGACATCACTCGCTCGACCGGGACTATTCTCCCGCGGGTAGACACGCAAAATGGTACATCTTCAGAAAATTTATGACCTAACCCAAAGATCACAAGATCATTATTGTTTAGCATCATCAGATAAACAAGAATAGTACGATCAGCAACATGCAGGCGAAAATACGGTATAATTGACG
Organism: Hanleya hanleyi; assembly: GCA_036873755.1. Classification (NCBI taxonomy): domain Eukaryota; kingdom Metazoa; phylum Mollusca; class Polyplacophora; order Lepidopleurida; family Hanleyidae; genus Hanleya; species Hanleya hanleyi. Next base: position 45,292 of record JAVTVY010002688.1, read on the forward strand.
TAATTCGTTGTTTTCCGCGTTTCAATGGTTGATCTTCAATGCAGAATCTAGGTCAACTAAATTTATGTCTGCTGCTTCAAACGAGTAGGCCATAAATAAAGTTCAACGTTCAGTTTTATTTTTTTACCAACAAAACTTGCATAATGATAGCAACAAAAGTACATATCATAGGGCGTGTGAACAGTACTATGTAGTGAACGAAGAACAGAAATGCTGCAACTGCCTTGCCCTGATCAAGTACATGTCACGCTAAGAACCTGGGATAGGTCACAAATTTTCCGAAGATGTACCGTCTTGCGGTAGACACGGCTCTCTTTGAGAATGGATCGGAACTGTGCGAACTACTTCCTGTATTAGATAACTCGCTTTCACGGCCAAGTATACATACCGACAATAATTTGTTCGCGATTGATATGCTCCGAAACGGAAAGAGTCATTTTCCAATTATATAGCCCACGTTATGTTTAGCAATTCGCTTCTAACTCGGCGGAGTCAGCAGGTCAACGACAAGCCGGATACAGACGGTGAAAGTCATACGCCGCCTACTCACCCCCCAAATTTTGGGGGGATGGCTCCCATTTACACGTGAGACTCTTTCTCGCAGTAGGGAGTCTCGCGAGACGAGAATGTACTTCGTGCTGTTCACCTATCCGATCGACAGAGCGCAAATCCGCGTATTTTATCCTCACAACATCGACTATTTCATGTAGGTCTGTTTAAAGCCGCGACGAGTCATCTGTACGGCTACCTGTCGAAGACTTAAAAGCCCATACCGGTACCCTGGAGATTGTTGACTAACGATCCACCTGTTACCCGGAGAGGGGCCGCCACGAAGTCAGAGTGTGAGTCAGCGACTCTCATGCCATCCACCGAGTCCACTCCCGGCGGCGCCATTCCAGTGGATCCCTATATAACCCGATCCCATACAGCTGACCCCCTTCATACCACCAGCTCATGATTACTCTCATCAAACAATCGTGACAGTCCAACCCAACAAGAAAATGAACAGAATGTGTACACTGGGCTATGACAGAATCTGTTCAAAGCATGAAAGCATGGACGCTGAGGTCGGCGAGACGTTAGAGATCACAGAAAACAAGTTTTACCACAAAAGGTATTCAGAAGAGGAAGCCGCAATTTTAGCTCATAAAACATTGGCGCCCAGACTACGACGGGCAACAGTATGTCGACCTCGTGACCCATATGGGATTGCTGAACCCGGTCTATATGGAAATCGAAAGTACATGCGTCACCCCGGACAGCGGCCTATACCAGATCGATGGCTCAACAGTAACACCTGCGGAAACACATCATAAAGATCAGAACGTCCACAGTTGAATTATAAATAGCCCACCCTACACAATCTTCCACATTTCACCATGAGCCCGTAGGGTCAACGTTGTCTGATGTAAACTTTGAACCCGACGCTGGAGATATTCTAACCGAAGCTTTAAGTCAAGCTACCCGTGCCCAGAATATGCTGATCCTGCATGAGCCATTTCGAACATGAATGGAGACGCAGCTGGAGGCGGGAAATTACACCTTATCCACCAACTGACACAACCGTTTTACGAAGTGGACCCCCATATGGCTGAGCGATAGGGCGTTGACACAACGCTAGGTAACGTCCGTCCATGGACGTTCGACAATACGTTGAGGCGTTACGATACGGCGTTAAGGCGTTAAAATAGGGCGTTGGCGAGCGTTACTGTTCATAAAAGCAAGCCTATACCAAAGACGCGAACAGTCGGCGTTCAAATGTCCACATGGGTTATACTTGCTCTGAGTGCGAATGCACATTCACCAGACACGACGATAAGATGCGACGCCAGAAGAATATACATATGAACACAACAAGGAGCCCATTGAGGCAGATGCGCATGCTGAGAGTATACGGTTTGAGACTGAAAGTCCACAGACTGATACCGATGCAGAGACTGCTGAGAGTCTGTCCACTGATACGAAGACCCCGAGCGCTGATATTCAGGCTTCGTCCCAGGAAAGCCAGATTGAGTATAAACCTAGCTTTTGGAATCTTATTTTAAATGAGGCTATTAATACTCATGCCGATCGAGAACGCCGGACAGAACAAATAAGAACAGGCGTACATCCGAATGCGCCTCCACATAAAAAAAAACAGTCGTGGCTATCTAAGAATGGTATAGCCTGCTGCCGTTTGAAATGCAAGGCGACCTCATGTATAGGTCCATCATGAAGACCAATCATCATTTGGAAGAGGATATGGGGCTATCACCCCCGGAGGCTCTGAAATTGCGGTCAAAATGTGAAAACAGCTGTTCCAGGATCTGTTTCCTTTACAGTATCCTGGACTGCCCCACGACGAGTAGGACAAACGGACAAAAGCGACCATGGCCGAAGATTGAGCTTTCTCAAATGGCTGTTTCTGATAGGACGAGAACAGCTGAGAATACGTTTAACGAACAAGAGCGGCTAGATGCAACACCAAATGGCGTCTTCTGATTGGACAACAGCAGCGGACGAGATGCCTGATACACACCATACTGTTATGCAAACACACCCAACGCGGCTCCCCTGGCGTGGATGTGATGGAGGGGGTACTAAATGTGTAATACGCTTATTGTTGTTGTCCTCTCATCTGTCTACGTTATGGCGTTAAGACGTAAGGGGCGGAGTGGTTACAGACTGACTCTGATGGTTCATATACGACTTTATATGATCACTTCTCCTCCCCACATCTCAGTACCGGTACCTCAGTCCTTTTCCTCCTCCGCCTCACACACACACACATCTACACACAAACTCACTCCCTGACACTCATTTCATTCACTCACGCACACACATACACACAGGTAACTCTACCAGGTAACCAGATCGAACATGGTCTCCATCTCACCCAAACACGCTCCTGTGGGCCTCAGAAACGGCTCTTTCTTTACTACTACCCGAGTGCGCATGCGCGTGCCACTCCTAGCCTGACTCTACCCGATAAGTAAGAGCCTCAATAGGATACCAACCACGGACCAGTTGGATCAGCAAAAATCCACTTCGAAAATGCCCTCTTTCTATGCTACTGCCCGATTGCGCATGTGCAGAATGAAGGGACCGACAAAATCACCACTCCTGTCTAAGTCTACCCCACGGGCACTTCAACAGGACACCCATACCATCCATTTGGACCACGGGTGGTCCACCTCTACCACAAAACGTCCACTCAAATGTCGTTTTTTTATTACCATCCGACAAACCACGCCAGTCGGACGAGCGCTTCAAGATGAGACGGCCCATTTGGCTCACGATTTTCCTCTACCTCAAAAGGGTCACTCAAATTGGAGCGATATGCAAGAGATGGGAACACTTGACGACGTCATTGTCACGTGGTACAATGATGACGTGCCCTTTTCAGCGACTCCACGACTTCACATGCGCAGATTGACGGCACTTCCACTACAAACCACAGCAGTCAAACTCTGCGCCACGAGTAGAGCGTTTCAAGACAATCTTAATGAATTAATATCCTATCAATGCTCCCCAATCGTACATGTCGCTATATAGGATCTTACGTATTTCAATTGAATTTGGTGTTCTGAGTGCCCATACCATGGATATTTAATAACATTATGACATCATGGTCGCATCTGGAATATAGGTTCACTGTGTCCATTTACCATAATGTTTACACCAAAGATCAGTCCATATATTTACCCCGTATTATGGTGCCATAATGTCGTGTCCGCGGCAACATGGTAAGACACCCCGCCAGCGAGCCGGCTAATTCGGCTGAGCCAACCAAAAATTCTTTGTCATCAATGTTCCCTTCAAAGCGTTTTGAAGCGTTCTCGGGATTGGTTAACACGCGAGTTACTGTAAGCCTGTTAGATCCTACAAGCGACATATCCAAATGGGGAGCAGATAAGATTTAATTTTAATTAGATTGGCTTCAAGATGACACCACACACAGCCCATTTGGATCAGGGATGGTCCATCTCTACACCAAAAACATATATTCAAATGCCCTTTTTCTACTATTTTCCGACAGCGCATGAGCAGATTGACCGTCGCTTCCAATACAAACCACGCCAGTCGGACTCCCACCACGAGTGCTTCAAAATGATGCCCATTTGGACTGTGGATGGCTCACCTAGACCCGAAAACATCCACCCCAAGCCTACCTGTCCACTGCGCTGCCCATTCTATGGGGGTGAGTGAGTGAGTAGGATGCCCCCAGACCCCTCTCGGCAGCGTAAACTACAGCCTGAGACAGAAAAACAAGGTCCCTCATTTCATAGTTTCCTTGAAATTGACCACACCTAGCCTAAAATTCCCACCTCAAATGCACTTGTTCTACTCTTTTTCGACAGCGCATGTGCAGAATCACGGGACTTTCAATAAAACCTAACCCAGTCTGACTTTACTCCACGACAGCTTCAAATTGAGACCATGCATTGTACAATTTGGACCACGGATGGCTCCTCTAGTCCCAAAAAGTCCACCCCAGGCCTGTCTGCGCACTGAGCATGCACATCAGAACTTTTCAGCGAAAGTTAACCAACGGACCGAGACCCCTCCCATGGTACTCTACAGCGTGAGACAAAACAAAAAAAAGGTTCCACAATAAATAGTAGAGTAGGAAAAATTATCATGTACTCTCCGTCTTTCCTGGAGATTTCCAGGGGTCACGTGACCGAAACTATCGCAGCATTGAGACTTAAGACGCGAAGAGAAAGCGAGAGTAATATCAAATCAAATCATGGTAACTTCGTCAGTAGATAAAAGTATACGGGTTTTACCCTTTTACTACTACTCCCCCATACACACGCATGAGTGTTAGCATGATACACCGTTTCTCGTTTGTATTTTGTGGATTCACTGATAGGGTAGAAAGTTTGAAAGAGGTATGAACATGTGTTCATCACTTTTCACGTACAAGTACAACATGACATTGTAGTCACAAGTGACAACATATTATTTTATCAGTCAGTCGCTCTCTCAAATCTCATATCTGGTAATTAAATAGTCATGCAGTTATAGACCACTTGAACTCCAACCGGTCTTTTCCCCGGATTACTAGGCATAAAATAGTTATCAATCAACGAAGATAAGGCCAGCCAATCCGCATTGAGAAGTAGAGAAAATCTTATTATGAATTCATCATAATGTGATGTGATGGCCAGGGGAGTTGATATGGATATAAACTTATCCCACTTACATGTAACTCCATTAACAATCGCACTCCTCAAATTATGCCCTGGGGAAAATGAGTCCAAAAGTCAGAAGTTTTTTTAATTTTTATAAACATATATTGTACCGGATTAAATCTTTCGTGAGATTTATAGATTAAAACCGAATTGTTTCTTAATCAATGTATTTTTTTATATTATTATTACCGTCGAAAATTTAGTGCGTGTGCAACTAATGGTTTATTAATCACGTATTCTAGAAAACTAAAGAAATAATGCACTGCTGGTATATTTTCGTATATCCTATATGCATATTACTATTTATTAAATGACTAGCAGTGATTCCTCCATTTGATTGGTCTATTTAAAGTAACGTGATATCCCACTGAAAGTTATATTCTCCGACCGGTTAAAATGTCACGGTTAGGTTATCAGATAGGAGCCGAACTTTTTTTTTCCTTCTACTTCTTCTTTTTTTCCGTCGGACATTCTTTCCTTTTACACCAATAATTACTGAAGTCTGTCCATTTTAATTAGTCATCTACTTTGGCGCTTGTCAAAAATCAAATTATCTCTGAATAAACTTTCTTTTTTTGCAGCGTGTATAACAAACTTAACTACAAGGAATATACCATTACTTCGAAAGATTGATAATATATAACGCTTGAAATAACAATGTAATTCTCTCTTAATATAAAACTCCACACTGTTGTTTCGTATGGTGTTCTATTTGGGCCAAGCTTGCGTCGCGTGGCGACTTTTATTATAGAAACCCAAATAGAACCGGAACACCATAGTTTCGTGTTCACTGGCATCAAGGCCAATACCGCAATGCCGTGTGAGATGTGTGCGGTTTATCATTCGCCAAATCTACTGGGCATGGGATATAACATCTGCACAAGTCCAGGTAATCCCTAAATCCTCAAACAGGGTTCGTAACCTATCGATTGATGCACTGGCTCGCGAGGATGGGGATATAAGCGACAGACCCAAATGATCGCCTGTTATAACTTCATATGGCATCAATGAACTTTGTCCACTCAAACACGAATAAAATATGATGTCTGCTTGTGTAATTGATCCCAGATACAGAAACAAGTTCAGTGAAGTTTTATATGGAGAGAATTAGTTATTTCAAGCGTAATATTCAATATCACAAAGTAACATTGGTGTTCATTTCATAGAGTTCAGTTTGTTATACGTACACGCTGAAAATAAAGGAAGAAAATAGTTGCAGAGTTAATTATTGCTTTTTGACACGCTCCAAATTAGACGACTAATTAAAATGGACAGGCCGTTATTTAGTACCTTACATGAATGTCGTCATTAGGTACCAGTTTTATCATGAAGTCCAAGCCATTATTCGACTATCATGAAATTGCACCTATCATTGCTTGTGCTAGTTTTTAGTAAGATCGTTGCTGGATTACTGGTGCCTCTGAAGATTTAGATGTTCGTTATGTTCTGTAGTCAGTGTACAATCTCGGAATTACTGATAAATTCACCGTGAAATGTGCCAATGGTGGAGGGGAGATAACTGACAGAAAAATGTATCGAACATCAGCACTCAACAGCTCCCCATCCACCAGTAGAACGTCCACCAGCAGGACACATCCATCACCAGGACGGTTTCGCCGTTTGATGTTATATGCCGTTTCTTTGTTTGTATTTTAACATCAAATCTTTAGGATTTGATATTAAATAAATATTTCAACACTGAAAATGTTTGTATTTGCTTTAAAATGCCCATTTGAGCCGAATTTTCAACATGTAAATGTAGGTCACCCAAACAGCCAAATACAACAAGGGCTATAACTCTCTCGTTTGGGATCTTAAAAATACTGCACTATGTATGGAACCGGAAAATGCAACCCATGCATCTTTAACGCCGTCTTTCTATTTTCTTTCCCGGCGCCGTTGCCTATTTAGTTCAAGCGAGCACAACAAACGGCTTTAGTTGAGTCAAAAAAGCGAGCTGGTTAAATCTGGCATCACTCACGGTCATTTCTAACAGCGCTATTGTGCCTAAACTTTCAGTAAACGAAATCAGATACCGTATGATTTTGACGGTACAATAAAAACGGGGTCAGCATTACATGTATAGTACATCATTTTGCATGCATCCTTTGGTATCAATTCGTTAGTAAATTGGTAGGGATATGGGCCTGTTTTCAGGTTTAAGGCTAGTTATCACCCGCCTACATCCACCGTAGCCAGTCTGTGAAATAATCTATAATATCTTCATAGAATATACGTCCACAGTACACATGTATCCAGACATGTCATCAGGCATGACTTCACTCCTGTGGCTTTTAAAACTCATATTTTCATTCACCAGCTTCAAGAAATTTATTTGTCTCCCCCCCCCAAAAAAAACACATTAAAACGTCAGATGTTAATATTCCAGTTATCTAGACCATCAAATGAACCATAATATGGAATGATGCGCCAATTCGTGAAAGTTAATTTCAAAACTAAAATTGTCCGAATTTCGTTAAATTTAAAAAGAAAGATTTCGACGGAATAACTTGTCATTACGAATTTTTCGGAACATGAAACTCCAAGGCGACTAACTGGGCAGCAACTTGATCTATATTATATAGAAGCGTCAGCATACAAATTATATTTCCGCCAAAGAGTTTGATCAAAACCGTACGAGAAGTGATTGTGTGTGTGTGGAAGCCTCAAACAGAAATTCTTAGTACAAAAATTCACAGTTTATAGCTTGAATTGCAAAATATTCTTTAAAAACGTTAAAATAGAAGGGTATACCTTTTACTCTACCTGTTAAATGGGCAATATTGGCGAATTTTCATTCGGAAGTCGTGATTTCGATAGATCTGTTCTGTTTTTTTCTGTCTATTCAGCCCTTTGTGCTTCAAGATATATGAACCTGCAGTCACGGCGGTAGCAATTGGTGATTGGGGGGGGGGGCCACTATCACAGCACAAATAGGCGAGGGTCCAGGGGCCGCCCAGGCCCCGGAAGCTCCAGGGGTCTTAGATGGCCGGAGACGCGTTCTAGCGTATTTCCGAGTAATAAAACAAGAAAGCTTCACATGTATAATCTCTGTCTATTTTGCCTGTTTTGTTGTTTCTAATTTTTTTTAATATTCCCCGTCAAGAAAATGAGAATGTTCGGAAGTAGAAATAAATTAAATGTTAAATATATATCATTTCAATCAAAAGATTCATCCATCTTTAATCATGTCAACAACACAGATGTTCTCTACTTGTCGTGCTTGTTGGGGAACCGAACACAGGTCAACTTATGAATGTGAATGAGCCATCCTCCATGATACAGTAGTAGTATACAACAACCCGATTGACTCTCATTGGCCACACTGCGCATGCGCGATTGTGGCAATTTTGCGGCGTGCGCAGGGAGGTGTGTGGAGGTGTTCTGCTTAAGTGTATGACGTTACTTCCGGCCTGCGTGAATCGGGCGTGACCTTGTGGAGTGTATTCCTCCGCGGTGATGCAGTCTGGCGGTGATGCGGTCACTTCCGCGGACAGAAAGTAGTCCCATGTCAACCAAGTGACTTCCAACGTTAATGTATATGGGGAATGCCTAAAAAGAGTATGGGAATAAACGTTTTGGAACCGGGATGGGTCCCTAGTGGACCGATTGGGTCGAGTGAGGTGTCAAAGTGAAGCGCTCCTCCAGGGCTATCCACCCATGGATGGGTCCATGTAAAATTTGAATTTGTCCCCGAAAATATAAAAAGCGGAACACGGACTTTACCCATACAATAGGGGAAAACTCCTATCAACCCTATCCCAAAGGGCTAATACCGGCCCCTGCCTATCAAGTCAATCGTGTGGGTGTATATAAATTTTCTCCGGAAAAAAAGCGGAACACGGACTCGTACAATTATATGTATTATACAATATACGAGGAAATGCCTGTATGGGGGTATGGGGCTAGTCATTTATTTTTTGCATTTTACTATGGCTTGTTTGGTCTTGTTTTTCTCGTCTCGTCAAAAAAAAACACGATGGGAGGGGTCTCGGAGGTAAGCGGTGAAATTTTTCGAAAAGTACCGGGTAGGTCTGTTTATAGGCCCATATAGCCCCATACTGGCTATGAGGGTATAGGTCCAACCTGGAATTTTTTTTGTGGGTTTTACTATGGGTTGTTTGGTCTTGTTTTTCTCGTCTCGCCAAGAAAAACACGATGGGAGGGGTCCCGGAGCTAAGCGGTGAAATTTTTCGAAAAGTACCGGGTAGGTCTCTATATAGGCCCATATAGCCCCATACTGGCTATGGGGGGTATAGGTCCATATACTGGGTGGACGTTTTGGGGTCTAGGTGGGCCCCTAGTGGACCCATGGTGTCGTATGAGGTCTTATTTTGTAGCTATTGTGGAGGAGCATCCGACTGGACTAATGTGTCGCCCGTTTTCAATATTTTGCGCATGCGCAGTCTGGCCGTAGTATAGAAAGCAGGCATTTTGGGGGGTGCGTGGGGGTGTGTTTGGGGTAGAGATGGACCACTATGGGTCCAAATGGGCCGTGGGAGATGTCCAAGTGGAGCTTTTGTGGGGTAGAGTCAGAATGACGTGTTTTTAAGTGCAAGTCGCGTCAATCTGCGCATGTGCAGTTGGGTGTAGTAGGTAAAGTGGTCATTTTGGGGCAGTGAAGGAAGGTATTTGGGGTAGATAGGGACCACTATTGGTCCGAATGTGTCGAGGGAGGTATCACTTTGTAGTTCTCGGGGAGCAAGCCCCGATTTGAGGGCTGTCCACAGCATCTGTGACGTCATCAGTAGGAGTAGTAGCCGAAGTGGGCATTTTGGGGGTGTGTGCAGGTGTGTTTGGGGTAGAGATGGACCATCCTTGGACCAAATGCGTCGTGGGAGGTGTCATTTTGTAGTTCTCGGGGTGTACATCCCGATTTGAGGGATGTTCACGTCATCTGTGACGTCATCGGTGACGTCATCAGTACGAGTAGTAGTGAAAGTGGGCATTTTGGGGCAGTGAAGGAAGGTATTTGGTATAGATATGGACCATCCTTGGTCCGAATGCGTCGTGTGGAGTGTCATTTTGTAGCTCTCGGGGTGTAGACCCGATTTGAGGTATGTCCACAGCATCTGTGACGTCATCTGTGACGTCATCAGTACGAGTAGTAGTGAAAGTGGGCATTTTGTGGAAGTGAAGGAAGGTATTTGGTGTAGAGATGGACCACTATTGGTCCGAATGAACCGTGTGGGGTATCAGTGTGAAGCTCTCGTGGGTCAGGCTGGCTTGTTTTCATTGGAACTGGCGCCAATCGGTGCATGCGCAGTTGGCCAGTGGGTTTCTCCCGTCGTTCCTCCGTCTTCCATCCGGGTACTGGGGTTTTACATCCGGGTCCTCATCTTACATCCGGGTTTTTCCATGTTTACTCGCACGTGACCGGAACGGAAGTTGTCACAAGACAGGTGGCGTCCTCGTTACCACGTCTGTGCTGTATTATACGATATATGTCCTGTACTATACAATATATGTTCTGTATTATACCATATTTGTCCTCTATTATACCATATCTGTCATACGTTAAACCATATATGTGCTGTATAACTGATAGAACAGAATAAGACAGGGATATATGACCGTTCTACTGGTGGATGTCAAATATATATGATAGAACAGAATAAGACCGGGACATATGACCGTTCTCCTGGTGGATGTTGTCTAATATAACTGACAGAACAGAATAAGACAGGGGCATATGATCGTTCTACTGGTGGATGTTGTCTAATATAACTGACAGAACAGAATAAGACAGGCACATATGATCGTTCTCCTGGTGGATGTTGTCTAATATAACTGACAGAACAGAATAAGACAGGGACATATGACCGTTCTCCTGGTGGATGTTGTCTAATATAACTGACAGAACCGAATAAGACAGGGACATATGACCGTTCTCCTGATGGATGTCTAATATAACTGATAGAACAGAATAAGACAGGGATATATGACCATTCTGCTGGTGGATGTTGTCTGATATAACTGATAGAACAGAATAAGACATGGACATATGACCGTTCTACTGGTGGATGATACCCGATATAACTGAAAGAACAGAATAAGACAGGGACATATGATCGTTCTCCTGGTGGATGTTGTCTAATATAACTGATAGAACAGAATAAGACAGGGGTATATGACCGTTCTACTGGTGGATATTGTCTGATATAACTGATAGAACAGAATAAGAGATGGACATATGACCGTTCTACTGGTGGAGGTCTAATATAACTGATAGAACAGAATAAGACAGGGATATATGACCGTTCTCCTGGTGGATGTTGTCTAATATAACTGACAGAACCGAATAAGACAGGGACATATGATCGTTCTCCTGGTGGATGTCTAATATAACTGACAGAACCGAATAAGACAGCCATATCACCGTTCTACAGGTGGATGTTGTCTAATATAACTGACAGAACAGAATAAGACAGGGACATATGACCGTTCTACTGGTGGATGTCTAATATAACTGATAGAACAGAATAAGACAGCCATATCACCGTTCTACAGGTGGATGTTGTCTAATATAACTGATAGAACAGAATAGGACAGGGATATATGACCGTTCTCCTGGTGGATGTTGTCTAATATAACTGACAGAACCGAATAAGACAGGGACATATGATCGTTCTCCTGGTGGATGTCTAATATAACTGACAGAACAGAATAAGACAGGGATATATGACCGTTCTCCTGGTGGATGTTGTCTAATATAACTGACAGAACCGAATAAGACAGGGACATATGATCGTTCTCCTGGTGGATGTCTAATATAACTGACAGAACAGAATAAGACAGGGACATATGATCGTTCTCCTGGTGGATGTTGTCTAATATAACTGATAGAACAGAATAAGACAGGGATATATGACCGTTCTACTGGTGGATGTTGTCTGCTATAACTGATAGAACAGAATAAGACATGGACATATGACCGTTCTACTGGTGGATGATATCCGATATAACTGACAGAACAGAATAAGACAGGGACATATGGCCGTTCTCATGCTGGATGTTGCCTGATATAACTGATACAACAGAATAAGACAGAGACATATGGCCGTTCTGCTGGTGGATGTTGTCTGACATAACTGTCAGAACATAATAAGTCAGGGACATATGACCGTTCTTCTGGTGGATGTTGTCTTATACAACTGGTGTTTGTTGCCTGTTATAATCGAATACTCGACCGTTCTACTGGTGGATGTTGTATGATATAACTGATAAAATAGAAAATGTTACTGTTTTCCTGGATGATGTTGCCTGACATAACTGAAAAATTGAGGAATTTATGACCGTTCTGCTGGTCGATGTAGGATAACTGAAATTTCAGCCTTAGCCATATTTATCTGTTCTTGGCTAAATCATTGGAGACAATGTACCGTGCCGGTGATGGTTAAAGCGTTATGTATATATCATTTGGACAGGGCCCATCTTCATGCACAAGCCAGTCGATTTCACCGATCAGTAATTCGGCTTGTGTATGAAGATGGGCAGGACAAGGTCCCAGACAAAAATGTGCAGAACTATGCTGCTATGTATGCATGTATGTATGTGTTCTAGACAAATGTGCCGGACTATGCTATGTAACAGGTTTAACGTCACGTGCTACAGTTTTTACACTTGCCTATTGTACTACTCATGGACTATTGTTTTAATATATGGCAAGTCAAGAAAACATATACGATTATAACTGCAGATAAGGAAAGAATCATTCAAGAAAAAATGCATTGCAATGCTTACAAAGTAAACATTGACTCAATGGGACAAATTGATACAATGATTTATACAATCGGTAATCGAAAGACGTTATTCGTATGACAGTCATCATCAATTCCAAGAGCAATATGACTGAGACGACGCAATTTTATCGGATATAAATGAACATGTTACCGTTTTGCTGGTCGATGTTGTATAATAGCAGATATATGACCGTTTTCCTGGTAGATGCTGTACATTATGAGTGATAAGATGGACCATTGACAGTTGTTGTGGGAATGCTTTACAATATGATTGAAAGGACGGAATTATATGACCGTTCTCCTGTTCAATGCTGTAAAATATCACTTATAAGGTGGACGTGTGACCGTTCGGCGAGGAAGAAAAAGAACGAAAAATACCTTGACAATATACCGGAACTAATAGTTTTATTATATATGTTTTTCTTCATTTTTGAATTGACAATTGAAAAAAAAGTATTTGCCAGTAAGTATCGCATTTTCTGTATTCACGTTACCTGGTATTATCGGATAATGTCGAAGTTTATTTTTCTCCTCTGTTTCTTCACCAATTTTTCGGAATTTATATATCCAAATTTAATTTCTTTCTCTCCAAACGCTGGACTAGGTGATTAATATTTAAATGAACAAACAGTCATTTAACTAGAAGAGAATTGTTCTGTTCATATCTTGTATCTTCCTATTTAGAAAAGTCAGGCTATTCCAACATTGAACATTGATATAACCAACTATTAAGATCATTTATTCACATATTGCCACTTCTAAGTATCGGTACCTGCAAGTTTTAAACAATTCTACATGAAGCATTTTAAACGGTACGCTTCAAACAAGAGTGGTTAAAAATATATATTTGAATTTGGGGCTTTTGTCAGCTGGGGCTCAGTGATGAGTATTAAAAAGATATAGTCATTTAACTAGAAGAGAATTGTGATGTTGATATCTTTTTGAGCAAAATGAGCTCTATACGGATGAGGTTCTGAAACAACTATGTTATTCCAATTCGGTACTCGATGAATATTGATTCTATGGTACATAAACATCATGTACATTGGAAACACATATATACCACGGGAAAAGATGGTATAAATGTGACGATATTGTTGGAGCTATAAAAACAGGTTTTTACCTCTGACCGTCCACCCCATATTATTAGAGTATTGCCATAATTGTCTATCTCAAAATTGTCATAACCGTTTGACTGTTGCAATGCACACATCACGTGCGCAGGGTCCACTGAGCGCGCTGTCGTCAGTTCTGCAAAATGACGAATAGCTCAAATCGCTCTATTCAACCGTTTTTGTTACTGATTAATAACCAGTTCGTTTTTTTAAAATTTATTATCGAAGTGGTACTTAATAAACGGTAAACATAATTGGCAGTCGATACCGTAAGGGTCGAATAGCGTGATCGGGTGTATTGGATAATTAAATGGTACATGTATCTAAATTTTCTTGTAGTGCCTATCTTTTTAACGAAGTGATAGTTAATAAACGATAAAAAATAAGAGGAGGTGGATACCGTAAGAGTAGAATAGCGCGATCGGGTCTATTTGGATAATTAAATGGTAAATGTATCTAAATTTTCTTGTAGTGCCCATCTAAATAGCCCGGTATTTATGGTATAATAGCCCGATCGCGCTATTCGATTTATTGGTTTTTAATTAATTGTTATGAGGCTTTTGTTCGCTAGGGCTTTTGCCTCTGTGGCTTTGTACGCGGCTCTCTTGTCTCTGGGGCTCTTGTCCACTGCGGCTTTTGTCCTAGATTCAGATATCATGATCGTGGATCGATTTCTATTAAAGTCTGTGACCGTTAGAAATAAAGGTCCGCAATCCGTACCCGGTATGGCCATTGGAATCCGCATTTTTATGCAGCCCCAAACCGTCCTGGTGATGGACGTTCTGTTCGTGGACGTTCTACGGGTGGATGGGGAGCTGTTGAACCCCACTCGTATCGAAGGGAAGTTTTTGTGAATTGCTTCCCTTACTCCCCAGTAGCTTCCGGATTCCGATGTAAACAACATGGAGGACGCCAGTTGACAACGCTGTTCGCCGTTTGTGTTCGAGGTTTATCATCATCATCATCATCGAGGTTTATGTCTTCTTGCCTTATGGTAAGGCCTGTATAACAATGTGTATCACTGTATTCGTTTGATTTGCACTGATGTACGTACGGTTGATGTCATCACTCAACAACGTGCGAGTAACTGTCAAAATCGGACCACCCCGTGATTAATAAGGTCGACAACAACAACAACAACGTCATCAATGAACAAGTGCGCTGGTCACTTTTAACCCTACAGGTCAACTCTACCTACCAAACTTTCTACCCTAATTTCCGAAATAACATAATATTGGGCCCAAGTCAACCTTGCTGCCCCAAAACAAACTTCCATGCATGTCATTGGTCACTGCCTTTTCTGATGTAAACATCTGAAAAGGGCTGTTAATGTTATGCATTGCATCATGGGTTGTTTTGGAGCAGCAAGGTTGACTTGGGCCCAATATTGAGAGTTGACACTCAGTGACTTTGTAGTTTATCATACTTTAAATTGTAGTTTATCATATTGGGGTCATTTTTAGCCTATATGCATAACCTAACCCTCGAGCATCCGAGAGTCCCACTATACAATATAAACTCTGGTTCTCTGGATATAGATCTTGAATGATCTTCAGTTGTACAGCATTCTGAGTTGTATTCCGTCAGAGGCCTGATTAGGCATGTATCACTTGATAAATTCTGTGTCATTGTTGCCCCAGTCAGTGTGATAAATGTATCCAGGCTGACACATCTACAATGAGTACACAATATATTAACTGTTTGAGCAGCTTCTCAGGTGTTACAAATACTATATAGTATAGATCTAGTTTATCTGGCCCAAAGTTATTGAATCACAATTTGTTTTAATGTCCTATGGTTTCTTCTCTCCAGAGTGAACAGTACTGAGTGAAGAAAGAGTTAGCCACTATGGTTGAGTTACTGGGAGGTCAGTTTTGTATGGAGAGTCTTCGTACAGATGTCTCTGACCTTCAGGGTGCCATCAACGATGTCTTCTCACGTGTCGGACCTGTACGCTACCCGTCCTGGAAATACCCGGACAAGATGTCATGTGATCTGGATGTTGACGACTTGCTGGATATGTACGGGTATTCGGGGGAGAGCTTGGATGAAGAAAAGCAGGTGTCTCACATCGTACTGTATGAACTTGTTATAGACAGGTACGTGCTGACCCTTTCATACATCCATAAACTGACCTAATCCTTTCTTGACATAACAGAGTAGGCTACATTTGTCAAATTTTCTGACAATCGAGAGATCTAAACACAGATTCAGGTAAGTTTCTTACAAGTTCCTTTTTGTGGATGTGTAGTATTTATTCTACATGGGAAAGATTGGAATCCGCAGCATACGTAGTACCGCTACTGCGGTCAGGCCATTGTCACTTGATAGGTTGTTTAGCATGACCTTGATTTTTTAAATACACATGCTAGATGCTGTAATTATTTATTATTAATTATAAATTAAATTCATTTCATCTTGCACTGTTCCAATTATACGGTCCCAAGAGGGGGATTTTTTGCTGAACTTGGTTGTGTACAATGTACATTTTCAGTTTGATTCACTTCCACCATCTGAGCAATTTAAAATCATCATGTCAAATGATTTCCTGCCTTTATGTAGCACTATTTGTCAGTATATATTCTAGTTTTTTCAACGACGTTGAGTTAGCAACCGGTCTTAAATTAACTGACTCGCATTAACTTCCGAGTATTTTTGCTATGAATATGATATGACAAAATACCCCATAGTACGTATAACCTATATGAACTTCTTAATTATGTCTGGATATTTTCTCATAGCATTAGTAGCAACCTAAATTATTACAAATTAACATACTCTTTATCCATATTATCTGCCACTCAAACTTTCCATCTAATTGTGACCATTTATGTTAAATGGAATATTGTTCCACTTGTGCTCATTCTAGTGCTGTTGACTGATTTGTTATGGTTGTAAATGTCATTATTTTTCACTTGATTGCACTACCCATTCGGGGTGTATGCAAATGAAGCATCTTATCTTATCACATATGCTGCTTGTGATGGATCAGAAGCCTATTAAAAATGACCGACCTTGACCTATTTTATCAAGTTGGAATTGTAGTTCAGACTTGCAACAATTAACCTGCTCTCACCCAAGTCATCTATAGGGATAGTCAGATATCAGGAGTGAGATGATTTGGGGGACCCACTAACCAATGAGAGCATCATGCACTTTAAGGATTGATATTAGACTGGGTTACTGTCCCTGCTATCAAAGCAGAATTAAGACAGGAAGTGGCAGGCAGTTTGAATTTATGGCAGTTTTGTTATTCACTCTAGTTAAAAGGTGGAGTTCAAATCAAGAACAAAGCAGATACTGTAAAACATTTGACACAACCATTTTTACACTAGTACTGTACAAACAACTGGAGTGTGTGGGATCATCAAAGTGTTTATATACAGTGCGAGGTACAAATGAAGACTGCCGAAAGATGGAGATTATCTGATTGCAGTAAATTAAGCAATCTGATATTTGGCTTGTGTTTAGTGATGGATGTTTGAGCATTGATATTTAACTTTGCTAGCACAGTCTTTAGCGATGGATGTTTGAGTGTGGACAGTTAAATTGGTTAGCACAGCATTTTTTGATGGACGTTTGAGTGTGGACAGTTAACATGGTTAGCACAGCATTTTTTGATGGACGTTTGAGTGTGGACAGTTAAATTGGTTAGCACATCATTTAGTGATGGATGTTTGAGTGTGGACATAACTTCACTAGCACAGTCTTTAGCGATGGATGTTTCAGTGTTGACAGTTAAATTGGTTAGCACATCATTTAGTGATGGATGTTTGAGTGTGGACATAACTTCGCTAGCTCAGTCTTTAGCGATGGATATTTAAGTGTTGACAGTTAACTTGGCCAGCACAGCATTTAGTGATGGATGTTTGAATGTTGACAGTTAACTTGGCTAGCACAGCATTTCGTGATGGATGTTTGAGTGTGGACATAACTTCGCTAGCTCAGTCTTTAGCGATGGATATTTAAGTGTTGACAGTTAACTTGGCCAGCACAGCATTTGGGTCATTTTCATGAAAACGTACAAATACCGGTAAAGACAAATCTAAAATTTAATTTGTGCTGTTATGACTACCAAAATGGAATTATTCAAGATCTTGTAGGCCACAAAGACTGTTTTCCTGTCAAATGAGTCACTGTAGGCCTACTTAACCCTCAAAAATGGCTATAAAAGCTTTTTCCCATTCTAGCCCATGTTATTATCAGGTGATGGTGAAGACATTTAACGAAAAAGACATATTTGTAATGGTGAAGACAATGACTGAATTCAAGACCATTTTCTTTTAACTAACCAGTTTTCTTTTCTCAATGCAAGCCAAGCTGCCTTTTGCTGAACATACTTTTGCTCTTTTTCAAGTTCCAAGAAAATTTAATCATGTCACTTCAATTTTTGCATGAGGCAGGCTGAACTGGATTAGTGTGTCTTTCATGGTAAATTTTTCTGTGATATTTTTCACATTTCAAGATATGTGAAATGAAACAGACTTTATATTCTCATATTATATTTTGCATTGTATCCAACAGAAAGATTCTTTGTATTAAATACTGTGTTGTTTAAAAATTATTAACCTTCAAACTGCATTTGCAATGATAACGGTAAAGAAAAATTCATTTTCAGATTTGAAAATTTAATTTTTTGAAGCAGTTATCTCTGCCAAAATAGACATTTTAGAATAGAGAAAAACTATCAAATGTTTAAATATCTGGTATTTCCAGCAAATCTCTGGCTGTAAAATGAACAAAATGTAAAAACAATTCTCTTTACCGTTATTTGTACATTTTCAGAAAAATTACCCATTTAGCGATGGCTATTTGAGCGTTGACAGTTAACTTGGCTAACACAGCATTTAGTGAGCATTGACTTGATTTCTCCTCACTCTAGGTTGGTCCTGCTCGTCCAGGGGATGTCTAAGTATGTAGAACAGCTGTTGTTGGCGGGGAAGAGTCCCGTTGGGGTGGATCCACCCAGTAACACGTCAGTGGGTCTGGTTGTCAAGAAACACTGGAACAGAATGGTTCAAGTCCATGCACTGGTTCAACAGCTTCAATCAGAGGTATATATTGCTATTCTCAATAAAAAACATCACACTTGTAGCTCTGATTATCGCTGGATGTGCTGAACTCCCATTTTGATTTCTATTTCTACATACATGTATTCTGACCATTTTCAACACAAACCATCATTCTCAGTTGAAAACCGCTACTATCATGACAGATGTATTATAATAACTTTTCATTGTATATTTCTGTTTCATTTTCAGACAAAAAGTAAATCCAGAAAAGTGTCAGATCTAGAGAATACTGTAAAACAACTGATTCAGGATGTTGAGGAAACCAGAAGTGGAAGAGGCAGTTTGGCTTCAATTGGCTCTACCTTTGGAGGACTTATCCCCCCTAATAATGCTGATCTTCAGTCACTAGGGGGCGCTTCACCTTGTAGTCCTGGCATGGAGTATGCTATCTCTAAAGACTGCTGTCATAAATCCTCACAAACTTTAGAAACTGCATTCTTACCGTGTGAATCTTGTGCATATGTGCAGAAAAATTTAAAGGAAACAAGAGAATTTGTGATAAATATGTGTCAGTCACAAGGGCTGCCTTCCTCTCTTCAAAAATTCAAACCAAATGTGGCAGAAAATGATTGGCTGACAGCTAATGAAGTAGCGCAATGGACATCTGAACAGAACAAAGATCTGTCGAGAATTACAAAACACTTAGATCAGCTAGTGTTGAATATCGAGTCCCTAGAATCGAATGTAAAAAACACAGAAGTAAAATGTACAAAACTTCAGGAAAAAGCTAACCATGCAGAGAAAGAGGCAAAAATTGAGAAGGAGACTCAAGTGGGAATGGCACGTCAATTTGAAACAAAAGTGTCCGACTTGAAAAGTCAGCATTCAGAGATGATCAGTAAAATGCAACGAGAAAAGGAGAGCTTGGAGAGTAACAAGAAAGAAATGGAAAACCAACTGGTGCAATATAAAACTGAGCTTCAAAAACAGAAAACTTTTCTACACGAACTGAGTAAGTTGACTACGACATTAAAAAACAAGTTCAACAAGTAAGATTAAATTCTGATGTGTCAAACAATGACCATGATGACCCAGACTAACATTTAGAACATCTATGATATACAGGGTTCATAGCCTCCTGAAAATTACTGGAAACTCCTGGAATTTGAATTCCATCTTGGAAAGTGCTTAAAAGTGATTAAAAATTAGCTTTATGTCCTGGAATCTCCTGGAAAATCACATCGTGTAGTTCGAAAAATTTCCGATATCTCTTTCCAGTGCACAGCATGTTTATAATCTTGTCAAAAATTATTTACTTTAGCACTAGAAATCTCCTGGAAAATGGCATTTTATTAACCTGAAAAACTCCTGGAAATCTCCTTGAATTTCCATTGAATGGAAGTGCATGAACCCTGGTTATAGTACGAAAGTTAAAATGCCCAGGAAGGGAGAGAACTAAATATGACTCTTGTCATTTTTTGTACCTGTACCCGTACAGATGAACAGGCCTTCAGCTTTGTCCTTATGTCGGGATGGTTTAGAGGAAAATGTCCTATATCGGTACCTAATCATATTTTTCCGCAAGAATATGCTATATTTATGTTATATTATACAAAAGTGTGTCTATATTTTCTGGAGGCCTGAATGGAAAAACCTGGAGCAAGAGCCATAGTTGCCCTCAAACTTCTGTTGTGGTCTTTATTGTCCTCAAACTTGGTTGTTTTGGTCCTTGTCCTCAAAATTGGTTGTTGCTGTCCCTGTCCTCAAGCTTGACTGTTGCGGCCTTTGTTGTCTTCAAATGTGGCTGCTTTGGTTCTTGTCCTCAAACATGACTTGTGGATTTTGTTGTCCTCAAACTTGACCGTTGTGGCCCTTGTCCTCAAAATTGACTTGTAGTCCTAACATTGTTGTCTTCAAACTTGTCTGTTGTGGTCTTTGTCCTCAGACTTCACTGCTGTTGTCCTCAAACTTGGCTGGTGTGATCCTTGTTGTCCTCAAACTTGACTGTTGTGGTCCTTACATTGTTTTCCTCAAACTTGACTGTTGTGGTCTTTATTGTCCTCAAACTTTTGTGGTCTTTTTTATCCTCAAACTTGGCAGTTGTGATCCTTGTTGTATTCAAACTTGGTTGCTTGTGGCCCTTGTTGTCCTCAAACATGGTTGATATGGTCCTTACATTGTTGTCCTCAAATATGGCTGTTCTGGTCCTTGTTTTCCTCAAATTGGGCTAGTGTGGTCCTTGTTGCCCACAAACTTGGCTGTTGTAGTCCTTAACTTGTTGTTCTCAACCTTGACTATTGTGATCCCTTTGTCAATGTTGTTATCAAACTTGGCTGTTGTGGTGGTTGTTGTCCTCATTTGGCTGTTGTAGTCTTTTTCCTATCTTCAAAATTGGTTATAGTGGTCCTTTGTCCTCATAATTGATTAGTGTGGATTTTTGTCAAGAAACTTGGTCCTTTTGTTGTCCTCATTCTCTGCTGTTGTGGTCATTTTGTTGTCCTCAGAGTTGGCTGTTATGGTCCTTGTTGTCCTCAGACTATTGTATTCCATGCTTTTAGCTAGGATTCTGAAAACGGGGTGTCTCAATTCTACATTTTTTACTTTTTCCTGTCAACGGGGTGTCTAACTCCTACCTCTCCCATGTTAAATGTCTAGATTTTAGGGAGTCTCATTTCAAAGTAGGGAGTCTCAAAGATGCTGAGACTCATGGCTGCTAAAAGCCTGTCCTTGTTTCAGGATTCTGCAGAGTGGGAGCGAGAGAGAATTACGGTTTTAACGTCGCATTCAGCAATAGGGCTCGATCTGGACTTGTAAAGGAACTGCAACTTCAGCTTGGAAGTCTACATCTCTGTCTAGTTCAAAAGTCTAACTTAAGACTTCGGAACAAGATTGAGATGTAAACTTCCAAGCTGTAGTTATTAGAAGCAATTCATAGTTAATAACTATGGTTTTAAAAAAATATGATACACTCCACAACTTTTCATCTGTGTAGACCGTGCAGTCACAGCTGTTATTATTACACATATCCCACTTATTTCAGAGGAGGCCAAGCAGGAGATGGAGATGGAGTTATCAGAGAACAAAGTGACTTCTGGCACTGTAAAGTCTCTGGAGTCTGAGGTGGACAGATTAAGATCACAGCTTGAACAGGTCAAGACACAACTGACTGACTCCTCCAAACTACTGAACAAGGAACTAGCCAAGAACAAGAGTGCCTCCAAACACAGTCAGGTATAATTAGTCTATATATAAATATATACATCCTGCTCTTTGACAATGTGCCATCTTTGTGTTGAATCAATGTGCCTGATTCATTTTGGGGTTGTCATAGAACCAGTAAATATGGACAGAGTCTAACTATGCATGATTTGTGAGAGTTTATATACCAAGTTAGCAGTATTTGTTTGGGCACATCATATGAGTTTATAAAGTTTGTTTGCCATTAAAGTTCGCAAGGGGAGGACCTAAGAAGCAAAGCTCTGCTAGGCCTATAAAATGGTGCATTCTGTTAATTTTTAACAATATATTTTCTCATTTTCAAGAACTGACTGATGTTATAATAAACATGTACCATTGGAAATATTTTGCTGAGAATTTTTTAAGTTTCGGATGCAAAAGACTGCATTGTGATAGTATGTTTCAACATTAAACAATCAATCGGACAGGGGCAAAAAAATACAAAATTATTCCTGATATACAGGTTGTAAATTAGACCTGTTATGTCACAGTGTGACATATTCCAGTCACTTCAGGTGAAGCATGATTGTCAACATTACCTTGAGTAGTCTAGTCACTTCTGACAGAACAGGGTTTCCTTTTACTTTGTGTGCTCTATCACAGTCCTGTCATATGAGGCAAGGTTCCCTTTTACCTTATGTGTTATATTTTAGTCACTTCAGACAAGGCAGGGTTCCCTTTACCTGAATATGTTATATTTCAGTCACTTCAGACAAAGCAGGGTTCCCTGTTACAGCGTCTGGAGGAGATAGATGAGGAGAATGAGAACCTGAGGTCAGAGGTCGCTGATCTGGAAGAGGTCAAGGAAAGCATTGAGGAGTCACTACACAAGGCAGAGAGAGATCTTACTGAGCTGAGGCTCAAATCCAGCAATGATCAGGTTGGTCTATTCTCAGATTCACCTGCGATGCTTAATAAAATATGTTTTCTTGAATCTCACAAGTTTAATAGCTTTGGAGTTGTTAGCAAAGATAAGTCCAGGCTTGCAAGCATAGATAAGTCTGGAGTTATGAGCATCTATAAGTCTATAGTTGTGAGCCTCTATAAGTCTATAGTTGTGAGCATAGATAAGTCTAGAGTTGTGAGCATAGATAAGTCTTGTTCATAGTGTATTTTAAAGACATTTAATGAATTATAATACAAGTGGCATCTGGACTACATTATAACCTGTCACACATTACACAAATTCCTCCCATCCCCCTCTGCAAATATAAATGTAAATTATTTTGCCCAGAGACTAGCTGTACATTTGAATGATTTTGTGTAACCATGATGTAGATGCTGATAGAGAAGTTAGGGGAGGAGAAGACAGCCTTACAGACCTCCATGACAGAGACCGAGAGGATGATGAGAGGACTGGAGAGTAAGCTTAGTGAGGTCAATGAGAGACAGAGAATGCTGGTGGAATACCCTGATCTCAATGGTCCTGTCAATAATCAACTCTCAGGTAACTGTCCAATCAAATCAATATACATATTCAGTTAGATTGATTTTGTAACATGTTAGTTAACATATTAATAGTGTTCTTTGATTTCAGACAAAGGCCCTCAAAACAAGAGGTTTAGGGGGTGTGGACGTATTACGGTGAAGTGTCGAAATATGGGGTCTCGATATATAACCCCAAGCTTTATATAAAAAAATACACCAAGATTTGAAATGCACTTTGGGTGAAATGAGAAATAAACGGTTTACCTCCAAACAAAATACATCAGCATATTCTACAATTGTCACTCTATATATTCCCATCGTCAAATTAGTAAATTTGTGCAATTTTTAGCTCGCCGTATACGAAGTAGGCGAGGTATTGGGAGAGAGAGGGGAAAAGTGGCGGTGTTGGTGTCGGTGTCCGGTTAACTTTTTATCTTTAGGCTGGACTTAGAATAATTTTGACTTCTTTTGGACTCTGAAAGTCCAGGAGCTTACATCATGCTACACTTATTCAACCCATCCACTACCCTCGGGGAGCAGGTCCTCATCCCTGGGGCACCGAGTCCCACCCCATATCTCCTAAAGTAAGCTTTGCCCGACCCCATACTCTCATATAGTTTGGGAGCTCAGATCATCCTGTACACTTATTCAACCCATCCACTAACCCCGGGAGCATGTCCCCATCCCTGGGGCACCGAGCCCCACCATCCATCCCCTAAACTAAGCTTCGCCCGATCCCATATCCTCACATTTTCCTGAAGCTTACATCATGCTACACTCATTCAATGCATTGCCCAACTCCATACCCTCATATTTCAATTTCTAATTTTATATCTCTTATATGTGATACTAACCTGTTATTAGGCATGAGATGCAGTGTACATTGTATATACAGTCATACATACCAAATCACATACAGTATATTCCTTTATAGTATTTACTAATAGTTTGATGACATTATTTCATTTCAGAAGTACAATATCAAAATAACTGGCGGGGGGAATCCCGCAGTACCGAACCCCTGTTAGTTTTTAATTTTGCACAACCATATCTGTGTCCACACATTTAACTTACTATATTAATTAAAAGTGAGTTTGAATCAGTTTGTGATGTCTCAGTCTTTACCAGTGCACATTATTATGGAGCATTACAGTATGATTGGACACAGTTGTCATTGCATTCTTTTATTTGCATACAAATGTGAAGGTTTACCACAGTGCTAGTGTCCCATTGCATGCTGGAAATGATAGATTTACTCCTACTATTGCATTGTTATTAGCTTTGTTTGTTCACATATCATCACACAAAGTTACACCAAGAACGTGCTCAAAATTGCACACCTATTGTTCCTAACTATACATAAAAATGTATTCATCAGATCTATGCAATGGGATGTGTAAGCTTACTTTTGAAAAAAATGTAATCTTTATTGGTAGTTATATAATATAGTTCCTCCTTCAATCCAACCTCAACATCACTAAATATAGAAATCATATTTCTTAATAAATGTATTATTTTAAATGATGTGCATTGCCAATGATGTGCAACCTCAAATGATGTGCCATCCTGAAGGGCTCGATCTTTTTGCGAAGCTGCATGTATCTCTTATATGTGATACTAACCTATTAGGTAGGAGATGCAGTGTACATTGTATATACACAAACACGTCAAATCAACTACAATATATTCCTTTATAGTAATTACTAATAGTTTAATGACATTATTTCATATCAGAAGTACAATATTAAATAACCGGCGGGGGGAATCCCGCAGTACCGAGCCCCTGGTGGTTTGGAATTTTGTTCCATTTTGGTATCGAATCCCATTCCTCATCATGATTTAACCTAAAGCTTTTGCACGAACCATATTTGTCCAGGCATTTCACACCCACATCTCAGACCAAATTTCAATTGTACATGTATTCATAATGACATGTATAAGCTTACTTTTGGAAAAAAAGGTAATCTTTATTTCAAGTTTTATAATATAGTTCATCTTTCAATCCAACTTCAACATCACTGACAAAGAAGTAAAATTGTTATAACAATATGTATTGTCATTGCCAGTGATGTGCAACCTGAAGGGCTCGATCTTTATGTGAAGCTGCATGTTATTGACAAAACCCAAAACGGCGAGCTGCCGGGTTACACATAACCCTTGTATACCTTTGCCGGGCTATTCAAAATCCAACCTGACTGTCCATTCAACCGGGCACAGCGAGATGATCGCCCGCTTCAAACTGTCAGTTTGCTCAATTATCTTCTATATCTGAATCATCTTTGTGAGTGAATTTATTTTGATCAGATGTGCTAACTTTGCTTGAATTCCTGTCTGTAATATAACCTCTGCTGTATAGATTTTCAGCGCATCCCACTATATATTCTCATATACGTGCCCTCTGATTAGATAGAAGTCTTTTGAGAATAGTGAACTTCGCTACCATACAGTGTGATTCTGAACAGATTAAACTTTGGAAAAAACTGTTGTTGTTTTTTTCGCAAAGTAAAATATGAATTATAATTTTCACAGACCTTTCACAGACGAGAAAATTACATTTGAGTTTACCTTTAACGTGAAAGCAATATTTCATATCTGCTCTTTTGATGAGATAACAGTAGGCCCTACAAGCGCTGTGCCTGGCAAACCATGTTGGAGTCCTGGGAAATAAGACAATTGATGCATATCCAGGTACTAAAATTCATGGTCACAGCTAGCCTGGCGAGTACATGTAAGGGAGAGTGTGCCAAGTTTGTCAAACTCTCCATTGAACCCCATGCTGTCGGACCTCCAAGGTTCTTCATATGTACTGACATGTTTGCTTGTGTTATAGGGACAGGGGACCTGATCAAATATATGAAGAATCAGATCCAAGTTTAACAGTGTTTGTTTGGTTGCTTGTGTTATAGGGACAGGGGACCTGATCAAAGATATGGAGAATCAGATCCAAGCTAACAGTGTTTGTTTGTGTTATAGGGACAGAGGACCTGATCAAAGATATGGAGAATCAGATCCAAGCTAACAGTGTTTGTTTGTGTTATAGGGACAGAGGACCTGATCAAAGATATGAAGAATCAGATCCAAGCTAACAGTGTTTGTTTGTGTTATAGGGACAGGGGACCTGATCAAAGATATGGAGAATCAGATCCAAGCTAACAGTGTTTGTTTGTGTTATAGGGACAGGGGACCTGATCAAAGATATGGAGAATCAGATCCAAGCTAACAGTGTTTGTTTGTGTTATAGGGATGGGACCTGATCAAAGATATGAAGAATCAGATCCAAGCTAACAGTGTTTGTTTGTGTTATAGGGACAGGGGACCTGATCAAAGATATGAAGAATCAGATCCAAGCTAACAGTGTTTGTTTGTGTTATAGGGACAGGGGACCTGATCAAAGATATGGAGAATCAGATCCAAGCTAACAGTGTTTGTTTGTTTGTTTGTGTTATAGGGACAGGGGACCTGATCAAAGATATGGAGAATCAGATCCAAGCTAACAGTGTTTGTTTGTTTGCTTGTGTTATAGGGACGGGGGACCTGCTCAAAGATATGGAGAATCAGATCCAAGCTAACAGTGTTTGTTTGTTTGTTTGTGTTATAGGGATGGGACCTGATCAAAGATATGAAGAATCAGATCCAAGCTAACAGTGTTTGTTTGTGTTATAGGGACAGGGGACCTGATCAAAGATATGGAGAATCAGATCCAAGCTAACAGTGTTTGTTTGTTTGTTTGTGTTATAGGGATGGGACCTGATCAAAGATATGAAGAATCAGATCCAAGCTAACAGTGTTTGTTTGTGTTATAGGGACAGGGGACCTGATCAAAGATATGGAGAATCAGATCCAAGCTAACAGTGTTTGTTTGTGTTATAGGGACAGAGGACCTGATCAAAGATATGGAGAATCAGATCCAAGCTAACAGTGTTTGTTTGTGTTATAGGGACAGGGGACCTGATCAAAGATATGGAGAATCAGATCCAAGCTAACAGTGTTTGTTTGTGGTATAGGGACAGAGGACCTGATCAAAGATATGAAGAATCAGATCCAAGCTAACAGTGTTTGTTTGTGTTATAGGGACAGGGAACCTGATCAAAGATATGGAGAATCAGATCCAAGCTAACAGTGTTTGTTTGTTTGTTTGTGTTATAGGGACAGGGGACCTGATCAAAGATATGGAGAATCAGATCCAAGCTAACAGTGTTTGTTTGTTTGCTTGTGTTATAGGGACAGGGGACCTGATCAAAGATATGAAGAATCAGATCCAAGCTAACAGTGTTTGTTTGTTTGCTTGTGTTATAGGGACAGGGGACCTGCTCAAAGATATGGAGAATCAGATCCAAGCTAACAGTGTTTGTTTGTTTGTTTGTTTGTGTTATAGGGACAGGGGACCTGCTCAAAGATATGGAGAATCAGATCCAAGCTAACAGTGTTTGTTTGTTTGTTTGTGTTATAGGGACAGGCGGCCTGATCAAAGATATGAAGAATCAGATCCAAGCTAACAGTGTGTGTTTGTTTGTGTTATAGGGACAGGGGACCTGATCAAAGATATGGAGAATCAGATCCAAGCTAACAGTGTTTGTTTGTTTGTTTGTGTTATAGGGATGGGACCTGATCAAAGATATGAAGAATCAGATCCAAGCTAACAGTGTTTGTTTGTGTTATAGGGACAGGGGACCTGATCAAAGATATGGAGAATCAGATCCAAGCTAACAGTGTTTGTTTGTGTTATAGGGACAGAGGACCTGATCAAAGATATGGAGAATCAGATCCAAGCTAACAGTGTTTGTTTGTGTTATAGGGACAGAGGACCTGATCAAAGATATGGAGAATCAGATCCAAGCTAACAGTGTTTGTTTGTTTGTTTGTTTGTGTTATAGGGATGGGACCTGATCAAAGATATGAAGAATCAGATCCAAGCTAACAGTGTTTGTTTGTGTTATAGGGACAGGGGACCTGATCAAAGATATGGAGAATCAGATCCAAGCTAACAGTGTGTTGTGTTATAGGGACAGAGTGACTCGATCAAAGACAGAAGAATCAGATCCCAAGCAACAGTGTTTGTTTACTTGTTTGTGTTATAGGATGGGACCTGACCAAAGATATGGAGAATCAGATCCAAGCTAACAGTGTTTGTTTGTGTTATAGGGACAGGGGACCTGATCAAAGATATGGAGAATCAGATCCAAGCTAACAGTGTTTGTTTGTTTGTTTGTTTGTGTTATAGGGACAGGGGACCTGATCAAAGATATGAAGAATCAGATCCAAGCTAACAGTGTTTGTTTGTTTGCTTGTGTTATAGGGACAGGGGACCTGCTCAAAGATATGGAGAATCAGATCCAAGCTAACAGTGTTTGTTTGTTTGTGTTATAGGGACAGGGGACCTGATCAAAGATATGGAGAATCAGATCCAAGCTAACAGTGTTTGTTTGTTTGTTTGTGTTATAGGGACAGAGGACCTGATCAAAGATATGGAGAATCAGATCCAAGCTAACAGTGTTTGTTTGTTTGTGTTATAGGGACAGGGGACCTGATCAAAGATATGGAGAATCAGATCCAAGCTAACAGTGTTAGAATACACATCCTTGAACAGCAGAACGATGGGTTACGCAACTCTATCAGCAAAATGTTACAGTCCCGAGAGAATACGCCATCTCACCCTTCTCAGGTATTTCTGTGTGTCTGTCACACATTCAAATTATTTGGTTTAAAGTATGCTACATATACCTCCACTGTGAACAAAGTGACATGGTGTGATATCCTGTTGCATTCCCTGGAATTGAATAATTAGACTAGAGCGGGTGGTTGGGTGGGTTCAGGTTCCTGTTGCTTCAATGCATTTTGCTGAGAAGCAACAGGAACTTGATAATGTGATGTCTAGCACTGTAATATCACTGGTCTTTATTGCACCATGTAAGCGTCCTGTCTGTGTCTTGTGCGCTGTCCTCAGTGTTTTATAGGGTGGATGGAGGGTGTCTGGTTCCATGCTGCTTCAAAGATTTTTTTCTTTGAAGTAGCAGGAACACAACTGGGCTGGGTGGTGCTTAGTCTTAGTTGTTTTGTCGTGATATAGCTGAAATATTGTTGAAAGCGACGTTAAATTCTATTCACTCACTCACTAATTAGACTAGAAAGAGTATCTTGGCAGTTTTGGTCGATTTTTGCTTGCACCTGCGAGTCCCTTAATTAATTAGTTAATTTTATAGTTTGCCCCTTCTATTGTTTCCTCTTGGTAGAGTTATCCCCCTTGATTGTGACTCCAATGTCCTGTTTTAGGTAGCTGTTTCTATATGTTGTAAGACTTACTCTATGATAAATCCATACTTTTTACATATGTCTGTAGTTTCTGCTATAGAAGGGGATGGTTGATTGATACAGTTTTATCTACGTTTTCCTTAAACTTAGCTTCCCTGTTCATTCATCATGTAGAGTTGTCCCCCTTGATGCATGTATACACTAGGTAATTTGCTCCTGTTTGTAGTATATAGTCCCTCACCCCCTCTCTCTTTTTATTGTGAACCATAATGTCACAGGATTTCAAAGATTTGTATACTTTGGACTGTGTGACCAATAAATAGATTGTGCATCACCTTTCAAAGTGATCATGTGAAGCTAGAAGTACTGGGTATATGGATATGAATGGCAGTCCATCAATCATAGGGTTACAGTTTATATCCCTTATAGATTTATATTGCTTTCCCCTGTAAACTTCTTCATGTCTATACTGTGCTGAATATCTTTTACTTACTTGTATTTCTATTTATACGACAGAGTGCCTTGAAGGTGAAGATCTTGCCTAACTATTATTTTCCATTCTTGTAACATTTAGTTCAGGAGTATTATGTGTGAGAAAATTCCATTTGCTTAAATGATACTGTAGCTGAGATGAGACTCTTGTATTTACAGCCCATACCTCTATGGAAACAACAGAGCTTGGGGACACTGACAGAGGAGATTGAATCCCACAGGGATAATACTGTACGATATAAACATGCCTGGTAAGTTCTCTAATTTCACTGTGACCAACTGTGGTCAATCCTGTAATAGTTCAATCACAGGAAGGAAACTTACCAATCTTAATAAGTTAATATCCTATCAATGCTCCCCAATCGTATATGTCGCTATGTAGGATCTTACTGATTTCAATTGAACGTGGTGTTCAGAGCGCCCCGGTCATGACTATTTAAGGCTTATGACATCACGGCCACATTTTAACTACTTGCAGACGCGGAGGGGGGATTGGGTCATCGTATCTGCTTCAACCCAAGGTTTATGCCAAGGACCAGTCCATATTTCTATCCCGCTTTATGATGCCAATCTGGCGGGAGAGCAGCAACATCAGAAGATACTCCGCCAGCGTGGCACCTCATTCGTCTGAGCCAATGAAAAAGCCCCTACCATTATGTTCCCTTCAAAGCTCTATGAAGTGTTCCCGAGATTGGTCAACACTCGTCTTAGTGCAAGCGGGTTAGATCCCACAAGCGACGTATCCAAAAAGGAGAGCAGATAGGATATAATTTTAATTAGATTGGAAACTTTCTACCTTAAAATCAGGGGGTAATCAAATTTATTAGAACAGGATGTTGAAAAAATTGTCCAAAAATCATCATTTGTTTATTTTGCTGATTGCAGTCAGAGGGTAATCAAATTTATTAGAATGACTGATGGAAGTTTGTTCACAGAACTGACGGTGATTGAATGATTGGAAGATTTACTTTAGCAATCAGTACGATTCTATCGATCATCTTGACTCCAAGATTCTATCGATCATCTCGACTCCAAGATGTTATTTTTTCAGTAAATGTTTGCATTTTATGAAATCATAGCTGCTTTTCAATGACTGTTTTAAAACACCAGGCCAGGTGTTGCTCCTGCTTGTTTTGAAATGAACTCATTGAAGGGAGGGGGTATGAACTCTGACCTATAAGAGGACTGTATGAACTCTGACCTTTGGGTGGGATTGGGACTGAAGAATCGGCATTCTGTGACTATTTTATCTGGACTATTTCAGGTCACCCCCAGCACCTGAGAATTCAGCAAACCCTATGGAAGCCTCGTCCAATGTGAGAACCATGGAAATTGAGGGAGAGAAATATCATTATAACCAGCAAAGTGTGAAATCTAAATCAGATTCATTGGTTACTAAGAATAAAACAGCGTCATTACGGAACAAGAGGAATGTTCTGGAGAATGATCCCCATCAGGATACGTTCGTTATTGGCCAAATTTCCCGGCCGACAAGTGGCTCCAGAAAAACAGGATCTCGACCACTTAGTGGTAAAAGTACAAACAAAACAATGGCCCCTGTTAACATCAGTAGTATCGGTGCATACCTTCAGATGAAGAATAGCTCTGGTTTACCTGCTTCAACTGATGGTGAGTTAGTTCTGAGGGTTATTTCCGCCGGCGGCACAGCGCCGCCGGATATCTGAATTCAGTAAACATGGGAGCGGCCATCTTGATATTGGACGAGTAACAGGTGTTTTCTCGAGCCATACTTCACAGACGTGCCGTGGAGTGATCCAACTAGTTTCATATCGTAAAACGACAGGATTGTATCACCCGTTCGTGGTTAACACATTAATATTAATTCTGTTATAACAGAAGTTCATGAAAATTTCTGATTATAATGAATTCATCGAATAATTGTCCGTTAGTACTATTTTATTATGGCTGAGAGACCAAATCGATGCCCATACATGATCAAGTTATTCACCTGTACGTCTGCAGCAAAATGTTTGAGATTGAACTGCGAGTTGCTAAAAACTCGAAACAGTAAAACAGCCGGATCGGATTGATGTGTAGAGAAAGTCGATCTAGGCTTAATTTACAATGACACACATCAATAAAGAAATAGTGGCTTGATGATGGGTCCCATATAATGCCACAGCGCGAACTCTTACATCAGGCTATATGAAGTGACTTAATACGTCAACCAGAGAACATTGCTTTCAAAGTCCTAGTTGGACATGCGGTTCATGTGCACATTTTGCCAGCAAGCACTTAACTTCCGGCTAACCTCACACTTTCCAGATGGGTCCTTGCGCGAACTACATTAGTCAAACCTTTAATGAAAACAAACAAATCGACGTTTTTTTTAACCATAATGGTGCATCGTGACCTGTATTCACCAGTTGCACACGTGATCGGCTTATAAGCTACAAACGTTTCCGCCGGCATTGCATCAATAAGTTTTCTTGTATAACTCCTGTGTTGTGTTGTGCTGCAAATCCACTGGATAATAGTGTCAACTCCTTTTCACGCTGCAATCCATTGATAATAACATCAGTATTATCTTTCATGTTCAGCTCTCAAACTGCTCTAATGATGGGTTTGTTCAATTACTGTCAAAAGCTGATCAGCTCCTGCCTTCCAATACACTAGAATTTGGAAAAAATGAATTCTGCATAAAACTAAACAAATCTTTGATTCTGGTTAAGTAATGATCACAGTCAGGGAGACAACTTTTGCAAAATTATCAGAGCAAGGGAGACAACTTTTGCAAATTATCACAACAACGTACATGGCAGATAAAAAAAAAAAATAAACTAACAGATATAGAAATGGTCGTTTCTCCAGTAGGGAAACAATCAGATGTCTCTGTTTTGACTGGATTACTTCACATTTACTTACTCTAGTCCGTACAAAAGAATACTGGATACTTGGATTCTTGAAGTCATGTATTGATTGATACCTGCAGTCAGGTGAAAAATTCAATCAATTTCAATCTCCCAACTTTGTATGTTTAATGACTAAAATACTAGAAGTTTTAACAAAAACTTAATATCCTATACAGCATGCACAAGCTGGCTTTTGCTTAAATGTATTGCATATGTCAATTGCATTTGTATTGTTAACTTATGGATGATTATCATAGATTTAATGGATTGTGCAGATTTAACAGGGAGTTCACAATACAAGTTGCGTGTTTCTGTCATTTCAGTGGAAGAACGTCCAAGGACAGGAAAAAACAGAAGAGCACAAGTGGGAGACGACTCCTATTACTCCCCTTCAGAGACCTACACCTGTTCGAATTGCGACAAAATATACCAGAAATCACGAGACTTGGAGATACATTTGTCGTACTGCACAGGTTGACACACATCATTATACTTCAACATCTACATTCATGTACTCTTTTAGTTCCGTCCGAATATTGGAGAAAATCAACTTTATCAATTTCGTGCTACAGTTTTTTCAGCCAATAAAGTGCTGTAGTTTTATCAGCCAATGTCTACTGCAGTTTATCAAGTCCATGGATTTCATTTGAGATAGCTATTGTTTCCTGATGTAGTACTCTAGCTCACGTCACATTCAAAAGTGGTTTACCATCCAGTTACATATTCTGTCAAGTCTGAAAGCTATTGCGTCCAAAATTTTGAAACTTTGTAAATTTGAAATTTATGGAATCTAGGATATATATTGTATATTATTGTATGTCTTATAATTTAGATGTTATTTTTAATGTGAACTTTTGGAAAAAAAAGTATTCTGAATGAATGGATAATTCCAAGTGTTCAAAAGTACTTTTTATTCATTTTTATCAACCAAGTAAAAAAGTTCTATCTTAATATGATCCACAAGTCTCATTGTTTTGGGTTTTATGGGCTGTTCAAATCACTTTTCGTCTGTGGTCCGTCGTCAGTCAGTCTGTCCGTCCAACATTCTTGTTATCACGATTTCTCAGGAACTACCTCATGGATCTTTCTCAAATTTGATACACAGGTATCTAGTTGTACAAGATATCTTTTATGGTCCGATTCGAAAATCCAATATGGCCACTAGGCAGCCATATTGAATTTCCCCATGAAACATTGTTATCGTCATTTCTCAGGAAGTGCTGCATGGATCTTTCTCAAATTTGGTACACAGGTTCCCCTTGTGGTCTAGTTTTGCAAGATACCTTTTCTGGTCCGATTCCAAAATCCAATATGGCCATCTTGGATTTCCCCATGAAACTTTGTTATCGTGATTTCTCAGGAAGTACTGCATGGATCTTTCTCAAATTTGGTACACAGGTTCCCCTTGTGGTCCAGTTGTGCAAGATACCTTTTATTGGTCTGATTCGAAGATACAATATGGCCACCGCGTGGCCATCTTGAATTTTCCATTGGAACATTATCGTTAATTCTCAGGAACTACTTCATGAATCTTTCTGAAATTTGGTACACAGGTCACACATGGGGCCAAGTTGTACAAGATATCTTCTTTGGTCCGATTCGAAAATCCAAGTTACGCTTCAAATTAATACGGTATTCCTGAGTTGTGACGTTGCATCACAAGAGTCGGCAGATCAAATGTTGGGGCATATTCTATATATTGACTATAGAGAATATCCAAACCATCACTTTCTATATCAAGGAGTTCAAATGATTCCGAATTAAAATGTATTTCTTCAAATTTTAAATGTTTACTTTAGTCCATGCCGTTGCAAATGAACTGCCCCACCGTTTCGTCTGCTGAAGGGTCGGCTACATGAAGGGACATCACTTTTGTGACAACGTCACAACTCGACAACTGTAGACTACTGCGTGTTTCGATCAAAGTTTCAACATTACTGGATGGACCGGATCCCTTCAGTATTAAGTTTTGTACCATCTTACTATTTTCGAGCATGGTATCTTAAACGAGATATCTCAAACTAGCCCAGTAAACAGAACCGAATGAGCATTCGTTCCTAATTATAAAATCTTGAGTATGTTTCCTAGCTCATGCCCAAGCATCAAAGACATTTGTCTTCACTTCCAGAAGGATCCTCCGGACATTCACTTTCAGACTAACTTTGCTCATTTCACTTGTACTATATAACAACTGACATCAAGTACAGTTTCTAGAAGTCTTGAAACTTCTGAAACTTAGAAAGATAATATCATGGTGTTTTCCAGTGTGCCTTTTTCGATCTTTTTCGCTCAAATTTGAAATTCTGCAAACAAAATTACAAATCAATCATTTGTTCTTAGTAACAATGGACGAAAAGATCCTTTTGTCATTAGCGTACAATTATTGGACAATGGTGGGCGCCAAGATTCTTCAGGATCTCTCGTTTAGATTTCTCCATTTCAATTGAACTATGCAAACTGATATATGGACTGGAATTCTTTCTGTCTGAGATAACCAAGTTTGCTAATCGACTAACAAGGAAACTAAGTGATCTCCAATTATGTTTGCCATTCTGCTGCATTCACCTGTGGGCAGGTTGTAGAAAAGCTTCTATTGCACTTACTCAGAAGAAGGTAAAATGGCACACAAATAGGTTTTAGCTCAGTTACATGATTTAGGACCAGTTACGTAATTGATGCCTCGTTTAACCATGAAATAGGTAATGATCATTATCCATATAAACCTTGAAAACACTTTCCTATCGATGTCTACTTCCTAAAATACAAATTTTGATTCCATCATTGTCCATTCTTTCATTTGTGGCATATTATTTCAAAGGATTACTTTCACAGAGAAATATTTATTAGAAATCCAGATATGCATATAAACATCCCAATTTGCTTTGGCATCTTGAAAATAATATCTTACTTTAAGGTATCACAGTTTCTCAAGTAATTTATTCGTAACTATTTATGCTACTGTATATTTAAAATTTTATGATCAGTTAAGAATAAAACTGAATACCAGATTTGATATGATTTTGTAGGTTTTGTCCTAGCAGGAGTTGTTACCCCTCGGCCATTTTGGCCTCGGGGGTATTGTCCGTCCATCCATTACTGCATTTTAGGCAAAACCGCTCGAGATACAACCACCAAAGTTTGAACACTTATTTATCTAGTGCTAAGAAAGACGCCTATCGAAGTGGCTCCCCTCGGCCCATATTTTACAGAGTTATGCTCCTTTACAGATCTATTAATTTCTGCCCTATATGCTTGAATGTAACCAACTATATCTGCAGAACTGTGTTCGATACAGCCACTATATTTTGGAAACTTGTTTATATTGTATTCTAGACGCCAACAAAAAAGTACTCCCCTCAGCCCTTATTTTACAGAACTATGCCCCTTTTCGGGTACAGTTTTCTCTGATTTTGTGATATATTCTTGAATGTACCCAGTTATATATAATTAACTGTGTTTGGTACAGCTACCAAATTATGAGAAAACTTTTTTATCCAGTTGTAGTCTAGAGGCCTAAAAAAAATTAGTTGTCTCAATTGCTTGGGGGAAGCCGAGGGGTTTTGTGAGTCTCACCCTCATGTTTTTTAGAGACATCATGAAGTAGCGTCTTGATTCATGGAGCTCTTGTCTCTCATAAGTGCATGCTCATTATCAGGTTTGGTTGTGTCGCACATAAAATACATCCCTGTATGGTATCCCTGTTTGGGTCAGTGTGGACAAAAACAGGTTAGAGGGAATTGAGGTATGAAAGGTCATTTTTGCCCAATAAATTAACAAATATATCTAAGTGATATCCGCCATAGGTGATCATGGACATACATGTACGTACATGTATCTGCAGGAGTGCTAATTACTGGCTGATGCAGCAACAACATTGTCACAAGTTAGATGGCAGATTATGAGACCGTAACCTGGGTAACCTGAGACAGTATTGTGGTTGTGCATGAAGATTGGCATGGGTCCTATTAATAATGATCCAATGATAATCTTAATTTAAAATTGCACGGGTCAAATGACTAATCGCTGTAGGGGAGATAGACCGCTGACAGAGAACATCTGTGTAGGGGAGATAGACCGCTGACAGAGAACATCTGTTGTAGGGGAGACCGCTGACAGAGAACATCTGTGTAGGGGAGATAGACCGCTGACAGAGAACATCTGTTGTAGGGGAGACCGCTGACAGAGAACATCTGTGTAGGGGAGATAGACCGCTGACAGAGAACATCTGTTGTAGGGGAGACCGCTGACAGAGAACATCTGTTGTAGGGGAGACCGCTGACAGAGAACATCTGTTGTAGGGGAGACCGCTGACAGAGAACATCTGTTGTAGGGGAGACCGCTGACAGAGAACATCTGTTGTAGGGAGACCGCTGACAGAGAACATCTGTTGTAGGGGAGACCGCTGACAGAGAACATCTGTTGTAGGGGAGACCGCTGACAGAGAACATCTGCTGTAGGGGAGACCGCTGACAGAGAACATCTGCTGTAGGGGAGACCGCTGACAGAGAACATCTGCTGTAGGGGAGACCGCTGACAGAGAACATCTGCTGTAGGGGAGACCGCTGACAGAGAACATCTGTTGTAGGGGAGACCGCTGACAGAGAACATCTGTTGTAGGGGAGACCGCTGACAGAGAACATCTGTTGTAGGGGAGACCGCTGACAGAGAACATCTGCTGTAGGGGAGACCGCTGACAGAGAACATCTGCTGTAGGGGAGACCGCTGACAGAGAACATCTGCTGTAGGGGAGACCGCTGACAGAGAACATCTGCTGTAGGGGAGACCGCTGACAGAGAACATCTGTTGTAGGGGAGACCGCTGACAGAGAACATCTGTTGTAGGGGAGACCGCTGACAGAGAACATCTGTTGTAGGGGAGACCGCTGACAGAGAACATCTGCTGTAGGGGAGACCGCTGACAGAGAACATCTGCTGTAGGGGAGACCGCTGACAGAGAACATCTGTTGTAGGGGGAGACCGCTGACAGAGAACATCTGTTGTAGGGGAGACCGCTGACAGAGAACATCTGTTGTAGGGGAGACCGCTGACAGAGAACATCTGTTGTAGGGGAGACCGCTGACAGAGAACATCTGTTGTAGGGGAGACCGCTGACAGAGAACATCTGTGTAGGGGAGACCGCTGACAGAGAACATCTGCTGTAGGGGAGACCGCTGACAGAGAACATCTGCTGTAGGGGAGACCGCTGACAGAGAACATCTGCTGTAGGGGAGACCGCTGACAGAGAACATCTGCTGTAGGGGAGACCGCTGACAGAGAACATCTGTTGTAGGGGAGACCGCTGACAGAGAACATCTGTTGTAGGGGAGACCGCTGACAGAGAACATCTGTTGTAGGGGAGACCGCTGACAGAGAACATCTGCTGTAGGGGAGACCGCTGACAGAGAACATCTGTTGTAGGGGAGACCGCTGACAGAGAACATCTGTTGTAGGGGAGACCGCTGACAGAGAACATCTGTTGTAGGGGAGACCGCTGACAGAGAACATCTGTTTCGCTAATTCGGTGATAGATGTTGGAGTGTTATGATGAATAAAAAAGTTATCAAAACAAAATGACCTTTTAACCTCCATTTTAGAGCAGTTCTCTCAAACATGATAGTTTAACTGTTACAAGCATTACAGGGTTCATGCACAGAAATTCAGATTGACTTTCCATGATCTTTTATGGACAAATTCCATGACCTGTCAGAAATTCTCTATGGAAAATGGGGGCATCGAGAAAATCAGTCCCCCAATATATATATATATATACGAATATAAGCGAGTTGACATCATGTGTACCCCCCCCCCCCCACACACTACCCTTGTTGTGAATGCATTACTGCAATGCTCCGAAGTGAATAAGAACGTATCAGCTAAAAGGAATAATTTATTTGTTGTTAATGTCTTCTGCAAATTTTGAGGATCACAAATTTTAATTTTAAGACCAAAAATATTAAGAACATTTGCCTTGAATCAGACCCAACAATACTGATCAAACAGATTTATTGCAAAAAGTTTTTCTGCAAACGTTACAGCTGGCCTCTGCAGGATTTTTACCACGTTTGATCCATCGTCGACAATTTGCATTGCACAGCCATGATGACTGAGAATAGCATTTTCATGGCATTTCTTTTTACACTGATGCGATTGGAGAACAGCCATTTCCTCCCAAATGCACCCTGGGAGTTCAACAGAATTCCAAGACCATGCACACTTGATCGCACACTTGACCAAATGCGACATTCGGCAAATAAAACATTCACTGGTCAAGGAAAGTCACCTTTTCGGTGAAAAAAAAATCAAGAGAAATATTGACTTGGCTGACATTTTCAAGTTCGGTTTACTTTTTCCATGACCTCTCACAAAATTCAATGACCAGACACAAAATTCCAGGACTTTCAAAGCCTGGAAAATCAATTTTCAAATTCCATGACTTTCCAGCATTTTCCATGACCGTGGAAACCCTGCGTTACATCAAGGGAGGCCACTCTCTGATAATTTCATTGGAAAAATGTCATCATTGTCACTTTTGTAGAACATCAATAGACCTATACGGGACTAATTATGTTATTACTGCCATGTTACGTGCCCTATTTTGCAAAGTTGTCTTCAGACTATTTGCATGCAACTGGGTTGAAGATGCACAATTAGCAACTCTGGATTGAATCCTCTAAGATTTCATTTTTATCCCAATAATAATTACCTGTTTGGTGAAAACCAGTCAATGATCACAAGTTCAACTTGTCAAGTTGAGTTTGCTCAGGCATCGTCATGGGGAGACAGGTGGACATTGCCATACCAAAGGTTACATTATAGAAAGGATTTGGCCCCAGTTGAATATATAATCATGAACAGTACAAAGCACCGGGAACGCCTCGGCGATGGAGGTGTTCAAATGGGGTTCTCGACAAGCAGTTTTTGCCAACAACCAATAGGTGAATCACAAACTTTGTGATAAAACTTCTGCTCTATGGTCACATTCATGTGTAATGCAAGTTTAGTGTTCACAAGCAAAGTCATTATTCAGATAATTTGACCGGGTGACCTGAAAAACAAAGGCCCAATCTGACTCAATTTCTATAGACTTCTGTTTCATGACGCATGCATGTGTTATGCACAAAATTATGCTTGTCTTTGTAGAGATATGGTAATGAGAAATGGGGAAGGATGAACAGACACCCCGAAGGACATTTCTAGTCAATAGCAATGTGTGTCTGGAGTATGTTCAGTAATAAGATGCCAAAGTACCTTAAATATAACACTTAAAATGCACAAATTTGACCCAGTGATCCAGAGTAGAATGTCGTTCTTTCCGATTTTTATGGACTTCTGCTAAGATGTCAAGTCATTTTGGTGTTCCTATGCAGTCATTTTTGAGATCTGGTGGCAACAATCAATTCATGATAAACTGAAAAAGTTTGACCTGGTGACCTGGGAAATG
The DNA here is from genome assembly GCA_036873755.1 of Hanleya hanleyi. Taxonomy (NCBI): domain Eukaryota; kingdom Metazoa; phylum Mollusca; class Polyplacophora; order Lepidopleurida; family Hanleyidae; genus Hanleya; species Hanleya hanleyi. Next base: position 86,057 of record JAVTVY010002688.1, read on the forward strand.
AGTCCATCTCGCTGATTTTCATTAGGCTTCAATAGAACACTTGAAAGGTTTTAGTTGCATGCTACAATTCATATGACATAGAACAGAACAGGTCCTATGTAAAGGCCCATTCTCACGGTGCGATTTGTAGTAACAACTTGTACATGTAGCATACAACTAAGTTGCATCGTGAGAACACTCGTACGATTTTAGTCGCATACAGCAAGTCATATGAAATAGAACAGGTCCTATTTCATGCGATTAGTTGTATGCTACAAGTTGGGGGATTCCCCCGCCGAGTTGTTACTACGAATCGCATCGTGAGAATGGGCCTTAATGCGATTAGTTGCATCATCGCATGCTACAAATCAGGGGATCCCCCACCAAGTTGTTACTTCAAATCACATCATGAGAATGGACCTTTAGAGTAGTTAGTCAACAACACAAAGAACACAAATAAATAAAATTGGATGATCCATTTAATGAAATACTCCTGTATTCATTGTGTAAAGTTTTGCAGGGTGTACATGTACTGTTCCAGTTAAGACTGTTGTGAATAACATACAAACTTACAGCGTTGTGTTAAGGCGTTAAAATCTAGAGAGAGAGGCCTGAATGCAGTTATCACAAATGTGGTATCCATGGGTACAATAGCTAGTATATGACCGCATCACCAATCAAATGAACAGCTAGAAATTAACAATGATGGATAACTACCTTCATGTTTCAATAATATTGCCAATAGGGCACAATACTCTGGGACTCAATAAAAGAAAGATTGCTTGTTGCACGGCTTTAATTCATCGAAATGAATGAGTTTCAAATGTGGAAATTTGTTCATATTTGGTTACAAGAAACATCAGAAATGCATATACTTGATGGAAATTTAATAATATTAATTGGATATTAAATGTCCATAAAACATAACAAACATCCTCTCCTGTTTCACTAGTTTAAACAGTTTAAAAAAAATTAATTTCATGGAGGAGAGGGAAATAATATTGAACATAAATGTCGGACCCTGATGACTTCATAACATCTTAATACCTTTTAACCTACCCACTCCTTGGCCTGGAAAATAAATATATATACATATGGCATACACTCATGAGTGTACATCAATGATGTAACAGTTATAATAATAATAATATTAATAATCTCCATAACAATTTGCTTCGAGAAAATTCATTACAGCACTGTTGATTGGTCCAGCCAGTCAGTACACAAGTCGGTCCTGCACTTTTCATTCACAGATATTCTCATTGGACATGATGAGGTAAAATGTCAAATAAATGCAACTAATAAGAATTCTGTGAATCCTGGTACAAGGTCACGAGAGAATATCAATGTTCAAGGTTGCTGTTAAACTCCATTGACAGGATCATACTCCTCTTGCTTGTCCAAAGGGATTGTAATAGAACCTGGAACCAAATGAAAAAAAAAATTAAATTACAAGCCCAGTTAAAACAATTCCAGAAGAAGAGAAGATATGTACGAGAAAATGAAAGAGTGTTAATTTAAACTATGATTACATGTAGGGCTCTTCCATTAGATCAGGTGTTCAAACAAGGACCACTGGGCTTCAATATATGTGCAAATATACACCATGGTGTTCGCGATGATGGTAACCATTGGAAACATGTAGATGTATGCAAAACTTTGTACTCCATATGAATCATTAGAAGGAATATGACTTGAAACAAATTTGCCATACAGCATTATCTTGTTTGGGACTTCAGTGACCCTCGACCTCTAAATTACATGTAACATGATTAAGAGGTCTTTTTTTTCTTCAAGATTACAGTACACGCATCAGTTCACATATACACCCACCTCAACCAAATCTTGCAAAGAATGCAAATACTGATGACCAGGTACATGTACTCAAAGTTTTGAACCAATTCATTACATGGAACCAGATTTTCCTTTTCTGAGTTTTGTGGTCTAGGTCAACTTGACCTTTGAACTTCTGACCCCAAAATAAAAATTAAACATTTATAAACAATGTTAGTATTTGTAACCAAATCAAACCTGCTTTTGCTATGCCTTATCTCCCTTTAGGAAGATCCTACAAATAGTTGAAAACGAAAAAGTTGTCTCCCCTTAGGGAGCTCTCTCAGCTCAGCCCAATCCATAATCTCCCTCTTTCTCACTCTTATAGCCCGAGACGCATGGTGTGCAAGGCCGTGGAGTGAGGGGCAGGATGGGAGGGTAATCAAAGCAAAAGCAGGTTTGATTTGGTTACAAATACTAACATTGTTTATAAATGTTTAATATTTGTGACCCAAATCTATACCTGCTTTTGCTATGCCTCACTACCAACATAAGGAGGTGGGCACCTCGGCCTTGTTGTAGTTCCAATAGCAGGCCGAGTAACCGCTGAGATGATCACGGACATGGCACACTAGTACTCGACAAGAGGGACCCTGGTCGGTGACGCTGTGGGTAGTCATGGAGTAATCATAATAGATAGTTGAATGTACTCATCCATGTAGCCGTGATCGTGGATGTGGTGCACAATTTTACCCCCAACGAAGGAACTCGGGCCGGTGGCGCTGTGAGTATTCGAGTGGTAATCAGTGTATGACGAGACGTGGTCATGTTTGTTCCGCCATCATTGCATACAAGGTGCCCATCTTATACCACTCTTTAGTCCCCAAACCGTCTTACGTCAACTCTCTGTACTTTAGTCCCTGTTGCTGACAGTGGCAAACCTGAAAGTAGTACTCACGAATGTGTCAGTTCTTGTAAGATGACTTGTGAGTTGACAGCAGCTGTCTCTCTTGAGATGATCTAGTAAGTTGGTCATAATTGCCCTCATGCCCCAAACTCTCTGTACTTTAAACTTGAAACTGACACAAAGTATACCTAAAAACCAATTCTCACCCTTGTGTCAGGTCTTGAAAGATGTCTTGTGAGTTGGCAACAGGCTGACCTGTTGAGGTGATCATGTAATAAGGAGGACATGTGATTAGCTGTGATGATGCCTTAAGCTGGCTGACTGTATAGGCTTACAGCACACTAAAACTCACCCAAAGAGAACCCGGGTCGAAGACGCTGAGGGTACTCGTGGATTAAAATCAAAAACTTGATTGTAAATGTGGTACACAATACTCAATAGAAGGAAAAACCCAGGTCGTGGAGACGCAGTGGGTGTAGTAATAACCATGCCTAAACCATACTCACCGATGAGACGGGTCTTGTAAGTTGGCTGACTGACTGACCTATTGAGGTGATCATGTAATATGGTGGACATATGAAATGGCTGATTAGATGTGATGTTGCAGCAAGCTGGCTGATTGACGGACTTGCTGCGCTGAACGAAGTTCTTCCATAAAGACCATGATGTAGCGATGGCACGAATTTCATCGGAAGAAGCAGAGGACAAAAGTGGGGGAGCGTCAATGGCAAGTTGATATGTCCACTTAATGGTCTTCTTCAACCAAGAAGCAATAGTATTCTTGGTAATGTCACGCACTGCGGATGGCTGAAGAGACAGGAATAATAGACGACGAGAACCCCGACCAGGATCGGTACGAGTGAGATAGTGACGTATGGCTCGTACAGGGCATAACAGTAAGTCGTCCTCAAGGTCACGAACAAAGTCTGATAAAGCAGGGATGGAGTACAAACATTGAGCAGACGGACCTTGGCGCACAGCCTCATTCTTGGCGATGAACTCAGGGACGGGACGAAAGGAAAATGCGAGACCAATCCGCCGTCCAGGTCAGAGATGATCTTTCCAGAGCGTGAAGATCAGAAACTCTAGACGTCAAAGCAAAAGCCGCCAGAAAAGCAGTATATAGGAAACAGCTTTAAGAGAGGCGGACTGTAAAGGTTCGAAGGGCGGACGAATCAGGGCACAAAGAACCACACCAATATCCCACTTCGGTAACAGCTGGCGAGTACGGCGAGACTGTAAGGCGAAAGCAGGTAGGAGAGCAAAGATATTGTCATTCAGACTAATGTCGATGCCGGTCGAAAGACGTAAAACCCTAGCCAAAGCAGACCGGAACCCCTCAATGGCGCTGATTTGAAACTTCTTATCACGATGTAGGTGAAGGAGGAAGTCAGCTACTAAGGAAAGAGAGGCAGAGTCGGGATCGGAATCACGTTCTCGGCACCAGGAGGCGAAATAGGCCCATTTCGATTGATAGAGCTGCGATGTGGAAGATCGATTGGCTGAAACCATCGTCTGTGCAACTTCTGCTGAAAATCCTTGGACTGTAAGTGCACTCTGGATAGTCTGCAGACGTGTAAGTTGAGCCACCGCGGGTTGTGATGTATTATCCCGTGAGGTTGACGCAACAGGCTGGGCCAAACTGGAAAACGATGTGGCGGAGCAGTGAGAAGTGAAACCAGTACCGGAAACCACTGACGACGAGGCCACCATGGAACCACGAGCAGAATGACGCAGTCGTGCTGAGTAATCTAAAGAAGAACTTCCTGAAACAGGCCATGTGGGTAGGCATAAGCTAGGAAGTAGTCCCAGTTGATTGCATAGTTCCTCGTCGCGAACAAGTCGATCAAGGGGGGTCTCCAAGATGCTGCAGATCTGGCTGAAGACCTCTAGATGAAGGCCATTCGATCTGAAGCACGGTGTCGGGGCGGGAAAGGTGGTCCGCAAAACAAAGAGCCGACCCGGAACATGGCGAGCATTGAGATGACAGAGATGAATGAGAGCACAGTCATAAAGATCCCACACCAGACGAAAAACATTGACAAAGATTGGGTGGTACCCATCTTGTTGATGTGAGCACTGACAGTAGAGTTGTCCGTAGCGATGAGAAGGGACGAATTCACGAGACGCCAACTCCAATGCTGAACTGCTAGGATGACTGCCTTCATTTCCAGAAAAGTTGATGTGAAGTCTGGCATCCAACCTAGACTATCTGCCGGACACCTCCAGTCCGTCCAGATGGCCTCCCCAACAGGTCTCGGAAGCATCGGTGTAGAGATGGTGATCCGGAGATGGAAATCGGAAAGGAACACCCCACATGACGATGTGGCGGGACTGCCACCAAAATCAGATGTCACTAATGGATTGAGAGATGACGTCTGTAAATAAGACAGATGGCACTGCAGTGACCGAACTAGGAGACGACCGTAATGAGTACGGTCCTGCGTAGAAATGAATAGCCCTACAAGTTGATGACAAAAACAACTATAATGCCAACGTCTAAAAACTGGTCCAATGGTCTATACGGGGACGAAGCACTTGATGGAAAGTGTCGAAAAACTGCCCCCAAAGTAACGACGAACCTAAGTAAACCTCGATGTGAAAGCCCCGAGATGGAGAAAAACGCCAAGACTAGAGAAGTGATACAAGGGCGATGTTGACTCCGAACGGGAGGACTTGCCACTCAAACCGACGACCGACGATGGTGAATCGTAGGAAAACGCCGAAAACGAGGATGAATGGGTATAAGAAGATATGCATCTCGCAAAACGATGGAGGTCAACCAAGCGATAATGAAGACGCATCAACCGAATTGTCTGTTACGAAAAACACCAAAATCAAGAGACGTGCAGGCGAACAAACGTCGAAGCCTCTATGACAATCAAGAGAAAGATCTAGAAATGGAGACCGGGACTGTCGAACTTGACGACCCTGATAAGGAGGTATAAAAGAACGACGTGGTGAACGGCGTTATGGCGTACGGGAACGTCTAACAGATGTACGCGAACGACGTACAGGTGTATGAGAACAACGTGACGGCGTAATGGAACGTCGTCGAGGTGTAACAGAACGACGTAATGCGAAACGAGAAAAACGTTGCGAGAGAAAAACGGCGTAGTGATTTCCCCAATTTCTTTCAAAACAGTTCAATTTATTGTACATATACGCTCACAATGGAGCAGGGTACCAATGGAGCAGGGTACAACCTTATAAATGTACGAGAAACGACGTTGAGGTGAACAGGAACAACGTTATGGCGAACAAGAACGACGTAGAAGGAAAAACAACTGAAGTTGAATCCGAAAACTGTAAACCCGAAACTCGAAAAAAACACAGTGGAGTCCGAACAAAACAGCCGTAGTACGCCAAACTGTAATGAGATTTGAAACGCCGAGGAGATGAACTCATTCATTGTTCCTAGCGTTAATCGTGAGCGTAACTCCGCCTGGTAGTAAACATCCCTGACATCAACACAAAGAAACTTCCAACGTAAACTAGGAAGATCTTCAATAAAATTTAAAATTCCCCGAAGAGAGCAATTACATTCTGATGTCTCTCGCCGGTAGATGAACTAAGGTCATTAAATTTCACAATCTGAATTGACCAAACAAGAACAATGCTCACCCCCCAATTAGAGGTCTAAACTACACATAAGTCCTCAAATGGAATAGATGAAATTATCACCCAGAATAAAAATTAAGATCAAACAAATGCTGTAGACCAAAAGATGTTTGGACGAAGCTGTCGAGGAGAAAAACGGCAAAGAACATTGCTAAGGAGCAGTCTGTCGTTCTTCTTACAAGGCTGTAACCGGTAATCAAACTCGGACGAAAGTAACTTACGAAGTACAAGAAGACCGCCCGATGGAACAGTCTTATGCTGTCCCAAGCAGATGATTGAGAAACTTCAGGCTTGATCTTGCCCGGCCAACAGACTAGGGAAAGATCAATAAACACCCTACGTGTCGTCGAACGAGAGCAATTCTAAAGACTTCTCGGAGAAATAAACTCACACTCAAGCTAATAATAATAATTTCTCAGAAAGAAGAAAATAAAATTAAAGCTCAACCCAATTTGAATTGTAAGTCTAATTCAGTATACCGAAGGGAAAATTTGGTTGTGAAAAATAAATATATCACAATGCAATATTTACCAACAGAAAAATGTGTTCCAAAGAATAGCACAATTTCTTAATAAACAATCTCGTGATCTCTTTTCTTGTTCAACACACCCTTGATTACACAAAGAGAGTAATAAGGTAGCTCATTAAAATGTAACAAAGAGTCGTAGTGTATAGCTTTGACTTGTGGCGACGAAGACAAACGCAACAACAACGTAAGAATAAAAGACAGAGAAAAACCTCTGCAAGTTCTCTCTTGATCACATGATATCAAATAAACAGAATAACACTTGATATAACAAGAGATTAAATTTTGGTAGGAACAATGAACTGTATGCATAGAAGTAAACTACCAAAAACTGGAAAAGTCCGAAACACAAGAACAACAACAACAATGTTCAACGAAAAATGAAGGTCTGCAAATTCCCTGCAGAAACTTGTAATTCTACGAAGTTATAGTACGTTGAAGCATTTCTATTCCGTGAAGCAAAAATCTTTTGTTCATTTTCGTACAGTTACGACGTCATAAAAATATCCCAGCCGGTCAGGCTTACACACTGTACTCTGGACAGATCACGTTCCCGATAACAAAGAGCGGTTGAGAAAGCCGGGCTTTGGACAGAATCCTTTGTTGTCCAAACAAAGAAACGGGTTTGTGCACAAACGCGCCAGACAAAACTTTACCAACCGGTTCTGAACTGTCTGGGATTTAACATTATCCTAACGTACAGACAGTCCCACTGACAGGGATTCCAATAGAATCTGGCTGGACTAAATTTATGCGAATAAATCCAAACAAGAAACCAGAAAGATCATAGTTAAAATTTTGAAATCTCCGACAAGAGCAATTTCATTTTGGCGTCTTTCGTCCGCAGATAAAGCAGGGTCTACCGTAACCCGTAATAAATACGCTCGTCAAGCCTGGACATAAACCTCCAGGTGGTAACATCCCAACATAGACACTCTAAACACGTGGCTGACGGCTTAACAAAGGTGACCTTTCGTGTGAGCATCCAACTAGACCAAAACTGCCGACACGAACGGCATGAATTAGAATTTACAGGGACAGATATCTCAGACATAATGTCTAAGAAATACAGCAAGAGAAAAATACAAGTTTAGCAAAGGTACAACCGAAGGTCAAACCAACAACAACCAAACCAGCACTCTATAGGACACTTCCTGATATGCACCACACTTGAGGAGGTACAAATAGAGAAAGAGGAAGATTATGGATTGGGCAGAGCTTAAGTAACCTAGCTGAGCTGAGAGAGCTCCCTAAGGGGAGACAACTTTTTCTTTTTCAACTATTTGTAGGATCTTCCTAAAGGGAGATAAGGCATAGCAAAAGCAGGTATAGATTTGGGTCACAAATTTGGGTTCTTTTACACACCATTGGCAAGGTACATGTATAACCAAATTTTGGCTGAAGCCCACGTACGTTTCCAGTGTAAGGTCAGTTAATAGCCTCTAGACATAATCATTCTTGATTAACAGACGAAAAAAATGAACAATTTTGACCCTCTAAAAATAGGTAAATCTCACTTCTGCTCTCTGACCACATATATGCATGTGTTATAGTTTCGTGCTTCCAGGCAGCCATTTTCAAATGATTAAATGGTGACAAATTGACACAATCTGACCTGGTGACCCAAAAAACTGGGTCGATCTCACAGATTTTTTATAGGCTTGTGTTTTGTGACCACATGCAAGTGTGATGTAAGTTTGATGTGCCTCTAGAGGCATATTGATTCTTGAGATATGATTGAAATGAGAAAACAAAATGTACGTACATAGGTACATGATATGTGTCATGTAAGTTTGGTATTCCTAGGCATAGTCGTTCTTGAGATACGGTGGTAACCAGAAACCGGAGATGAACATATGGACATGATGATGACAATACCATTCGGGCAAATTGCTTCAATGGGTAATAGATGAAATTGAGCAGAATTGGTGACCTTTGACCTAGAGACCTCAAAATCAATAAGCTGGGAGCTATTCCCCAATTATATCTCCATTTAAAATTTGTAGTTAATTGAATCTATATTTTTCAAATTATTGTTCTAATGGAAAAATGTGACATGTGCACACACACTCAGACTGAAGCAGATGCACAGATTGACAGAAATCGTGATAACAAGGTTGGAAAAATTTATCGGTTCATCAAGAATCTGTCTCTGTGAATAGGATTGAGAACTTGTTTTGATGAATAGGATATCAGTCCTTGTGTACAAATCTCTCTATGTATTAAAGTCAGATATATGCTGCATGGTCTGCCAATACATCTGATTAGCATCGATAAAAACCGAAGTGAAGATACCAATTTATATTGTCTTTAACCCAAAGCTCACCTTGATCCTCAGTAAACAAGACCATAGACTGGCGTGGAGAGGGACTGCTCCCCCTTCTCACGGGACGTTGATTCACACACGTCTGACACGGTATCACATGACCTCCCAGCTGAATGGAGACCTGACCTGATGACGACACAATTTCATCACTCTCTACACTCTGCATGTAAGCGCAGTGTTGAGGAGAGTCCATCACATTTGTTCGATTTGGCAAAGCTGAAAGTTCATTGGCTAGTGATTTGGTCAATTCATTTACAGCCACTGTCTTTCTCGGTGACTGATCACTATTTTCAGAGCCCTTTGAATCGAGGGAACAAGTGCTCTGATGGCTATAGTTTTTCAGACCATTATGCAAGTTCATATTTGAGCGACAACAATACTTATTACAGTGACTACCACTGTCTATGCTGGCGAATGATGCATCTCCTGATCCTCCGATTTCACTTAATACTGCGGAGATTCCCGAGACACCACCAAGCGATATCTGGGATGTGCCTGAACTCTTACACACCTCTGAAAGTGCCATCTGACCATTTGAGCTGGCCAGTCTATCCTCTCCTGGACTGAAGTGAGCTTGTAAATTATTGTCGTTGTCTGATGTAGAACTAACACAGCTAAGTCGATTATGTTGTGTACAAGGGTTTTCTCCCTTCACAGTCTGATGCACAATGCATGTAGTCCTGAGACAGGCTGGTTTAAGCCGGACTGCAGGTAACTTTGGCGTCACTGGCCTCTTGGCCTCATCTTCCTGAGATATATATACGATTTCTGGAGTCCGACTTCTATATACATTAGAATCATAGCTGCTCACATCCGTTAATACCCTATCCACACTACCACAAGTGCTATGGTTACTGATATTCAAAGTGACGTCACTGTTCAAACGGTCACAACAATCACAGTCTGTACTGGAATCACTCGTACTTCCATTTCTTGCTATGGGCCTGGGGTCTATCACAACTTGCCCAGTAGTGGGGACAAAATGGCTCCCGTATTCGGGATCACTTTCCCAGGATGCAGCACAGCTCTTTGTACGAGGCACATATAACCTGGTGTGTCCTAGAATGACTGGATTACACTGACCACTATTTTTACCACTGTGTTTCCACAATTCGTTCGAAGTTGTGGAGCTATTGTAGCAAGTTGAGATCCCTGAGTTTCGAAAGACAGCACTAATAGATGAGTCTGTACACGACTTGGCAAGATAAGAAGTCCGTGGTAAATGATGGGGTGACCCATTTCTGCGCACACCACATGCTACATCCTCTATCCTCACGGCCTCCTGGCCCAACGGTGCAGCTATATCCCTGAAATACGACCTACAAGAGGATGGACTGTGGGAGGAGCTAGCCACGGTGCCCTCACATGATGGGCAGCTCCTGATGAGGTGAATACTGTGATACTCCGTGTCAGGAATGTGCGAGAAGCGTGACATGCTGCCCTCACTAGCACTGCCATGGAGATGCGAGGAAGAGCGAATGACCGAGCCAATCCCACCGCTGCCACCAGCCACCATTACCCTGGACGACCGTGCTATGGGGCTCACATCTGGCGGAGCTGAAATAGCAAAATTAGTACAATTTTGTGATGTTTTGTTTAATCACTTTCGAAGAAATAGACACAAGAACATTAAATTGGAACACGAAAATGGGGAGGTAATCTCCCTTAAAAATTGTCTGGTTTAATAATGAGTCAAAACTACTGCAATGAAATATAAAATGGTTGAAGATTCTACAAGCATGGCAAGATTCACTGGACATTCTATGCTATGATATCTATGTGATAACTCACCTATAATATTATACAGACAGAGTGGACAAGTGCAATTAGTGATGAGCCAGGGGTCTACACAGATTCTGTGAAATTCATGTGAACAAGGTAGTACCCGCAATTCCTAAAACAGACAAACATCAAAATACCAGTCATAAATTAGGTTACACTTACAATGCCTTTTAACATGCTATGGAGGAGACAACAAGTTTGAATTATGTATTTCATCAAATCTATGCCAATGTACAAAGAGAAATGAAAATCTGAGCAGTTGAATTCAAGTTCCCAGATGCAGAATATAGATATTTGGCAGGAAGAGTAATGTTCAGTACCCGGCATGGAAAGCAATCCCAAGTCAGATCCAGTGACAAGGTACCCACAATTACCAGTTGTCGTCCAGAAACAAAGGTTTAACCCCAGGTGGTGCCAACTATAGGCCGATCATCATAGAAAACAATCCCAAGCAAGATCTTGAGGCAAGTTACCCAAATACCAAACTTGAAAAGAATGCATTCAGGTTTTCAAAAGTCTGGAAACAAAATTTTAAATTGATCCCAAGGTGGAGTCATCCATTGGCAGATCGGCGTTCCAGAGAAATCTTGAGGTGAGGTATTTACATATCAAATTTGAGATAAATCCGTTCGGTTTTTCCATTAGTTATTGTCCAGAAACCAAGTCGGATGCACAGGCGGATGCATGGATGGACCCCAGTTCTATAGTCCCTCTCCAGCCCTTCGGCGTCGGGGGACAACTAAAGAAGTCTAAATTAAGAAATCATTTTTTTCTCTGAACTATAAATCCATTTAGTCTCAATAGATGCTATGTTCCTGATATTGTTCTAATATGAACGTAATCATGATAACTGTACCTGTCCATCCCTGTACTCCTCCAAACAGATTGCACACGAATCGAAGATTGAGCTTTGGCTGTAATAATGGGGTGGTGGAGACGGTGAGGGACAAACTTTAAATTCTGTGGATGCCATCTTGTATTTCCTCGTTTCTAATTTAGCGACTGCACGTTTAGCCAACTCTGGCATGGACATCTAGGAAACAAGAACATGAATTATAAATAAATACAGTCTAATAACCTCTTTATAATGAACACTTTTGTCCCAGTTAAATCTGTCGTTATAATGAACAAACAGAGAATATAGTGTATTTTGGTACATTTATTTCTGGAAAATTTGTCGTTCTAATGAGGGTTCATTGTAGTACATACTACATTATGGATCTGTTAAATCTGTATTATGGACAAATTCAGTCTGCAAAACAGTTATTTTTATTACAAATCTAGTCAACATCTGAAAACGGAGAATAGAATTTACCAAATGTTGAAGCTGTTCCATTTTAATATTCCTGGTCTATAATAATGAAAACTCGAGCAGTTGATTTGGTTTGGAACCGTAACATTCAGTACCCGGCATGAAGAGCAATCCCCAGTGAGATCCAGTGGCAATGTGGGTACCCACAATTACTAAATTTGGTTTAATCTGGTCAGGTTTGCAGAAGTTATTGTTCAGAAATGAAATTTTAACTTGGCCCATAGGTGGCATCACCTATAGGTGAATCGGCATGAAAAACAATCCCAAGCGAGATCTTGAGGCAGGGTACCCACATACCAAATTTTGAGAGAATCTCTTCAGGTTATCAAGAGTTACTGTGGAACCACCTATAGGCAGATCAGCATGAAAAAAATCCCAATTGAGATCTTGAGGTAAGATACCCACATAACCAAATTTGGGAAGATCCTTTCAGGTTTTCAAAAGTTATTGTCGAGAAACAAAACAAACATGTAAAACAAAATACACATGGGTAAAACACATGATTTGATTATCATTATAATTTTGTATATTTACCTGTCTATTTCTCTGTCTCCACTTAAGCTGTAAGATAAAAATAAATGATCAGGTTAGATGAATATTTTGAATGTTCATATAGGAATAATTTATAGTTTACACAGAGTGATTCGGGAAAATGGGGTTAAGTAGTCAAATCTTGATCATATCTCAACAATTTTGCTAATATTTAATAAATCAAGTTACAGTAATATTATCTCCATGTAACATATAGATAGTACAAGCAATCCTACTGGTCACATGCAGTTTTATTGAATAAGATGATATTTAAGCAATCAACTTCCAGCTTTCTCACCTTGAGTATCACAATAATGCAGATAATACAGAATATGATGAAGACGGCCACAAATATCCCCATCTCAAAATATTCCTTACTCGGCCCCTGCAACAGACGGAAAAGTCCAGGGATGCAAATCAGTAATGTATCGGACAAAATTAGCTTACGCAGGAGTCGATATATGGTATATTTTTTTCTCTGAGAATGTCATATGGCCTGATGCAAGTTCCACATATATTCGCTAGCCAAATCTTCTGCATCATGAACCGCAGTGTACATACACTGTACCAGCTGGCATTGACAATAAGAAGCGAGTTATTCTCATTCCCTGAACTGCCTAATTACATGTACATGCATTATGCATCATAATATATCCCAGCCGGGCATAGATGCATTCTGTCCAACAATGTGGCAGGTCATTTAACTTACACCACCCATGACTGCCTACAGACATTCACAATTTATCAGACCTGGCTAGCCAAATTACAGTTTCCATTGAATCACAATTATTTTTTTTTATTTTTTTTTTTTGACTTCCAACATTGAGGTGATAATCAAACAATGGCCAACCCCATAAGAAATTTCAGATTGAAATTTGTAATAATGACCAAACCATTTGAATTCACGACATGTTATAAACCCATCTATTACCATGCACTTATAAACTGCTCTCTGTGATGCTGAAAACTTGCCCTAGCCATCCTGTTTGGTCAGGACAATGTTGAAATTAACCACTGTAACTAAATGCTGTGTAGACAACATGAAGGAACCTGACAACATTTATGAGTTTATGGATACTCATTGTGTGACCATGTTGGGGGAACTGTAGACAATACAGGTAGTGAGTTTATGAATAATCACTGTGTCTGGCATCACGTCGGAGGAATTGTGGACTAATGTGAGTTTATGTGTAATCACATTGAATGGGATCACAACGGGGGATCTGTAGATTAATGTGAGTTTATGGACAATCGCCTTGTCCGGGGAACTGTACACAATTCTGGATACTCACCGTGTCTGGGACCACGTCGGGGGAACTGTAGACAATTCTGGCTCTGGCCACCTTCTGGGTATTCACAATCTTCATCAGACGAATGGCCTGGTCATCCCGGATTATGATCACTGGTCGATCCAACGACTTCAGGTGACCCAGGTTCAACTGGTCAAAATACAACATATGGAATCTATAGCGGTAGCATCTCTGACAGCATACTTAGTAGAGTCATTCTAATCCTGTAGATTTTGACTAAAACTGTGACCATACTGACCAGACAAACAAACAAACAAACTGTGACCATACTGACCAGACAAACAAACAAACAGAGGCACTCACTAAAATTATTGTAAGATTCAGTCACTCTAATAATATTTGATTATCATAATAATAATTGGTTTCAATAATAATATTTTAGTCACTCTAAAGATATCCATACAGTCACTTCTATTTTATGTTCAGTTTTGCTTATACCAGTCAGTCACCCTAAATGAGTGTAGGACAAAACCCCAAGGGGACCAAACACCCATGGACAAAACCCCTGCAGAGAAAACCCCCACGGACAAAACCCCAATCCCATAATATTTTCTATGCTTCTTCAGCAAGAAACGAATGAAACATGGTAAATGATAATATCTCGAGACAATGTCCCCTGGGGGTTTCGTCCGTCCCCCACCCTAAATACATAATTTAAGTTTGAAATGAATATTTCCAAAGTATTATCAGAAGATGGAGCAATTTGGTGTACCTGTTTGCCAGCCTGTGGGTCATCAGTCACATCAAACACCACTGCTGTTGCCCCTCTTTGTATCGCACGCTTGGCCTGTGGAATAAACAAAACATCAAAGATAAATACATGAAGGTATTCCTACGAAGTAGTCTACAGATCGCAAATTGTCCGGTAATGAGTCAGTCAGTCAGTCAGTCAATCAGTCCATCCGAATCCTTTCGTCGGCAAAATAAGGAGAACCATTGACATTAGAACCTTGATTTTTGGCATGAACGTGCATTAAGGCATTGTTACCAGCAAGTTCTGAGCCGACCGAATTCTGATAAAAATTTGATTTATAATTATTTTTTTAATCATTTATTGTTAGCTCAGCGAGTGCACTGTCATGCCCATTGGGAACCCTTGGCTGTATGTTTCACTGTATATATAACACAGTACAAAACGTGATGGGATAATGAAATAGGAAATGCTAATTTTCCATCATTGTTAGTGCATTTATCTACACTGCTATTACCAACTTGCCATTCTTAATACACACAATTCAGTATATTGTTATAGATATATGTAAACTGTGGCCTTTAACGTGTATCCTATTTTACATCCAAACATTTCATCACAGACCAAATCAGGCTTCAAATTTAGGTCAAATTGCCACTGGTGGTGAAATATCATACATCAACCAATTAAGTCAGCCTGGTGCAATAACACAGCAGAACAAAGAAAGATGTGGTATCATCCTTCAGATTAGCCTGTGAGCAACAATGATAAAGTTTACTGAGGGTGAAACAAACCATCCTGTAAGCCACCCAAGGAATTTATCAGCTTGTGTTGGGACATTTTGTTGGTATCATGTAAGTTGTTTAGTAGTTTACTCATTCAAATCTCCATACCATATTTTCTGTTATTCAACAGACAAATTTCTTTACTGGTTTTAATTGTTTAAGTTTTACTGGGTTTCAACTGCTACAGATAGTAACATAGTACTGATACGGTAGAAATGGGAAGTGTGAATTTAATTATTCCATGTCGAGTACAATTTGTTCACATGAATTGTGGAATGTCTGGAGAATCAAAAGAAAGTGTGTTATACATGTACATATCTCAAGCATGTCAGGTTTGAGGAACAAACATGGTTGCAATTAAGATATAATCAAAGAAATTTCGTGACAATTATTGAATCTAAGTAGGCCCCTACCTAACAAAATTAGCTTAATAAAAAAGGCCTTCCTGGCGTAAATTGTTTTCTTTTGAGAGAGAATGGTATTTTCTGAGTTAAGAGTTTCCTGTATAAAGATAGGTTGTTCAAGGTGGCCTTGTTTTTGCCGCTGTTGTGTGCATCAAGTGTATGGAAACATGATATATGCACCCAGAGCCCTGATCTACAGCTGTATAAAACTCAACATCTGGCATTGACGGCATGTTTAAAGGGTCTTAATTTATTTTCTTTGGGTAGAATTTAACTAGATAAAGTAACTTTGATCATGATGTGAAAATATGAGGACATACTTTGAGTTTTTTTGTATTTCTTGAATATTGACTATATATCACACTGGGATATAATTTAAACAAAAAATTACATGTGTAAACAAAATATGTCTCAATTTTTCTTGTCATTTCTAATCTTGATCCATTTTGATTCCTTGATTAGCGGATACAGAATCACTGCCACGGAGTGTGTTCGTGTGTCACAGCAATGTAATTCCGATTCACACAACGAATCTGAGGTGGTTTAATGTTTATCAATGAAGAAAATCACCGATCAACCGTCATAGAATATAATGTGAAACAAGAAAACCGGAATAGTACATTCATCAGATTGCCGATACCCAAAATGTGTTGTCTCATATATCTAGATAACAACGTGATGTAGAGACGCTATTTATTCGTCTTTGTACCGGTTATGCTCAGGAGAATGACATAGAATCATTATTATCTTGTGCAGAGAAGGTGTTGGTCTTGAGTTGAATTACCGTAAACTACATAAATGCTACCTTTCTACTACTATATATAATAATTTGTTGTATTGTTGGGAAAATAATGCGATTCAAAAAGTTGTTTTAATCCTAAGCAAGGGCACTGAAAACCATTAAAGAGATGTACATGTATTTTCACACGTAAAGCTTGAAATCTACTGAACTTTTTATTATTCAATCTGTTTCCTTTAGTTAAAAATTGTAAAATTAAATCGGCGATGATATTTATTTTTGGAATGAAGGCGCATTAGGAGACTGTTACCAACAAGTTCTGAGCTGATCTACTTTTGATGACAATTTCTGGTAATTTGTATGAAAATCACTGGCGATTCTGACTTGGCCGGTGCCCATCTTAATATAGCCAGGGGTGGGGATTTCCAAGAGTTCAGTTATCGTTCGAGTCCTAATGCCTACTCTACTTCGTAGGTCCTGTGACGTTAGTCACACTGCTCATGTATGATAAGGCAATGTTAATAAATTAATATCCTATCAATGCTCCCCAATTGTATGTCACTAAATGTAGGATCTTACTGATTTCAATTGAATTTGGTGTTCAGAACACCCAGATCATGAATATTTAATAGTCTTATGACATCACGGCCGCTTTTGAAAGTTCTACTTAACTTGCAGATCATGTGGAGGGGGGGTATAGGGTTAGGTATCCGCTTTAACCCAAGGTTTATGCCAAGGACCAGTCCATATTTCTACCCAGCTTTATGGTGCCAATCTGGCGAGAGAGAGAGTCAACATCAGGAGATACCCCAACAGCGTGGTGCCTGGTTCAGCTGAGCCAACGAAAAAGCCCCTACCATTATGTTCCCTTCAAAGCACTATGAAGAGTTCTCGGCATTGATCAACACTCGCGTTAGTGCAAGCCGGTTAGATCCCACAGGCGACATATCCAATCAGATAGGATATAATTTTAATTAGATTGATCATAAGGTTTTCCTTTTATTATAAAAGAAAAGAACTGCACAACACTATTCTAAATTTAAGCTGTCTTACCTACAATGTGTAATATTAAGGTCTTCCAAGCTAATTTCCCTTATTTACTACCCAAAAAATTTCATGGCTGAATTAATTTAAAGTTTGTTGTCAATATGAATTTTACTTTGTGTTACTGCAGTTTGAAATATCCAGTTATAATCTAAAGAAAATAGAATTTTGAACAAATTTCAAACCATGAACTGGTTATCTCCCTTCTATCAGCTGGCTAACAGGTCGCTGTGGTCACCAGCCAACAGGTGGGTGAGAGCCAATTCACATTCACATTATCAAATATTGTGTGGTCTTTTATGATCAAATCTGATATTACTATACCAGAAAATGAAACTCTAAATGAATTCACCAACAGGCAAAACATACAGTAATAATAATGATTAATATCTTTTTTGGAGAAAGAATCATTTATATTGAGAACAGGCCATATCGAACATATATTTTCTCTAGTATGTATGGTAGGTTTCTAATATATATTTTCTCTACCTAGCATGTCACGTAATGTCTCTAATTTATATTTTCTCTAGCATGTAGAGTAATTCATATTCCAAAATTCTAAAATGTATATATTCAACTCTGACTGTTCCAAACTGTTCATAATTAGGTCGCTACAAGACGTTAGCAAAGAAATGGTCCTCCAATCCTTCATCATTTAATTGAGTTGAAAAGTGATTGTGATTGAATTATTAGAGACTTTATATGTATTTGAACTGAATTATGAGAGGACAGGCCTGTAGCAAGAGAATTTTTTCCAGGTTCAGGTGAACCCCTCTTTTGGCAAAAATATCATGTTTTCTCAAACGGTGTAAATGCCCTTTTCAGACTGAAGAGAACCCCCTACATGTATTTGCCTCTTTTCCCAATCAGTGAACGCCATGATGTTCCCTTTTGAAGTGAAGACAAAGCACCCCTCAGATATCCTGGCTACCGCCCTGAAAGACTCAATCAGCTGGTAGAGGATGCTCACCAACTTCACCTGTATAAGCCATCTTCATTCCTTATAATCTAACCACAGTCTGCCCTCTCAACAGTATCAAAGGTGTAAAAGAATAAAACATCTGGCTCCAAACCTAGCTTCAGGTTACTATATTGATGAAAAACAAGGAGCAGGGGAATGGGCATAGAGTCTGTCCCTCTGCTACTAGATTAGTCTGGAGAATTCAGAGAAAAAACAGTCTGGAAAAACAATAGCCAGGATACCAGAAAACATTCCTGGACAGCTTGGAGAGCTTGGAGCCAGCTCTGTCAATAGGCCCGTATAAAAAGGCACCAGTTTTCTTAACTCTCACAGGGAATGCGATAGGCTCTTGGATTTCATTAGCCAGTCAGGTTATACACAATGGATGCTGGTCTATCAATTACATTGTACAACTCCCTTAACTACAGGTATTTCTTACACATCAACACATATATACTGATCAGCCCCATAATTAATTTCTTGTAACAGAAATCTAGCCAGCTGTATCATTTTGTCTTCAACTTTTGCCTGGTTTATGTTATAAACAACTACGAGTGACTATTATACAAGTCCATTCACAGTTTATCCACGCCTACAGCACCCCACACTACAAACTGTATTACATGTAGGCCTACTAAAGTTGCATTCACAAATCTGTCCTTCTCAGACAAAATCAGCACCAACTTAAACTTGAAGACTCCTCTGTTACCATGGTGTCATCAGCATATCTTACATCTTAATTATCAAGCATGTGCAATGGCATTATGAATGTTACCTCATTATCAAAGTTATTGGTTGAATTTACTAAACGTAATATGAATATTTTAACCTTTGAGTGGAAATTCAAACTACGCAACGCAAATGTACTGAGAAACCATTAGCCTTGGGTAAAATACGGCACTGGTAACACTGGTAACGGAACATTGTTATCTTCAGATTGTCATTTCAGCATTATAAAGAGGGTCAGGTGTAATTTGACCGGACAACATTTGTGATAATTGGACAGGAGATGAAAGCTCATGACCTGAGTAAATGTCTGGTGTAATTTCAGTAAGCCTTGATCAAAGCATTCCCAAGATATGGTGGTATTAACAAGAAATGTATAGGTGACAAATGGACTAAACTTGGACCTGGTTATGTCAGAAAGCTTACAATAAGTGTTTGTATAGTTTCATAAAAGTTTAAGATTTGGTTTCATTGTGAGTTTAGTTATTTGCGATTGTTACTTGGTGAAGAAATGCACTAGTTTGGCCAGTGTCAATGCACTAGTTTGGCCCGTGAGTGTCCGGCTTCACTCACTTTGGTTCTGAATAAGAACTTGCTTTCAACTAATATTTTCCCATTTGGACCATTTATTTAATCTAATGATCATGCCACTTTCCATCAGATAGGACTATAACCTCATCCCTCTTGAATATTTGTTTAATGCTGCTCAAGCCAGTGCTATATACAGGGGCCATGTGGTCATCAATTCAAGGTATCCACATCAACAGCTACAATAAAAGTGTGACTGAGATGCTGGTACAAAATATGTACATGTACATATGACGCAGTCAGAATATTGGCAAGTGGGGTCAACTGATTTCTTGTCAGTATGCCAGCATCTTTTTCCACCACTTTTTGTATGTTGCATTTAAACACGGTTGTGTAGGGAATAATCATCTGCACAAGGTCCAGGTAATCCCTAAATCCTCTTAGACCTTTTTGGCGATTCGGAGAACTTCTTGAGTCATTGCGTTTATTACACAATCTCATACATTTCATTGTTTTGAATTAGCGCGTCGGTATCAGAAGCCTGCGGTTTTCACATCGACACCCGATGTCGATTTCAGCCTAACTTCAAAGGTAGTCTGGCCGGTGATGAAATTCAAACCAGTCAAAAATCAAACCTCGCTGCGGATTGGCCTGATGAGCTGCTATAGCGTGCTTACTGATTGGTTCAGTTCAGCGAAAACCCCTTAAGCTATTTATATCCAGAACTGCTATCGGTAACTAACCAAGCCAGTGTATTGATCATAACCTATCGATTGATATACACTGGCTCGCGAGGATGGGGAATAATGAAATGTAGAGTTGACAGAAAGGTGCAGAATCAATATCTATCAGTCCCAGGAAAGCCCTGGACCCAGGATTTTTAGTGGGGAGGTTCATTTTGTGGAAGGGTGGAACTACACATACAAGGCCAAGGTGCATATGGGCCTCATTAAGTCTATCTCTGAGAATCTTGATGGTATTAATACACCTCTGTACATGTACTTCCTGATCTTTGATTGGCTGCATGTTAACCCAGAAACTCTGGCTGTGATAGGTAAATTTAGGGTAAGGGGGCGTGGCATTCCTATCACAGCCCAGATCGAGGGTGGGTTAAATTTTGGAGAAAAAAATTCGTGTCGCGAAGAGCAACTTTTCGCTGACGAAAATAACGAAACGGGAGAGAAAAAATATGCCAATTTGATATAGTTTGACCGACCTGAGCTTCTTTCACCATGTACCATCTCTTTTGACTGTTTGGGACTCCAGAAAATTAGTGACGACGAAGAAAACACAATAAACGCTCGATTTCGATGTTTACCGCCATTTCTTCAGATTACAGCTCAACGAGACTTGGCCGCGCGCGCGCACTAGTATCATGACCTTTCTGATCTGACTATGGTGAAATGGACGAGTCACGTGGTCAGAAAGGTCAATCGCGTTGACAATCTCGTTCTCTCAACGAGACTGAAAATGGCGGCAACTTGACGAGTTAGATGACAAAATTAGAGCTTGGAAGAAGATTTCGTCTAACAGAATGAGTCATTAGTTGATTATCAAAGTTCTGGAGATGCCAAATCATATTATTTATTCGATAAAATGCTTTTCGTGCCTTTGTCTCAATTCCCCACGCCGTGTGCAGTTGAAGATCTCGAGCGACTGACGTCTTATTTATTTTTTTCCTTTTCGGTCTGTATATGTGATTCGGGCTAAAGGGGTCAGCAACAACAATAAAAAAAAAAAGACCCCTTAGCGGATGTTTTCGGGCTAGGCTGCATATATACTTTCTGGTCTTTGATTCTCTTATTTGAAACTTCAGGTAGATCTAATTACTGGGCATATGGTTAAGATGGTTAATTGTATGGCTTTTGAAGTTACAGCCTGTGTCTGAGTCTTGAGATAATTTAAGGAGCTGCCTGTGGATATAATATCCTGGGGAACTTTTGATCTTGTTGAGATCTATTCAGTGCAAACATCTTCACACTATCCCCAGCTGGTAAAGATGTTGTCCAGCCTCGAACATGGGGGGTTTGACCCTGAAAATATGACCTATGGAGTACTGGTACTCTATATCCGCTACCCTCTTGAAACCACGTACCTTTCAACTAAGACCTCAGCTGGACACTTTCCGCAAGGAATGTGCCTGGTTTTACTTCAATTTCAGGTTTTGTGTAAAATATACAGAAAAATGTGGAGATCATCTGTGAAACCATATAACTCGAATAACAATTCAGAATGAAATTGTTATCTCACAACATGTACTAATTTATATCCATAATGGCCATGATTTATGCAAGTTTTTTCAGCACCAGAATCTGTGCTATATACTAAGGCCGTTGTCAGTTAATAGGTTGTTTAGCATGACCTTCTATCAAAACATACATGCTAGATGCTATAATTATTAATTATTAATTATTGAAGGTAAATTTTCTACCATGGACTCATTCCATATCAAATCAAAATAATCTCCCATTAGCCTGTTCCATAAAGCAAATCAACAGGACAATGTGTGTAATTATTCTCTAAAGAGACATTTTAAGTTTGCTTCAATTTAATTAAAACATTCTGTAAATAATTATGATAGATTATAGTAAAACTTAAATGCACACACATTGTGTGAAAAAAAATCAAGGGAAACAACTCTTACTTCAATGCGACTACTATAAAAGATATCTTACATAACTTATTACCTGAATTTTCAACGTCAGGAGTCCCCTCTTATTGAAATCTAATTTTATTTCTTTTACACTGACTGAAGATAGAGATTCTCTGTCCAAGGCAACGAATTTTGTATGTCCGTCGTCCTTAAGCTGTACGAGAATTTTGACGTGCACGTCGACAGCATGTGTTGTAGTTGTTGTTGTGGGGACTGAAGACGTGAAGCGCTCGACCACTTCGCTCAAAAGCGTTTCATCAGAGAAATGGATGGTTAAATTAGGCACGATGTACCGACTGGTTGATGAGGAAACAACTGATCCATTAACCAAAACCATGATGACTTGGGTACACAACCGTCTAAACTGCCGGAGTTCTAACTTTACTGCAACATGCTCGACACGTGGGAATCCCCGCTAGAGATGCATGCCGGGATAACGACTTCGCCTCGTTTTAAAAGAGCGGGCTTCCCCCAAGAATGTGAACCAAAATGGCGGATTTTGATCGCCTCCGCGGTTGACGGCACGGTCAGCTCATTCGTTTTCATGGATTTGCTTACTTATTTTTTTACGGCCAATAATTACTGATAATTAAAATACATGCGGCATTATTGATCTCCAAAATATTGATGCGGGCGGGTCATGCAAAACAACCTATCAACTGACAACGGCCTAAAGATAGTTCAATGCCAAAATAATGATAACACTTCAATCTTACATGCATGCTTCAAAATTAATTTTAAAGATTTTGAGTGTCCATCAAT
Organism: Hanleya hanleyi; assembly: GCA_036873755.1. NCBI lineage: Eukaryota > Metazoa > Mollusca > Polyplacophora > Lepidopleurida > Hanleyidae > Hanleya > Hanleya hanleyi. The sequence goes on from JAVTVY010002688.1 coordinate 109,417, forward strand.
CTTCCTTCTAACAAACATGAACAAAATTAGCCATGTCCAAAACCATGACCTACTAGTAGATACCTTCAACTGCTACTTAAAGTTGCAACATATCGAAACATTTGTTTCCATAGCTAAATGTATAGTGTTACTTAGCTAAAGAATACTGTTGAATTGTTACAGTATGTGTACAATGTACATACATGTACAAATTTGGTACAATCATTTAAAATGTAACAAAACCAGGGAAAACGTAAATAATCACATCCAGGGGGTAAAATAGCATCATTATCCGTTGCTTTCATTAAGCACGGCACACACGAGAGCTACCCCATGGGCTGACGACCTCAATTGCCTGTTGGCTCAGGGGCTAGCTTGCTCTCTTGGCGAGGTTTTTGACTCGTGAGGCCGGGAAAAAAATATCAAACTTGTTTGATAATTCTGCCTCGCGAGGCAAAATCCACATTGTGTGTGCAGCTAACATAAGCCATTCAGTCATTTTATTCAACCGACCAATGAAATGTATATTATTTTCACATGATTTATACGTTCAACTGTTCAAAATAGCCATTTTTACGTGAGCCTGGTCACATGAAAGATCCACATGAAGAAGGTGTTCCACGAGAATTCAATTTACTGAACCTTTTGCTCACCGTGTGCACTGAAACCACACGAGAGCTAGCCCCTGAGCTAGCAGGCAATTGAGGCCGTCAGCTCAGGGGATAGCTCTCATGTGAGGTAGGTTTTAAGTACTTTTTTCCCCACAAATTAGATTGAACACTACTAATTAGCTTCAATATTTGATATATTTTGGCATGTAAATGTAATTGTGTAATATTCAGAGCTATAAGACCTAGTTCAAGTACCTTACTCCAAACAAAGCAGTTTAATAATTAAGTTCACCACAATGGTGCAAAGAAGATAATTTCATAACTACCAACAAGACTTGGATTCAGAGATATACATGTATTACATTTCTAGAAAACAAAATAAGTTTACCGATTGTTGATTATTTTTATATATTTTTCATGTATCTATTATATTCTTCCATCATATATCTTCACAGACTGGTAATGGTATATCATCTATTTTCTATACTCCTCCTTGAGTAAGTAATTCCCAGCTAGAATGCCAGTGGGAGGCTAATTTAACAACCTTTGGCAGAATTAAGGTATACATGGCATGCAGAGATACATGTAGGAGAATATATAGTCAGTCAGCTGTTATTGTCCACACTATCTCTGTACATCATCTGAGCATGCATGAACAACCAACCTATGTGCTTCACACTATTGACTCCCTACATTCATACTTTATAGCTAGTATACAACTCAACTCATCCCCTGTAGGGTTAAGTACTCAAAATTCCATGGGATCTCATTAATGAATTCACAATATAATTTAATGTCTCAATATGTGCATGTATCACTTTTATTCTTAATATACATGTATGAAAAGAAAATAGGCGATTTTCTCTTTGAAGGTAGGATATTCATAAGTAAATGGAAATGCATGATTTAAATGACTGGTGACGACATACATCTACATGTACATGTAAGTGGATCATATCCAAGGTGGGACAGTTTGCATTGGAAAATTATTTGACCAGTAGCATGCCTACTTTACATATATCTCTTTGTACTGGTTATGTTTTAATACAAAAGCAGGGGGTAATCAAGCCGACGGTGGGTTCTGATTGTTCGAATCAGAACAATAATATACTACATGTATACCGTACAGAATTTCCTCGTGAAATTTAATGAATTGCCACTGTAAATATTGTAAACGAATACATCAGTTCGCATGGCCTCATATTATTTTCTTGTGCAATGAAATGGCTTCAATTTGCATCTGAATGTTTCCATAGATGAGCATCACAATGATTACACCTTTAAAGAAAAGAGGACGTCAAAACAATGAAAAGGCAGAGCAACAAAGCGCTCATGGATAAATATCGCACACGTATAGACCTACTGGCTGTTATACTAATGGTTTCTCTTTGAACTATAGCCTGGATCAGTAATTCTGTCTACTCACTGATTTTGAATGACTCGAATCAGTTAACCTGTAGTTGATGTGCAGCACTGTAGCAGTTAACTGACAACCTGTAACCATCTGGATCATCTATATGCGGTAAGACTGACCCTGGGATAGTGTATCCATTTTCAGCCTACTTTCGGCAACTATAACGGAGATTCCCCCCAAAACAACACCACATGATGTCGTCAGCCAATCAGCTAACTTCTACCGATGTAACCCCAACGTAACCCACCATTTTCGAGTCATGTGCTGTCTTACTTCTTCAAAACTACAGATCTACAACACCTTTTGGATGATACAGAAGTTATTTACGGTACGTGAAAGAAATGAACTCAATAAAAATCAACCCGATCTTGTCCCGATCTTTTCACCGTGTTAACATCATGCTGTCCCGATTTTGACCTGGTCTTGTCCCAGTTGAAAAATCGGGACAACATCGGGACAGCATCATGACGTCCCGATCATGGTCCGATCTTGTCCCGATCTTGTCGCGGTCTTGTCACCGTGTTGGTCCGATTATTTGTCCCGATTTTCTTACCCGCTGATTCTCTTCCCATTCCTACAAAGTAACTTGGAAACCCTGGCACTAATATGTTGTACAATTGAGATTATTTTTCTGATCCTTAAATCTGATATGCTGGGGCCAAACAACATCCCGTACGGGCTGTGGCACCGGGTATATCATCCTACTGTGAGTAACGTTCACACCCGCGTGTCTACAGCGCGTCAAAACGAACATAAATCTGCATGGTACATGTTTGGATATAGTGATCAAACATATTTTCATTTGTATTTCATTTCTTGTCACCTATCGACACAATTCGGTTATATTTCGTTCAAACTCCGTTCATCCTTTTGCGTTCATTCTCATAAATCATTAAATGTAAACGTGTGTAATAAATTATTTTGTCACATTCACGGAGAACAGTACTATCTCAGTAGTTGAAAATGGCAACTTGTCACGGATTTCCAACTTCAAGAAAACAACGAAGATCGATCTTCATCATCCCCAGATTCACAGAGATATATGTTTCTTCTTTCTATTACAATCAACTTTATATTAGATCTAAAAACATAATTTTATATGCTCTAAATTGAGGTAGGGATGAAATCTTTCGCGACGTCTGCACGAAAGAGTGCTCTCGCCAAGGTTCGCGCGAGAAGGTCACAGCAGGTCTTCAATTTCACATTCCGGTTTTCTCGTGCAAAAAGTGAATGCTTTATGCAAGAATTTCGTCCATTCATGCTAGATCTGCATTCTATTTGCGTTTTACAATATGATCTGTTATGAACTTTTTATAGGATTGGGCGATATGAGAAAAGAAAAAGTTATTCAAAATTATTTAATAATATTTTTTATCAGAATATTTATCTTATATATTCTTCTGTGCTATCGGTAAAATTATCTTGCATTCTTCTCGTTTGTTATCACATTAGTCCAGACAAATTTTTAGTATTATGTAAATATTTAGGAAGAATGGTCTAATAAGTTGTTTCTCTGTGATATCTTCCGTACATAAGCGACAGGTTTCCGCAACACAATTGTATTGAGGACGGAAAACATCTTTGGAATGTACCTTGTACGCCTCGATGAGAACGAATTTTTTTTTATACCATCCAGGATAATATTAATTAAGTATTTTATCAACTATTTTTTCTTTTGTTAGACCCACCCGATTACATTTCGATTTTTGATTGATTGAAATTGTAGTCCCCTTCCCATTCGGATTTCGCGGCCCATCAACTCAATGCTCTATTTAAATTTCACGGTACATTTCTTCGTTCATTTAAGATCTTTTGCAGCGCTAGAATGAGAGAGCAGAGGGAGATATTTATAAATGGAAGTACTAAAGATATGTGGTATTTTATATTTTCTCGTGTCTCGCAAAACGGGATTCATTTTTTTGTTAATTTGAGCTCTAGGCTTAATTTAAAGTGTTACTATTATTATATTGGTAATATACTCTAACTTCGTAATGGAGATTAGATCAGCATGTACCCCATGTGAAATGTTGTTCTTTTATTCCGTTGTTATGTATTGCGGGGGGGGGCTCTTAATTCTGAGTACAATAAAAATTTATACATTCGTCTCACAAACAAACAAAAGACGCCAACTATAACAGAATCTTGGGACAACAATCCATGTAGTTGTTATAGTATTTTGAAAATCAATTCATCTGTAATCACAAATTCGGTAGACTATGGAAGTGAACAGTAGGTGATCACACTTCAGAAGCGCCGCACGGGTAGGAGTACGTGGTGCGGCTGTTTTCAGGGGCATAGCTCTGCAGGGTCAAAGTTCGCACATTTGGACCACGTGGGGCTTTTCGCCGCGGGAGTAGAGACGACCTGTTTCATATTTCTTTATCTATCTGAACAAATTACAATCAGTACATTTTGTAAACATTTAACTATACGGGTTTCCGAGCCATTCTGTCAGTCATCCAACTTTATTCACAGGCAAACATGTACGGACGATTAAAGTTTAACGGCAGCAGCGGGCAGTCCACTGGCACTACGGTAGTTCAAACTTCGCTCACTCCATTCGGTTCATTTCGTTTCGGTTATTTCGTTTCGGTCAAACTCCGTTCATATTCTGGTCATAATTCGTTCAAACTTCGCTCCGGTTTAAAATTTTTGCGGTCATGTTTTAATAACCGAACCGAAACGAACCAAACGAGTGTAAACATTGCCTCTGTATTCACATGTCACGTAAACGATTGTAATTTGGAGATAACAACATGACGTCCCGATGTCGTCCCGATGCTGTCCCGATGTTGTCCCGATGTCGTCCTTGTAACAAAACCGGGACAAGATCAGGACAAGAATCGGGTTATCATCATGTTAACATCGTGACAGAATCGGGTTGTCATGATGTTAACATCATGTCATCCCAGTATTGAGTTCATTTCTTTCACGTACTGTATATCTGTATCTCTTGTAAGCCCAGGCAATATATTTTTCATAAGTGGTATGAAAAACCTGTAATTTATCAGATTTCTCGAGCTTGTTTTCTGCCAGATGAAGACCGAACAGTATACGGTAAAGTATCGGATAACGCTCCATGAAAATGGCGGCACACGATTCGCAAGCCATCTTATGGATGGCGAAGTGTACGCAAACGGCTCTTTGTTTGTGGACAGACATGCAATCATAATATACAGCTGGGAAATATCAAACAATCGGAAACACTTATTCATTCACATGTATTGATACAGGTGTGCTATACTGTGAAAAGGATACCAAACTCTGTTCATCATATTGTACTGTGTTTAGTACTGTATTTAGGACACTGTACGTGATGTGTTTAGGATATAGTACTGTGCTTAGTAATTAATGTGTTTAGGATACTGTAATGTGTTTCGGATATTGTACTGTGTTTAGTAATGTATTTTGGATACTGTAATGTGTTTAGGATATTGTAATGTGTTTAGGATACTGTAATGCATTTAGGATATTGTCCTGTGTTTGGTAATGTGTTTAGGATAATCTAATGTGTTTAGGATATTGTACTTTTTTTAGCAATGTGTTAGGATACTGTAATGTGTTTAGGATATTGTACTGTGTTCAGTAATGTGTTTAGGAGACTATTGTATTTAAGGGTACTGTACAGTGTGTAGGAAACTGTACTGTGTTTAGGATACTGTATGGTATTTACGATACATACTGTGTTAGCATACTGTACTGTGTATAGGACACTACTGTGTTAGGACACTTACACTGGTTAGCATACTGTATAGTGTGTAGGACACTGCACTATGTTTAGGATGCTGTAAAGTGTTTATGATACTGTACTCTGTTTAGGATACTGTACTGTGTTTAAGATGCTGTACTGTGTTTGGGATAAACTACTGTGTTTAGATACTGTACTGTATTTAGGATACTCTACTGTGTTCAGGATATTGTACAGTGTGTATGATACTGCACTGTGTTTAGCATGCTGTACTGTGTTTAGTATATATTGTACTTTAGTTATACTGCACTGTGTAGGATACTGTACTGTGTGTCATATTATTTTCTTATGCAATGAAATGGCTTCCATAGATGAGCATCACAATGATTACACCTTCAAAGAAAAGATGACGTCAAAACAATGAAAAGGTAGAGCAACAAAGCGCTCACGGATCAATATCGCACACATATAGACCTACTGGCTGTTATACTAATGGTTTCTCTTTGATCTATAGCCTGGATCAGTAATTCTGTCTGCTCACCGATTTTGAATGACTCGAATCAGTTAACCTGTAGTTGATGTGCAGCACTGTAGCAGTTAACTGTACTTTAAAACCTGGCCATGCTGTTTGATTGTGGACAGACATGCAATCATAATATACAGCTGGGAAATATCAGACAATAGGAAACACTTATTCATCCATATATATTGATACAGGTGTGCTCTACTGTGAAAAGGATACCGAACTCCGTTCAGCATATTGTACTGTGTTTAGTACTGTGTTTAGGACACTGTACTGTGTTTAGGATATTGTACTGTGTTTAGGACACTGTAATGTGTTTATGATATTGTACTATGTGTAGTAATGTGTTTGGGATACTGTAATGTGTTTATGATATTGTACTGTGTTTAGTAATGTATTTTGGATACTGTAATGTGCTTAGGATATTGTACTGTGTTTAGTAATGTGTTTAGGATACTGTAATGTGTTTAGGATATTGTACTTTATTTGGCAATGTGTTTAGAATACTGTAATGTGTTTAGGATATTGTACTGTATTTAGCAATGTGTTTAGGATACTGTACTGTGTTCAGGATAAACTGTACTGTGTGTAGATACTGTATTTAGGATGCTCTACTGTGTTCAGAATATTGTACAGCGTGTATGATACTGCACTGTGTTTAGCATGCTGTACTGTGTTTAGTATATACTGTACTGTGTGTAGGATACTGTACTGTAACGTGTAGGATACTGTACTGTGTTTATGTGTCTACAGTGTTTAGGATATACTGTACTGCATTAAGGATACTCTTACTGTGTTTAGGATACTGTACTGTAACTTACTGTGTTAGTATACTGTAATGTGTTTAGGATATTGTAATGTGTTCTAAATGATACTGTACTACATTTAGGATATACTGTACTGTGTTCAGTATATTGTACTGTGTTTAGGATACTATGTGTTTTAGGGTACTGTACTGCTTTTAGGATATACTGTACTGTTGTTAGGACAGTGTACTGTGTTTAGGATACTGTAATGTGTTTAGGATATTGTACTGTGAATAAGATTAATGTAGTTACTGTGAATGATACTGAATGATACTGGGTATACTAGCTGGAATATGAAAATACAAATACGATAAGACAATCATTGTTTTAATAATGTGAGTTGAGGACAATCCCAAATGAAAAGAAATTATACCACAGTTCTAAGAGAGAAGTCCAACGTGATCAATTTGTCAAAGTAGGAAAGGGGGTGATTCAATTAAAGGGAATTTTTCCAGCAAATTGTGTGTACATACTGGCCAACCATGCATACAAATTACCCCGAGTCTAATTGAAGATGGTCTGCAGCTCCTTTCAACGACTCATGTACGTGGTACAAACACAAGCCAGGCTGATTGGCGAATCATGCCAAATGCATAGCTACAGGGAATAGTGGAATTCTACGCTTAATACATGTTGGGGAGTGTGTACGTGTTTAAGTGATGGAGGATAGGTTTACATTGAACAAGTGCGACTTCAAAAGTGCCCATCAAGAAAGCAGTCGAAACAGTGAAAACAAGCTAAAACTGCAATTTCCCGCTGAAGGAAATATAGCTATGTTTCAAACAGTTGTTGTACTATTGTTCAGTAAAACCTTTGATCTCCTGTGGATCTATAAGCCAGGATTTGAGGTCTTCAAAAGCAGTCTCACGTTTTCTAGTTTCCTATACATGTACATGCTATTGCAAGTTCACTAACAAAGTCACAGCTGACAGTCAGACCCTAACATCATCACTGACTACATGTACATGTATGTTCTATAGCATACATGAAGTAGTAATGGAGAAACAGCCTGCTATGCGGGCATGTCCATGATTTTAAATCCTATTCACAAATACTAGCACAGATTTGTTTACCGGTACCTCATTGGTGGCCATATTTTACAAGTACAGAGTACTCACAAATTCTCGATAACTGTAGTTCACTGTAACATCTAATCATGCTTTATAAGAGACAGGTGTTGTACATGTATAAGTTTTAGTATTATATCATATCATGAATTTATTATAGCAACTCATCATTGAAAACCAGGCCTCTCGTTTTAAGGCGCGCGATCGCGCTCCCGCACCTTCGCGCTTCTGAACTTGGAACTAGGTGCGCGACTATAGCGCACCTGGCATTTCGCGGTCGTTAAAAAACAGTAAACGCAGCTAAATTCATTACCAACTTACGTGTGCCATTAACTGCCTTCCGACAGCAACGCATGTGTTTACATCCGGTTAAATGGTCAGCGGTCGAAATAACGCCTGCCTACCTGCCGCCGGCAAGTGAATTTTTCCAGCGACAACTTGTCTTGCAAAAAAAATCTACCTGTCGCATGCGGCAAGTAGGATTTTATATAGCAAAAACGATAAAATGCGATCAATTTTCGTAAATACCTTTTAGAAGTCTAGATCTATCTGAAAGAATGGACAATCCAATAAATAATCCATTGAAAATTTATTTCAAGCCGATCTTTAGCCATTGTTGTTGGTTTTCTCTATCAACATTTCCCGCGCCAAATTTACTTCCGGTTGCGCGTCACCTCTTGCGCGGTAGTCTGGTGCATGCAAAAGTCGGACCTGTTATGGAACGAAATCGGACTATCTGATTGTTTTTTTCTTCCAGTTGGTAAATAATATTGTTGGCTTCTTTTCTTTGGCTTCTATTCACAAGTGGAAGTTTTTCTATGCAGACATTTCAGTTAATTGATAATTCCAATGGGACTGGTGGTTGATTCTAATTTATTGGAATCAGCAATTTACAAGGGGAGACTTCTGATAAATATAAGTAAATATAGTTGGGATACTCCCCTTAAATTTTCATTCTTTAAAAAGGGTGTTAGCTGGATCTAAATTCTTTGATATAATGTCACAGGTGCCATCTAAAGTTCACATGATTTAGTCAACAACAAAGGTTTTTGCAGTTCTAATTGCAGAAATTAGGGAAATAGTTGTCTTTGACATATCAATGTTGACATTAACTTTCCACTGGTGCTCTAAGTTTGAAAGAACATGTGTGCCAAATAAAAAAATTAATAATAATAAATTTAAAAAACACCCGCATCATTTTTTGAAAAGAAAAATTGCAGGAGAACCATTCGCTGTCAAATTTCACATCATTATTGGTCACGGTTCATCTGTTATCAAGGGAGATAACACATCATTCGCCTAGACTCATTTAAGGAGTGTGATTTTAGGTGTGCTAACCACACTCAGGGCTCGCTTTAGAGCATGAGAGATGACCTGCAAAAAAAAAACCCTTCCAAAAAATTTGCAGGTCAAATCCAAGATGACCTGCAATTGCAAAATTTGACCTGCATTTTTTTAATAAGATTATGTGGTTCTGCCTTCGAATGTGTGATCACGCAATCTTTTTTGATTGTACGAGTGCCGCTAATCCAAGCTTGTTGAAAATTTCTCACCGTTTGAATTTGCCGTTCGTACTTCGAACACAGCGAGCAGTTCATTTCTGTCACAATATCATGTCCGGTTTTTTTTCTCCTTTTTCGTAATGTTGAGCCAGTTGTTAAACCCCCACGATCGTACAGTTGATACTTTTGCCATCACACAATTTATTTCATTATTTGGCAGCCCGGCAAATTAATCTGTCAGTTCATTTTGGCCAGTCTCTCAGCAACAAACGAACGGAAATAGGATTCCTAGAACAGCGGCGCACGCATGCGTAAGGACAGTAAAGGGAGACAACAGTTCTCTATTTCCAAGTAATGCGCGAGTAGACTCCCCTGAACATCGATTTGAACTTTTGCCATCGATCTGAACTCGACCACGACGATGTATTTTGTGTTGAAAAAGATGAAAAAATTTCTACCTTTTGGACATGCCGTCGACGAAAATGATCTCCAGAATATCCACTGAACAGAAGATAATAACAATTTCTGCCACAGAAATTATGACCTGCAATTTTTTTTTTGTTTTTTTTTTTTTGCAGGCGAATTTTCACATGGCCTGCAACACCTCAAATTTGGCCTGCAAATTGCAATTTGCAGGCCGCCAATTCGAGCCCTGACAGTGACACTCCTGATAATAAATAAGGCGAGTGATTGTCACTCGCCTGTTGTCTCACAAAACAAGAGGCCTGGAAAACTGTTGAAAATTTCTTTCTTCTGAGAAACTAGCTTGTGATTTCATACTTTCATGTCATGCCTGCTTAAAGGTGAAATGCAAAGGTTTTTAGATTCCCCTTTTCACATTTTATATGGGTTGAATAATGATAGAAATACCGGTCTGTCTACTTCACTTGGTTTAATTTGAATTATCTTGTCTGCTAGAATCTTTTTAAAAGTCGGTACCCCTAGCACAGCTGAATTCAGATTTGCAAAACGTCATCGCTTATCTTTCCTTGCTTGTGACGTCACGTCAGACCAGCCGCCCGGAGACTGAACGTTACAAGTATTGACGCCTGGCAAGATGGTCTGATGTGACGTCACAATCGAACGTCAAACAAGGGCAGATAAGCGATGCGGATTTCATTTCTGAAATCGGCCGGGCTTGAGATGCCAACTTTAAATCACTTTTCAAAAGCTACCAGGAGACAAAATACTTCAAATAAAACCAAACAGAGTATTTGGGCTGATATGTCCATCATTAACTAGCCCGCGAAGAATATAAATAGGGAAATATGAAAACCTTTGCAGTTCACCTTTAAGTTTGGCGCTAATACAGTTTTATGCAAAGGTCTTCAGATGATCAACTCGGGAATTCTTTGTGGATGATGGCTGGCTACTGACTGTCTTTGAGCAAAGGTGAAAGTACAAATGTACATTTATCTAATCAATCAAAGCAAACAATCTAGTTGGTATGTTGAACAATATATCAATTGCGAACATCCCATGCAGCTTTGCCAGTAGTTGCTGATCTACACAGCGAAATAATATTCACCAGCCAGTACTGTGCAGTTCACAACTGAACAGTAAAGGCAGGAAAGGTTCTGTAACCAGCAGGTTTACTGTGCAGTAATCACACAGTTAGCATTCTCTGGTTACCATGTGGGCGACTGGACAGTACCATTCAGTTGGCAACTGGACGGTTACCAGATAATTACTCTAGCTGTGATAGGTGAATATACATGTAGGGTAAGGGGGCGTGGTATTCCTATCACAGCTCAGAGCCGAGGTAGGTTAAAATGTGGTGCCTTTTCGCAATCTTTCGCTGACCGACCTGGGCTTCTTTGATCATGTACCATCGCTCATGACTGTTTGCGACTCAAACAAATTAGTGGTGACGAAGAAAACACAATAAACGCTCGATTTTTATGTTTACCGCCTTTTTCTCAGATTGCAGCGCTACGAGACTTGGGCGGGCGTGTGCACTAGTATCGTAACCATTCTGATCACATGACTAAATACAGCTGTCTGATTGTCTGACTGGTGAAATGGATGAGTCACGTGATCAGAAAGGTGACTTGCGAAATCTCGTTCTCTCAATGATACTTCTACGAGACTGAAAAATGGTGACAAAATCGATGACAAAATCGGAGTTTGTAAGGAGATTCCGTCTAACGGAATGAGTCATTAGTTGATTATCAAAGTTCTGGAGATGCCAAATCATATTATTTATTCGATAAAATGCATTTCGTGCCTCTGTCTCAATTCCCCACGCTGTGTGCAGTGAAAGATCTCGAGCGACTGATGTCCTGTTTGTTTCTTTCCATTTTGGTCTGTAACAGTGATTCGTGCTTTCCAGTTCCGCAACAACAACCAAAAAAACAAACAAATAGACTCCTCAGCCAATGTTTTCGAGCTAACCTCAAAATTTAAGATATCAGAACAAGCAAATGATATGTAAGGACAACCATCATCAAGTTGACCATTTGACCTCTAAATAATTTGATCTGTCACAAACATTTCTGTGAACTGTGAAAATTAATACCTCAAAATAGTTTTTTATTATGTGACCTTGACCTTTGACAAATTGACCCCAATAATCAAAGGCATCTTCAGGTCAATACAGACATATAAACATACCCGCTGTCAACTTTCAAGAAGACCAGTGTAGCATAACTCAAGAATCCGACTAAGTTGACATGGCATAAAATATATTTCATTCCCACTGGGCATGAGATGCCCTTGATGCCCTTTTTCTCCTTTCAACACATTCAGGTTATCCTTTTAAAAAGTCAAATGCTATCCTGACAAAGTTTTGTATTCTTTCAACTAAAACTTTGGCCATACAGGCTGAACAAATCAACAGAGAAATCTTCATTTCAAGAGTGTTGCACAATCAGCTGAAAACTGGTCTCCATTGAGGTCCTCAAAAAGTTACTAATATAATAATGATAAGAGAATAAAATATTATGTCGAATGTTGTTAAAATGAATGTCATTATATTATACAGAAGGTGCACTGTTCTTATGAAACTAAATATATTCCTTTCCAAACAACAACTGAGAAAGACCTTTTGTTTTTTGAAACACAAAATCAGATTTGGTTTGGTATGCAACAAATGTAGAAGGCATTGTACATGTACTTAGAAAAGCCAACATTCATGAATGATGAAAAGAGCAATTCATAACAGATCTCACCTTTTGGTATACAGACATGCAAGGCTCTGGTTCAAGATGGGGTTCCTCCAGTTTGACCACTCCAACCCAGCCATATTCGTATAGATTCTCCTCATCATTCCTATTGCACAGACCCAGGGGGTGGATCTGGAAAAACAGGAGGGATGAATAATGAAAATTGTATCACAGCACTGCTCCCAAACATGAGCATCAAATTCAACGTATTTTGTGTTCTCACATGCAATTTTTTCAGCAGTGAAGAATGTTGAAGAAGTTAAACTTAGGCACTGCATCTTGAGAACACTTGTATGATTTTAGTAGTAGACTACGAGATCTAAATCTTCGATTTCTCTAAATAGACAATCAATCATGAGTGTATTCAAAGATGAATTGCAAAGGTTTTTAGATTCTTCCTTTTATATTTTATATAGGTGGAACAATGATAGAAATATCGGTGTATCCACTCAGAGTTAGATACAGGGTCTCACAGCGTCCTTAAAAAGGACACAACTATAAAATCAAATGACCATTTTTCCACAAAATCAAATGACTTTATTTTAGAAAACTCATAAATTAAAGTGAATATCAGGGGCAAAAGGCACATTAGTTTGTGTAAAACGCTCAAAGAACACAAACTTACAATGTTTTGGCATGTTCAACACCATTTGAGTGATATTAGCCATTTTGCAAAATTACAGTTTTTCAAATAACGACAAAGCTACATGTATTTTCAAACAAGGACTTTGGCAAAAATCCTGCATCTAACCCTGCCACTTGTACATCTACTCTGCTTGCTTTAATTTGTCTGCTAGAAACTTTTAAGAAGTTAGTAGGCCTATATGTAATCCAAGTCAGCTGGATTCATCTTTGCAAACGGCCATCACTTATCTTTCCTTGATAGTGACATCAAACCAGCCACCCGCTGGAATATAATGAATGTTATACATGTAGGTCCAGCCAGATGGTACTGTGAATTAACCAGCACAATCAAGCGCTGATTTCTGAAATTGTACGCCCTTGAGATGCCTACTTTGCAGCTATTTTCTACATCTAACTGTACTACATGTAGACAAAATACTTTAAAAAGCAAACAAAGTAGATAGACTGATATTTCCATCATTATTAAACTAACCCATGAAGAATATAAAAGGGAAAATAGAAAAACCTCTGCATTTCACTTTCAATACTAAAATATTTATTTAATCCTGTACCGGTACATCTTCTGGAATGTTTCCCAAGCGGAGTTGTTGATGTATCATTCAACATCACCTCTGTATATATTGTTTGTATACATGTATATGGAAGGCTTTGTTTCTGTGTGCCCTGGTGCCATATACATATGACAATATGATTTATTAGGCCTGGTAAGGGTCAAGGAGGGGTCACTAGGTGCATTGACACATAAACACTGTCAAGGTGTCTCAACTATTTATGTCAAGAGGACATATAATATTTACATATACATGAGATATTCATGTATGTAATACTATCTGGCCTTTCTTTGTGAACAAAAAAATGGAAATGTCTGACAACTGGTCTCCAATGTTGATGAGATTGGGGTCTGGGTATAGTCAGCCTGTGGTGTCCATTTACTCAACTCTGATTTAGCAGACTTCAACACTATTATTAAGGTCAGAACAATTTTACTCCAGTTATACCTTAAAATAATCAACACCCATTGGTTCAAATCGAGGCCTGCAGTCAGACATATTATACAAGTTTAATACAGATACATGTAGCATCAACCATATACCATATTACATATTACTGTGTATGATAATGTAATCTGGGGATCGTTGCACGAAACTTGCGTAAGTTACGATCGACGTAAGGACTTTCACCTGCGTTGCGCTCAGACTACGCCTGGCTCTACACGCGTTTCACGAACCTGACGCAAGGCAGACGTTATTACATATCCATTTACGCAATGCGTAAGTTCCAGATTTTCGCCTCTGCAATAAATATCACTTGGAATTTATGTTTAATTAGTATTGGATACAAGGTTTCGACCAGTGTGCTATTATCATAGCCGACAACGGACTTTGTAAATATATAACCTCAATAATTACACGTCAGAGTAATCTGCGTTTGAGACTAAGGATCGTAACTCTTGTATTCGCTCTTTTGTGAAAGGAGGTGCGAAATACTGCACATTATCTTTGGGTAGGGAGAGAAAAAGTAAAAGAGCGACCATTTTCTGACTACAGAAGTATTGTACATTTTATAAGATACATAAAATTTAACAACTACGTCATTAGATTAATCTACTACAGGCATGGTTACATTCAAGCGAAGTTGCGCTCACGCTAAGCATACTCTCGGACAGACTTAAAGTTACGCAATAACTTACGGCTTTACGTAACTTTAAAGGCTTTGTGACACGGGTCGGCGTAGCTACGCTCACGCTAAGTATGACTTACGCATGGACTTAGGCTTACGCACAGTTCGTGCAACGGTCCCCAGGTACTTAACTTTGGTAGATAATGTGCTACATGTAGATGTATATAGTGTGAACTGTTATAGTGTTACAGGAATCGGTATATAGTGGAGGGGGGGGGGGGTTGAATAAATTTTTAAAATATGGTTCAACAACATAAAAAACATGAATTGCAGGCAAGCACCTAAAAGGTGCGTGGACCCCTCAGCCTGTTTTTATTAGTCAAGTAGGATCAGGGCTGCATGTAGAACCAATGTAGTTACGGAAAACTTATGGGCGCCCAAAACTCAAATGAAACAAAAAACGAAAGTAGTGTTGTTGTTGTTCACTTCGAAAGGATTTCTGAAGAAAATACTCCTAGAAAAAGCTTCTGGGAGCCTCAATATCGATCCGATTGCATAGCTGGGTATTGAATTTCATGTTAATAAACGTCTGTTTTGTGATTGATCACAGGCTCTTTGCGCCGAAATTCACTAAAAAAAATTGGACCCTCAATAATGAATTACGAAAAGGAACTGGGAGTTTGGGATCGGAACCTGCAATAAATCCCTGGATACAGCCTTGCGGATACAGTTTGTGTGATTTCTGTACCGTATTTTATAGACTTCGTTTTCACGCGAGTGGTGTGCTGGGATTACAGCATGCAAGAAAGTGGTTGGTTGGTTGTTTGAAGTTTAACGTCGCCCTTAACCTTATTGGTCACACGGCGACGATGACCCAAACAAACATACCCTAACAAAACCCTAACCCCAACAAAAACCCAACCAAAACTACAAAAAAAAATTTAATTTCGAATTTTGAAAATTAGACTCTACAGACACTGATTACAATGGATCCTCAGAGAGCCCATTCTGTTTGGTACTTTAATCTACCTCCTGTGCCAGACAAACATGGTACAAACCATGCTGCCCTAAGCCGGAGGGCTGCAAGAAAGTGTAGCTTAATTTATCAGTGGCAATTTATGCATTGCACAAGTGTGATTAACAAGTTAATGGCATAGAAACACAATGACTGACACAAACCCACCATTATCATTATGGGGGGGCATAAGATCCAGATATGCAAACTGGTTCAAAATTGCCCAGAGTCAGGCTAAAAATGGGCTCTCCTAATCACTTGTTTTAAATAATTTCCAAGGTACAGTAACATGCAAAAGCTTTTGGATAAATCAATGTACCAAAATTGAAGAAAAACAGGGGTTCGATACTGCCGGTTATTTCCTCTTGTACTTCTGAAATAAAATAATGTCACCAACCTGTTAGTTATTACTATAAAGGAATAAATTTTAGCTGATTCCGCATGTGTGTGTGAAAAAACAATGTACACTGCATCTCATACATATCACATGAAGCTGAGAAGCTGTAGATAAGTAAAAGTCCAATAACATTTAGTGCCCCAGGGGTGGGGAAATCCTCCCGAGGGTAGTGCATAGATTGAACAAGTGTAGCATCATGAAAGCTCCCAGATAAATGGGAATTGGGGGGGGGTCCATCCAATGATAATCTTGGATCTTGAATGGACCAGGCTTTCTTGTATCAGGAAACCTTCAAAAGTCACAATGAAACATGTAACCAAGGGTTCCCGATGGGCATAGATAACACTGCAAAAGCTAAGCCATCAATAAATAAAAAATAATGAAATCATCATAGCCATCTGAAAATCTAATCATTTCATCAGTCAACATTCAGGAAGCTCTCACCAAAGTTTGGTCAGGCCCGACTTGATAGATCTGCAGATATTCAGCAGACAAGAACATGTTGATGGGTATAGATAACAGTGCAAAAGCTCGAGCCATCAATAAATAATAAAAAAAATAATTAAAAATCATGAAATCATCATAGCCATCTGAAAATCTAATCATTTCATCAGTCAACATTCAGGAAGCTCTCACCAAAGTTTGGTCAGGCCCGACTTCATAGATCTGCAGATATTCAACGAACAAGAACACGTTGACGGACGGACGTACGTACATGCATGGCAATGACAAGACCCCACAGCCCTATGGGCTGAGGGGTAATAATAAATGTACTGTCAACAATTAATTCAATGAAAGCCACTGACTTACAAGAGCTACATTATATGTACATGTAGGCTCATTTGTGTACACTTCGCCATCCATAAGATAGCTTGCAAATTGTGTGTCGCCATTATCGCGAAGCGATCACGATATCCGATAGTTTACTGTTCGGTCTTCATCCGGCGCAGAACAGACTCTAGAAATCTGATAAATTACAGGCTTTTCATACCACTTCTGATAACATATATTGCCTGGGCTTACAAGAGATACAGATATGAATACATGTACATGTAACTTCCGCATCATCCAAGTGGTGTTGTAGGTCTGTAATTTTGAAGAAGTGGAACAGCACATGACTCGAAAATGGCGGGTTACATTGGGGTTACATCGGTAGAGTTTACCTGATTGGCTGACGACATCACGTGGGGTTGTTTTCGGGGAATCCCAGTTATACTTGCCGAAAGTAGGCTGAAAATGGATACACGTACAGGATCCCAGGTTCAGTCTTACCCCCTATAGATGACCCAGATGGTTACAGGTTGATGTAGGCTATTTGTGAGGGAATAAAGAGGGATGAAGTGGAGTGAGGCAGGTAGGCAGCAGAGGGGGGGGGGAAGGGGAATGTTTACAAATTCAACTACAATAGTCTGAACTGCCAAAAGTATCTACAACTCCTTTAGCTGAAATCACTACAATAAATGTTGCCTCAAAATGTGCCACATTGCATAGAATTTCAAAATGTATTGAAACGACTTTTCAGGGAATAAAGACTTTTCAGGCAGTTTTATCATGTGGTTATTCGCAATTTGTTAATACAATTTACAATGTTACTTGTACATGTAGGTATAATATACATATACCATCACAAGTGGAGCATAGTTCTTCATTTGGAGTATGTGAAACCTAACTCCTCTTTATACAACATATTGACCTAGGGGTCCTATTAAAATAGCATTATGGTAGGACCAGTGTAGTTTACACTTCACCACAAAGGCATGTGTGTACATAATTTAATCTTCAAAGCCAGCTGGGCACAATGACAGGCTGGGTTACAAGTTCAAAGGCCAGCCTGGTCCCCTTTGAAGTGTGATCAACATCAATATTATGTACACACACCAGTTTGCTCATACTCATCTGTTTATGAAACACTAAAATTCCATCCTTGCTCCCTCATCATAAACAGTGTACATAATTATATACATGTACTTATCAATTATTAGTCATGCATAAACTGACATGTTCAAGCACCAATATTTTCATGAACTGAATACATTTATTCTGGATATCATTTACTGATTATTTTGGGACAATCAATCTTCCAAGATGGGAGCAATCATCCAGTCAATGGTTCTTCTTGATATCAAGTATAAACTGATCAATGTAATAAAACCCTAAATGTACTTATTTACACTGCTGTGCATCCACCGACTTTTAATTTGTGTATAGAGCATAATTAGGTCAAATCAAAAACACTGACCAATCAGGTAAAGATAATCAAGGGTAACACATGGGAGAGATCTTCACGATGTCAAAGTTTCTGTTTGAGCCGAAGGCAAAATCTTGACAAAGATGTGTACCAGATCACATTGCCATTGTACATATCATTGCATACCATAGTCACAAAAAACAACGATCTGATTGGACAATTAACAATTCCTTGTTCCCCTATTGATTGGCTGAGATTTACAGTGGCATTATAGCTATGATCCAAAGGGAAAATTCTGAATCAGACACTAATAAACCAGAGGCAACTATTTTAACCAAACTGAATTCATTTTAACACACAGATAGTGGGCCTCCAATGACTATATCATAGTGAAGGCTTGGTTCTAATCAGATACTTGTATGGTACTTTGTTTTGCAAGATAACAACACTGCATGTATGCTGATATTGATAACTCAATAAAGTTTCAATGCATGATCAATCTAAAGAACAAAAGTTAGCTTATTTCTGAGCAAACAAATGACTGAAAGTAGTCGTCCGAACTAGAAGGTTGGTTGGTTGGTTGGTTTGATCGGGCACTCCATCGTATTACAATGGGCACTGGTCATACAGAGTATGCCGTGCAACCCTTTCCCCCACGCCGCCCTACACATGCTCCCTTGTACCAATGGCGCATAGCCACTGGTATCCATATCAAGGTACACCCACAATAAATGTCAGGCAGGATCTAAGATCAATTACCATAGCTTGAGAAAATGAGAGTAATGTACTCTGCTGTCTTGCTACATACATTTAATATCCACAAATCTTCAACTGCTAGTGTTTCAGGTCGGATGAGATGAATGTGCATCAACCAATGCAGTCCATTATCACAACATAGAGCAAACAACAATATTCTTATCCACATGTTGTCTATCCTTCTCTGATGTCACAGCTGGTGTAACGCTCAACCAAATACAATAAAACCATGCCTTTGAATCGGCACGAGCATAAAGCATTTTACTCGATGTTGCTCTCTTTGAAAAAAACAAATCTGAGGAAATCAAAGGACAGAGATATCTTTTATCTTTATCTTGACTTGGTAAAGTCAGTGTTATTAGGTGATTTACTATCATGGATAAGAAGAGGACCAAACAACTTTGCAATTGCATGTCACAGAAAATTAGGACGGAATGTTCAATAAGACAATAATATATCACAATTCTGCTACACAGAGAGCTGTTCATTTATCAAACCAACAGTTAAACTACTTCGCCTATTCACAGAACAGTAAACATGTGAGTGTATTTTGCACATTTTCCCACCACTTCCTTAGGCAAAAAAAACCATCTTAAAGGGGTAACACAATGAGAACAGTGGAAAATGAAAAATATGAAGAGAAATATTTCTGTGGATGTGGAAACATATTTTAATAGCATAAAAAAAATAAAGAAAACTGGAATTTGCTAAAAACTATATCAGGCCTTTTGTTTTGTAAGTGCAAAAATCAATCATACATGTACTGTGCTTTGCTTCTGAACCATTTATCCACGAGTTCATACTTTTTATTATCAGTCTGATAGCAACTTATCAGGAAAGTATTGTGATCTCAAAATGGGCAATGAATAAATTTACCAAATGGAATATGGTTTCACTATTTTGAAAGTTTCCTTACAAAAACAACAGCTGTGAGCTCACCTATCCCCCAAGTCATATGAGATAAAATAAGAAAATACCAGTACTTATTTGATATCAAGAAAATTAATTTCAGGCAAAATTGCTCAATGTAGAAAGAAAAAAATGCTAAAAATGTGATGCCATAATCCAGGTGAATGATTTGTGAGTGTGTTATTCAAATAGACAAAAAATGACCCAATATGTATGTTTCACAGACAGGATGATGTACAGCAATCCCCCAAATAAAGAGGGTCACTAATTTCAATTGTAGAGGTTTCATTTACAGAAATAGGGGAGACTACTCAGCTAGGTTGTGGTGAATTAGGCCCAATTAAGGACTAATTAGCAAAACACTTCAGAAATCTCGTCACATTTAGGCTGCTCCCTGTGCAGTCATATATCAGAACAATCATACGTGGAGAGTACCAAAAGACGTTTTCGTGTCCAAGATGGCTGATGAATGCCAAATTTACAATCCTAGGGTGTAAGTAGTATGGAATTAGGAAACTGACATTTGACCTATTGACCTAAAAAATCAATAGGCTGATAGGTTACTAGGGTATATCCCAATGATGTTAAACCTTGGAGTGAATTACATGTAAATTGATACTTTTAAAATTATCATACTAACGAAAAACATTCAACACAGACACTGATTCTACATGTATCCCCCGATGAAGTGGTGTGAGAAAGTTTACATGCAGTAAATAAAGTTAAACAAAATGTAAACTAACTTAAACAATTAATAAACTACATGTATATGTACTGTAAAAATGTGAGCCATCGCAAAAAGGAAATTATTCACTACAATATTTATATCCTTATGCAAATACTCGTTAGTTGCACGTGGTCAGCCTTATACCTACACTGAGAAGAATGTAAATGAGTTTGTGAACATAATTTCGACAAAATGAATAACGAACATTAAAATGTACCGGATACTTTCAGATTGTACACATTCTTTAAATATCAATGGTAATATCCTTGGAAAATAATTTAAACTGGTGGATGTCACTGAAAAATTGTGTTTTTCGATGTTTGCATGTTGCAAGGGCTTGTCATATGCTTCAAATCAATCACCCAGGTCAGATAGAGTTAATGTCATTGTGAAAGTCAGCTAATAAACATTAATAAACAATGACAGAAGGTGAATTTTATCAATGCCAACAAAGCCAATCAGTACTTTTAATTGTCAGGTTTACGACCACGAAGTTGTGTCCGCTTGGTTATGGCCCTGTTGAAGGAATGATCACCATTTTATACATGTAGATGCAAGCAGTACAAGTTGCAATTGTTCAGAGTACTTAGACGATCAAGTAAGCACCTTTAAATGTACTGGCCGAGTATGATTTAATGTCACTTTCAACAAACTTTCAGCCATATCACGAGGCTTGGATACTATTCCTTTTTACACCCGGAAATCCACTGAGTGCGGCCCGGTTACATGTAGTCACCTCTTGCAACAAGCTGTCTGAAGAGCTGATGCATGCCCTTAACTTCTTACCATGACCTGGGGTGTACATATGTATACATTCATGACATACATGTACACACATATGACGTACGCGGGTGGTTGGGTGGGCACAGGTTCCTGTTGCTTCAATACAATTTGCTGAAAAGCAACGGGAACTTGCTAATGTGGTGTCTACCACTGTAATTGCACTTGTCTTAACTGCATCAATGTAAGAGTCCTGTCTGTGCCTTGTGCTGTCCTCAGTGTAAAATAGAAGGTGGATGGCGGGTGTCTGGTCAGTGGTCGAAATTTGAATTTTTTTTCCTTAGCTATTTGGCTAGCAGACATAAATTATTCGCCAAGTTGGCGAGAAGTTAATTTTTTCACTTGCCGAAGGTTGAGCTATTTAGTGATCATGCAATCATCCGCATGAGTCTGGGGAATGCATGATAACAGGAACACTGAATAAATGACTGCAAATATTCGGAGCATGCAGTGCTTCTAATATAACGGGTGCGATCGTGCCCCTTCGTGCCCGTAAAACAAGGAGCGCTAACAGATTTTTTAACATCTTTTAGTTTATTCTCGCAACCGTCAATACGTGTTGTTGTTGTTGTTGTTCAATGTTATCAGCTGAATGAAATGCCATCGACCAATGAGTGAACACGCCACTGTTGTACTGGCCTTCCATCATCGTTTCTTATTGGTCAAAGCATAAGCTCCAGGTATGCAAACTGGTTCAAAATTGCACAGAGTCAGGCTAAAATGGGCTCTCCTAATCACTCGTTTTAAATAATTTCCAAGGTACAGTCACATGTTTGATGACAAAAATTGAAGCATTATGTTGTACCAGTTAAATAATATGTGGACACAAATATGGTTCATGCAAAAGTTTTAGAATAAATCATATGATGTAGAATACAATGATTTAACAGCAAAATTGAAGAAAAATGTTGTCCTTCATTTAAGGCGATGCGAAATTCAAACTCAAAGGGTTTCGATACTGCAGGGATTCCCCTGCCAGTTATTTCATATTATACTTCTGAAATAAAATATGTTTGGTGCAAAAGCTTTAGGATAAATCAATGTAGCAAAATTGAAGAAAAATGTGGTTCTTCACTTAAGGCAACGCAAAATTCAAACCTAACAGGGGTTCGATGATGCGAGAACCTCGCGCCGGTTATTTCCTCTTGTACTTCTGAAATAAAATAATGTCCCCAACCTGTTAGTTATTACTATAAAGGAATAAATTTTAGGTGATTCTGCATATGTGTGTGAAAAAACAATGTACACTGCATCTCATACATATTACATGAAGCTGAGAAGCTGTGGATAGGAAAAAGTCCAATAACAATTAGTGCCCCAGGGGTGGGGAAATCCTCCCGAGGGTAGTGCATAGGTTGAACAAGTGCAGCATGTAAGCTCCCAGATAAATGGGAAATAAAAGGGGAATAAATGGAAATAAATTGAATCTTGAATGGACCAAGCTTTCTTGTATCAGGGAACCTTCAAAAGTCACAATGAAACATGCAACAAAGGGTTCCCGATGGGCATAGATACATGTAACAGTGCAAAGATAAGCCATCAATAAATAATATAAAAAAAATAATTAAAAATCATGAAATCATACATGTAGCCATCTGAAAATCTAATCATTTCATCAGTGAACATTCAGGAAATTCTCACCAAAGTTTGGTCAGGCCCGACTTGATAGATCTGCAGATATTCAGTGGACAAGAACATGTTGATGGGCATAGTTAACAGTGCAAAAGCTGAGCCATCAATAAATAATAATAAAAAATAATTAAAAATCATGAAATCATCATAGCCATCTGAAAATCTAATCATTTCATCAGTCAACATTCAGAAAGCTCTCACCAAAGGTTGATCAAGCCCGACTTCATAGATCTGCAGATATTTAGCGGACAAGAACATGTTGACGGACGGACGGACGTATATGGCAACGACAAGACCCCGCAGCCCTATGGGCTGAGGGGTAACAACCTTTCTGAAATGGAATACGAGTGGGACGATCGGGGCAAATACAGGTGACGGACATTTGGTGTAAACTGTGTGCTAAACATTACTGTCTGCGCCAGAAAATTTTTCCTAGACGTTTTTGTCGATATTTCGGAGACAATTTATCGGAACAAATAGAATCATTTGAATGGGCTGGGTACACTATAGACAGACACGTAGCACTGAGCAGGTGGCGATAAACGATACTGGAGGACAACAATTTATTCGAAATTTTGGCAACAACTAGAATTTTCCTGTCGCCATATATGCGACTAGAGGGAATTTTATTCACCGAATTCTCATTTCTATTCGCTGTTGGTGACATGGCGGGCGTGATTTTCAACCCCTGCTGGCTCCATGAATGTTGCTTCAAAGATGTCATTACATGACATACATGTACACACTAGTCTCTGCTTCACAGTACTATTATACAACGTAATGTTCAGTACCGTAATTCAGTACTTGTTCTCATTGCATAGTACCTCTTCTGAAGGTGTAGACATACATGTACATGTAATGTAGTCAGGTAAAATGTAGATTGAAATGATGAAAGAAAAGCTATGAATACATCATACATGTATGTACAGTGTTACCATGAACATTCTATTTATATGTGAATAATTTTTGTTATCTTATAGATTGCCAGAAAACAATCTACACTTATCTATTCAGCAAGGTGTGAAATGTGGCACTTCAAAGGCTCGTCAGTGCACCTGTCGAGAGGCTTGTTTGTGTGCTGTACCGGAGTCGACTGCCTGCGGGTGCAGTGAGGGGGGAAGTAAAGCGTGATGACCCGAGACTACAGCGTGACAGACCAAACAAATGACGTCGCCTGATTTCCCGCTCTTTGATCCTTTTTTTTCTCTTCTAAACACACTCATCAACCGCACTTTCTCTTTTCGTAATAACATGTACAGGTTATTAGAAAATGTTATGACATTACCTGTAAGGATATGACAGTCATTAAGATGCTTCACTGTCAGATGGTATATATAAACCATGCCTACATGTACATGTTTGTAGGTACACCTGTAATATTCACTGTACATGAAATAGCTCTAACAAATGGGATGTTCATGTAGTGTAAACCACCTGTTTTTACATGCATTTGGTTTCAGTTGTTTTTCGCGAGTGGAAAGATTTGTGGAAATTAAATGCATGCGAACATAAAATAATGGTTCAAGTGGAATGGTTGGCAGTCAAACAAATGTAAATTAACTGAGCCAATACAGGTATATCACATAGCTGGGTGCTGATTCATAGAGTCCTTGTACATGTATGAAGGAATAAGGTCACCTTTATACGGGGACACACAAACACCTGGTGGTGCAGTCTCATCTACCACAGCCAAATTCATGAATGAGAGGAGACTGTGTAAATATACTGGCCCAGATTTCATTGAGGAGTATATCTCAGGCTAGATATTCAGCCATTCACCCAGACCCTGCCACCTCCTGATTTACAATCTCAGTCTGCCCTTAACTCCTCACTTCTATACACTATCATATCAATGTTGGATGATCTATATGGGACTTATACTCTTATACTCTCACTCCCAACAACTATGGAGTATGTACAACACATACAGGACAAATCAGGCATTTAAATATCACTTCATCATTGGTTCATACTGCAGTATCCAACCAGCTCCAACGTTCAGTCCAGCTTTTTGGAAATAAGAAAATGAATTGTGGTTGTGGATGTATTTATAAGTTACAATCTGAATAGCACCTATAACGCACCTTCCGATCACCCCAACCCAGTCTATCACGTTATGTAGAGTTGCATGGCTGTGAAATTGATCTCAGGTGCATTGGTTTTTTGGGATGTACAGAAATGATATCAAATTAATATAGCCATTTTTCCTTAATCATTTAAGTAAACAACTATAAGACCAGTTTCTAATTGGTTTCATATTATTTTGATAACAATATATAGCAACTACATTGTAAGTTAGTAATTTCTGCTGTGTTCGGTCTCGAATTAAAAGCTGTAATTAGGAAACCTTAAATGTAAGTGGTCGAAGGACCCAGATTGATGCCTTGCGTTTATATTTGAATGAATATTCAACCTACATGTAATTTAGATATATTTTTCAAGAAGTTTTATTTCATGTCGGTACAGTAGTTGAATATAAAACCTTAGCTTGTGCAGGCTATTTCAGCGACCAACAGATGTAATCTGATGTAGGCTGATTGTATTATGTTTGTGAAGCACTGAAACAAACTTTTTTTTGGCAAGTAATTTTGTTGACCAGATCACTCGAAATTAAATTAGAAGGCTTGCTCCCTACATGTACTTCATCAACATGAGCTCAATCCCACAGGTGGCTTTTTTGCAATCTGTTTGAGAGGCTTACATGTACATGTATATTCCCGCCCTATATGGAAATAGCTGAACCTGAGATGGCACCCCAAATCCTCCAATTTTTTTAACACTGATGATCACCCAGACCCACCAATGTTTTAGGCACATGGCACTTAGGTTCCCAGTGTTCAGGGAAAAAGGAGTCTAGGCAGAGTAAGGAGTCTAGGCAGAGTAAGGAGTCCAGGCAGAGTAAGGAGTCTAGGCAGAGTAAGGAGTCTAGGCAGAGTAATTCTTGCACAATATTGTAGATAAAACTGACACAATGGTGAATACCATTCATCCATGCAGTTACAGCTGCAATTATATTTTATTCGGCGAGCAATTAGAGAGACGTCTTCGTGTTGAGTCTGTTTATCTAGTCTTACATCAGCTCTTATCCTTCTACTTGTCCCATTCAATTAAACAGTTTGATGAAACTGCTGATAATTTTCAAATGCCACTTTGATCGATAGTGTGGCTGAATACACCATCATATACGTAGGGCTTTGCTTTGGTCGAGATGGCTCAGTCAATAACCACTTTGAAGCTAGTTATACAATGAGACATGCTTTCACTTGAAAGCGGAAAGATCTGACAAGCTGATGGAACGGTCACTCTGAATAAATCTATATCATGATTATCAAAGCCTCAAATCTCAAACGATGTAGATTTTACAGCCAGGTACATGTTACCATTGTCTCATGTTCCTCTGTAACTGTAGATAGGATATTTTCACTTCCTACCAGCAGGAGCAGACAGCCAACTAGAATGTTCGTGAAATGTAGGACGGATACATCTTAAAGGGACGTTTGGAGAAAATAGGAACTATTATATTATACAAACTATTACTTATACTGCCAGTTCATACAGGACAACAAACAAGCTCCATTCTAATCACTTGTACATGTAGTCTAACACAAACTAGACTTTTATTCAGGAGGATACATGTATTTTCAAACTGTTTATAGAATTAAGGTGATGAAGTGAGCATTTTTGTTACAGAGTAAATGCTGAAAAGTGTATATGCCTGAAGATATATGACATTGGATGGATTGGCACTCCACCGCACTGCACTACATGATGTACATGTACATGCAGGGCAGTTGGTTCCGGGACTTAATACTCAGGGCAAGCATGCAATTAAGTGAAAAATATTATCATTAGGCTGTGACACTTTGTCAATCAAAATTATACACAATATCAAAGAAGATCCTACAAAATACAAAAAAAGAAAGGTTACCATACATGTACAAATATTGATAGTTGATCAATTTTTAGCCTTACAGTTGAACAAAAATTTGAACAATTTTCTAAACTTATCTCTGTGTTCACTGGTACATGTACATGAAAATAAATTTGAAAATTATATAAAATTCTTTGTCAACTGACTGTATGGTTAAAAATTAACTGTGAACCCCTCGACCTTGAAGGTTTAAAATAGGGCCCTTGTTGAAGAACAAGCAATTGATGACAATTAACAAAATGGTGACGAAATTGACAGTTTAACCTTGTACATGTAGTAGTGAATCAGAAAATTTAGTCAATATGACCAATTTTTATGGTCACATGCCTATGTGATTCAAGTTTGGTACTCCTGTTTATTCTGGAGACATGGTGGTAATGATAGACATACATGTACTCCAATGCCAATTTTGGCTGAAGCTGACATGTGTCCAATGTTAGCCTAGGAATAATCATTCATGAATTATGGTAGTTGATAACCAATAAGTGACCCAGTGACCCCCCAAATATAGGTCAATCTCACTTTGCAATATACTTCTGCTCTGACAACATGCAAATGTTATTTCAGTTTGGTGCTCCCAGGCAATCATTTTTCATACAATTATAAATGATGACAAATTGACATAATCTGACCTGGTGACCCAAAGTTGGGTCGATCTCACTGACACAAGAGTGCCCACAATTCCTATTACCCTGGACACTGATCAGCCCACTCAGTACAGCATCCAAGGATTGATCGGGCTCAACGTTGCTTAACTCCGGTGATCTGATGAGAACTGGTGTGTCCAACGTGATACGCCATACTATTTTGCAGGAGCCTCTAAGCAGGCTCCAAGCCTACACCAACCACTCATCTTAATTTGGCCTACGAGTGAAATACATAGCTCAAACTCATTATTGTATCAAATCAGTCACTCCCCTTGGTTTCGAAATCCTCCACTGAAATTTTACAAGACCGATTTCCAGCTCAACTATTTTCGAATATTGAACAGGAGAACTTCTAAAATAAAAAACCCCCAAAAATATGTGAACTATTATTTATTAGCTGTTGGGAGTCCCACTGTCTGCATGGAGACATGACAAATGATAATAACATGAGCCATTAATATTCAACAAGAAATATCTCAATGGGTCTGCAATGCAAATTCAAGGTCACCAAGTGCACTGACCAGTTCACAACATTAGCTGGTCAATATAACAGCTACACAAAGGCTATTAGAGACCTGGGGAGCTCTAGCCAGGATAGATGGAGGAATGGCCATTAGGCCTTTTTTTTTTTATTGATTGGTTTACGGATCCGCCGACCTTCATTTTGCCAAAAGTGAAATAAAAATAAATTTGGATTTTCGATTTTTTTTTTATTTCTGTCGTATCCGCCGACGTGTCACATTTGCTGACCTCTCTGTCGGAAGAATAAAAACATAAAATTCGCAATATTGGTCTCATTTTAATACTTGCTGTGCGTAAAACATCTTATATAAATTCTTCACGCTCGAGTTCGCACGAGTTCAACACTTGCAGACATCTTGGTCTTGGAGGCGGGTTACTTCCCTTGGTTACAGTGGTGGTGGTTTCCGACTTCCATGTTACCTTCGGCTGTAGTTCGGGGACCAGACATGACATCATTTCAACGGCGCAGTGTTTGAAGCCAAGATGGCGGGTTCGCTGCCGGCCGGTCTGTCCAAAATAACAGCAGGAAACATGACTTGTCCTGTCAACACCCCTATTGAAGTGTTGGTTTCACGCAAAGCGACTGATATTGTCGCTTGGTTGAAGGAAACGTCCGTCATTGATCTTTTGGTAAATGTCTTGTAATTATTACACTGGCTATTACCTGGATTTGACATATCATTTTTTTTTTTACCGCCCTCTCGTGTCTAAGAAGTTTGTCAGAAAGTAAAAATAAATAAAGTGTGGAGGCAGTAAAAATAAATAAAGTGTGGAGGCTTGATTTTAATTTTATTTTTTTCCCATCCTCCATCTGGACATTTTTGCCAGAAAAATCCGTAAACCAATTAATAAAAAAAAAAAGGCCTTAACAGTCTTCTAGATCAATATTAGGAGGGTTTAACTATCTGAGGAGCAACATGTTCCTGAAGAATGGAAATAGTTCATTGTTAGAAGCAGACCTACAGACAGACCATATTTACACTGATCATGATGTGTTGTGTTCCAGGGATTTGTCGACAGCACACACACCCTAGAAGCCGTTTGCTAGTTGTGCGTTTATCAGTGCAATGCATTGGCCTTTTAGGAAATGTCCTTGATAGGAGCAATCAACTGCTCAAGATCCTAGCTGGGCTAGGCGTTAATAATGATGAGCAATATTAGACTGCTCTACTCTATTTTACATGCCGGTGAGATATCAGGCTTTCCCAAAGTAATGACAGGTGAGCAATGAACTGCTCTCCTGAAACAACTACTCTCCTGAATTAGCGTTCCAAGGCAAGAACAAATTTACTACAGTCATATACCGAACAATACAAACATGTACATGCATGTCAAAAAATATGTGACCATACACTGCTATCCCTTATCAAATATCTTTTTAACCCTTTCACCGATTATTTCCCCTGACAAAAGTGACCTGCTGACGATCAATTCCCTGAGAACTGTTAAAATTTGTATATGTTGTCTTTGGAATGTTAGAAAACGTGTTTGCGTCTGAGATTTGTAGAAAAACATAGGGACCCCGTCTCCACAATGAACACTCCGGTGTTATTTGCTCCAGTTTTATAGCAAAATAAATCAAATAGCATACAAAATTAGGTTTTACTTCAAGAGAATGCGCCTTCTCGACTTGAAAACGTCAAAATTCAACGGAGAAATCGTCTTTTTTCGATCGCATTTGACAGTGTTTATCTTGAGTTGTACTCGGCCATTTGCAATGTTTGACCTCTCATTGGAAAGTGTGGGCTTTCCCCTTTCTGTACATCACATGACCTGGGACGGATGACAAAAATAAAACGGAGGATACGATTGGATTGAAAATGATGTAATTCCATTTTTCCAGCCACTGTCTACGCGCTTCTTATCTGCTGGCGGATGAAGGTCACGTGGGCGAAATTACGCATACCGATTGGCTCGTCGTCCGAAGACGGCAACCATCTTGGGCGAAATAGAAAGTTGGTTGTCAAACTTTGTGGATCAAGACTCGTAAAAATATGGAAATAAACTTTGCCGGTTGTCGTTGGCAGTTTTAATCGTCTGGGGAATATTCACCACGCTTTACCAGTCGTGTAACATCAAAAATACAGGAGTTAGGATGAGGTTTTCGATGATTTTTTTCATTTCTGCGGCTTGCTGCCGAGAGGCCCGTCACACGGTATGTGGAAAAAACGCATTTTTCGCTCCGATTTTTATCGTTCAACATCTAATTTTGCTTTATTTCTTTTGCGGAACAAACAAACAATTTCGAGAATCAAATTGATCAAGGTTTTGACTTTCCAGAAGTATACAGTGTTTGATAGGTTTCCGTTAAAACGAATGCAAAAAAATAAAAATGCTGTACCCATCGTGATGGCCAACAGGTTTAAAGCTAACCCGATCAACCGGGGATGGTCGTACGAGTGGCACTCTCGTTATCCCCGTACACCGGGTTTAATCGGTGAAAGGGTTAAGTGATAAATAGATGAGTAGCTGCTCACAGCAAGGCATGATGCATGAGATGATGCATGAGCTAAAAGTGGGCATCTGCTCATGGCAAAGCTTGTATAGAAATAGGTTAGAGATAGAGTTAGAAATAATATGGTCAGGATTGCATAGATAGGTGAGATACAGGTTAGCATGAGTAACAGCTCAGGACATAGGTGAGCATGAGTAACTGCTCATGGGAAGGATTGCATAGAAATAGGTGAGACTGAGTAACTGCTCATGACAAGGATTGCATAGATAGGTGAGATACAGGTTAGCATGAGTAACAGCTCAGGACATAGGTGAGCATGAGTAACTGCTCATGGGAAGGATTGCATAGAAATAGGTGAGACTGAGTAACTGCTCATGACAAGGATTGCATAGATAGGTGAGATACAGGTTAGCATGAGTAACAGCTCATGACATAGGTGAGCATGAGTAACTGCTCATGGGAAGGATTGCATAGAAATGGGTAAGACTGAGTAACTGCTCATGACAAGGATTGCATAGATAGGTGAGATATAGGTTAGCATGAGTAACAGCTCATGACATAGGTGAGCATGAGTAACTGCTCATGGGAAGGATTGCATAGAAATAGGTGAGACTGAGTAACTGCTCTTGACAAGGATTGCATAGATAGGTGAGATACAGGTTAGCATGAGTAACAGCTCATGACATAGGTGAGCATGAGTAACTGCTCATGGGAAGGATTGCATAGAAATAGGTGAGACTGAGTAACTGCTCATGGCAAGGATTGCATAGATACATGTAGGTGAGATACAGGTTAGCATGAGTAACAGCTCATGACATAGGTGAGCATGAGTAACTGCTCATGGGAAGGATTGCATAGAAATAGGTGAGATTGAGTAACTGCTCATGACAAGGATTGCATAGATAGGTGAGATATAGGTTAGCATGAGTAACAGCTCATGACATACATGTACAGTACGCCAATAAAATGAGCACTATAGATGCGGAGACGATGCGCAGACGATGCGGAAACGATACGCGCACGATGCGCAAACGATCTCCGCACGATGCGCATACGATCTCCGCACGATGCGCAAACGATCTCCGCACGATGCGAATAACGTGCGGAGTTCCCTCGGAGATCATGCGGGCATTTATAGACTGCCACTTCGCACGATGCGCAAAGAATGCGTACAATTTATCATTGTCGTTAATTCGCAATTCCATCTGCAAACTGTGTGTTCTTTATAATATTTCTCAATAATCTTTCAGTCAAACACGAGATATGTGTCTGAATCTGAATTATTTTATGATTTTACGACCTCCTTCGCCCGGCTTCGGTCCTGGAGAAACTTTCAAACCAGTCGCAATAAAGAGGTGCGAAAACGTGCCCCGATGGCGATAGGTTTTATTGTAGCATGAACCGAATGTGCTGATTGAGAGTATTATTCGTAGATGAACCTAACTTGAAAAATGATACTCGTAGTCCATATGATAGCACCGAATGCAATGTTAGACAACCAGAATCTAATGCCGAAGTCTTTCGCGCCATTGCTTGTTTACTACAAAAACACAGCCAATGAAAACACGGGATCCCCGGAACTCCGCCCACTGTAAACAAATTAATGGGTCACAGACCAGCACGTGATTGCGGGAGAAGTTATTTGTTTCCAGTTTCTAAAGAATGTGGGAAATTTACAACCGAGTGTCATTAATGAAATATAGAAGCAGCTTCCCTGTCGGGATAAATATCGGAAGATTTAAAACATATTACTCAATTTATTGCAGACATTAGATGAAATACTAGGACTGAATATTTCCGAATATTTACGTGTGTGTGAGACACAAACAATGTTCTATATTTATACTGTCGACGAATAGGAGTCTGTGTGTTTACTGATTATCCGTACGGCCGTAATAGTAACTTTTGCCACGGCCCCAACAATTGCAAGATTTCCTTGTGGAATGTGCATAATTACAGAGCCACTTCACACAGAATACAAATATTTTAAATTTTGATTTTCATTAGAGGTAAATCCAGCGTGTCTGTCAGTTTCTTCTGTCTTCTTCTTGCCTACTTTTCTTTTCCCTCTGTTAACTTTTGAGCACTTATATCAATCAACTTCAAATTTTTGGGGGAAGATACCTGCTATATTTTTCACAGAGAAAGTGACCTTGCAGATTTTGAAACCACTGACATATATATTAATTCAAGAATATCTCCGTGCCATTTCCAGGAGCTACAGGTAAAAGGTGAAAAGATCATGTGATTGTTTTTTTTTTTTGTTTTTTTTTTTCAGCTTTTTTTTGTGCCGATTCTGAAAGATGTTCATGTATATATACATTTCTTCAACAACTGAATTTGAGAGAGAGTGACCTTGCAGATTTTAAAACCACTGACATATATATATTAATTCAAGAATATCTTCGCGCCATTTCCAGGAGCTACAGGTAAAAGGTGAAAAGATCATGTGATTGTTTTTTTATTATCTTTTTTTTGTGCCGATTCTGAAAGATGTTCATGTGTATATACATTTCTTCAACAACTGAATTTCACAGAGAGAGTGGCCTTGCAGATTTTAAAACCACTGACATATATATATTAACTCAAGAATATCTCCGTGCCATTTCCAGGAGCTACAGGTGAAAGGTGAGAAGATCAGGTAATTGTTTTGGGGTTTTTTTTAGCTTTTTTTTTTGTGTCGATCCACCTGGGGGAAAGTTGAAATTTCATATCCCGATAGTAATTCCTGCAACACCAAAGCACCCATTATTTTTTTTCTCATATAAACATCGGTAGCCCCATTTGCTCAAATTTGACAGCAGCTCAGCTCCATAGTAAAGATGTCTCGCAATATTATTTAGTGTATTCTACACAGAAATATACTAACACTCTGAAAAAATTAGATTGAAATTCAATCTGAATTGAAGATAATCAAATCAATCTGAGATTGAAATTTCCAGTCTATTAGATGGAATACATGCAATCGGAAAGATTTTGTTATGATTATATATTCCCCTTATATCTATGTTTTCTCTTCTCGCCGTGCATCATAATTGTTCGTTCATGTTTAGTCCCGAAGTGTATTGTATTGTTTAATGTAGTTCAATGTGCGAGGCGCAGTTATAAGCTCGTCTTAATGCGCTCCCACTTGCAAAAAAAATGCAATAAAGCATCGTTTAAACCAAAGATTTTTCGCGGATTCCAATATATTGAATTTTCACTCTAATTGTTTTTGAGAGTAAAACAGTCGTGTGCGCTCAGAAGAATATCACAATTGTGTTTATCACCTCTTAGGATCAGATCACCATGAAGATATGTGGTTTGCCCAACATATCGAGCTCTAAAAACTCACCATAGCCATTAAGCATTAGTTTACTGAGTTTTTGAATTGATTACTTAGAATTTTGTTTGATCGTCGCTATATAGCTGAAATATTGCTGAATGCGACGTTAAGCCTTAATTCTCTCTCTCTCTCATAGCCATTAAGCTCAGTCAATATTTGGATGGGTGAACGGGTGCTGTACTGGCTGGGCTGATCAGTGTCCAGGGTAATAGGAACTGTGAGCACTCTAGCGTTCTGGCACAAGGAGGCACCGACGTGATATGACTGAATCAAGGTTGAAAACAACATTAAACCCTACTACTCGCCCACTCCGAAAAAGACTGGGAACACTAGGTCTAGACACAAACAGGTTTATCTCCACTGACTAATGAACCCTTATAGGTATACGAAGTATCATCTAGAAACTGGATAATATTGATAAGACTTCGCAATGATATTTTTCAGTATCGTGCCGGTATATGGCATGATTCTCAAATTGAAAATCTACATTTGATTGAAGGGATAGGTTTCAAAATGTTACAAATTTATCCAATCAAGAATCAACCTTCTTTTCAAATATTGGCAGTTAGCAAAATATTCTGAACATTTTAAAATGTTTAGAATTTTTTCTTATAATAATAAATGTCTGTAAGATATCTGTGTAATTAGTAATTGTGGTAAATGCCCATTGACAATATTTAAGCAAAAATTAGGTTTTCATAAACATTGAATCCCTACACATATATGTTTTTTTTTTTTTTCTATATTGACTATATGAGAACATCAGAATGCCAAAAAAATGTCCAGTGGAATATCAGTGATATTCTTCTCCTACGGTATTGCAAAGTATCAACCAAATGCCTGTCCTGAAATCGTTTTTAGTCTGTTACAGCCCGGTTAGCAGGAAACTTGTGCACGTGAACCAAGGTAGTAAATGACTGCTCCCTTTCATACCAGCCAACAACTAGGTCACCACTGGATTTCCCAGTTTAGCATTTCTCACATCATATTTTCCCGTTCTGAAGTAGCTGGAATTATTTTCTCTGTCCCTTTATGTGTATCAATAATGTGCAGCATTCATTCATTAAACGGAAAGAGAGGAAGATATTTTGTTCTCATATTTTCGAGTGTCACTATAATTCGGTCAAGCCGACTCAAGCCGACTCATCGTCAATCACTGACATGCTTTGCCCATCCTAACTCTGAACTTCGTCAAACTGGTACGGTAGAACGATCTCTCTTTTGAAGTTCTAGATTTCTTGGCTTTATTCCGTCCATGTAACTGTACATATAAAATGTATTTATTGCATTGTTGACACTTTCGATTGTATGCTTTTCTCTCTTGCCGGAAAACGGACTTGGTTATTTAGCGCACGATGTCCGCATGATGCGATCGGGAGCTGGACTGCCAGCTTCGCTGCAGGAACAAGCTTTTCATGTTCGCGCACGATGCGAGGACCGTTTGCGCACGATGCGGAGATCGTTTGCGCACGATGCGGAGATCGTTCGCGCACGATACGTAAAGGGTTTGCGCACGATGCGAAGAGGATGTAGTGGTCATTTTATTGGTGTACTGTAGGTGAGCATGAGTAACTGCTCATGGGAAGGATTGCATAGAAATAGGTGAGACTGAGTAACTGCTCATGGCAAGGATTGCATAGATAGGTGAGATACAGGTTAGCATGAGTAACAGCTCATGACATAGGTGAGCATGAGTAACTGCTCATGGGAAGGATTGCATAGAAATACATGTAGGTGAGATTGTTCTGCTCATGACAAGGATTGCATAGATAGGTGAGATATAGGTTAGCATGAGTAACAGCTCATGACATAGGTGAGCATGAGTAACTGCTCATGCCAAGGATTGCATAGAAATAGGTGAGACTGAGTAAAGTTCTGCTCATGGCAAGGATTGCATAGAAATAGGTGAGATTGAGTAACTGCTCATGGCAAGGATTGCATAGAAATAGGTGATATTGAGTAACTGCTCATGGCAAGGCTTACATAGAAATAGGTGATATTGAGTAACTGCTCATGGCAAGGATTGCACAGAAATAGGTGAGATATAGGTGAGCAATCTGAGTAACTGTTCATGGCAAAGCCTGTACATGTACATGTATATAGACAATAAAAACAAACACGTTCTGTAAGGTGTATATTTCTGCATGTGCTCCTTGTTCCTTACAGTATTAAAGTAATGATAGGCGAAGAAGGGCATCCATAATTCTATATCAGCTTTGCTACAACTGAAAATATTGCTTCCAGGCAGAAACTTATGAAACACTGCATGGTACAAATAATTACATTAATCAAATTGGCTTTGTCCTGTCTACCCTTCAGTTTAATGGACAATGGAAGCTAGTAAATTAAGGTACATCACTCTGATCCCTGATACAAGATTTTCTAAATATTAGCTGATGAAATTTATCATCGTGTTCTGGCACACTCACTCACTCTCGAGCTCATCCGTCCATCCAATGATCCATCCATTGTTGTTGCTGTACAATGTAACTGGCAGACTGCATATGGGGGGGCTCTACAATTAATTCTCCGCATGGTTCTCTGCTTTTGTGTCAAAGACGGCTAATCAAACTGCATTAGCTGACAGTCGGTGGTCATAATCCTGATGTCACTGGCAACAGTCGTAATAATACAACCTGTCAATGTTCATAATGTCATCTGCCCAATGAGTAAGGGGCTCCATTCTATAATTTAAATTTACCTATGATTAATTCAATTACACCTGTATTGTGCCCGATCTACAGCATACCTGGGAATCTGGCTTGGCCCCTTCTGGGGGTCGGGATACAATCTCTCTCTCTCTCTCTCTCTCTCAACTCCTGCACATCTTCTAATTGTTTATGAACACACTCTCTATCCATCTAAATTATTTCTGTAGCAACACAATTATGTACACTAATGCCATGTTAGATCCAAAGGGAGGTTACTTGACATCACATTTCAGCTTTTAGACATTTGCAACAGTTGAATATTATTGACAACATGCAACCTCATAACATCAACAAAGCGCATTACACATATACATTTGTAGCATAATAAGATCAATGGCATTACAATAGATATACCTCCTAAAACACAGGTGTGGTCAAACCAGAACATAGCATATGGACCAAGGTCTGTTGCCGAGCTCAATTTTGAAAATTTATAGCACTGTCCTCGTCAGATATCGAAACACAAAGTCAAAAAATTTGATTTTCTTGCATTAACTTTGTCTTCCTGAACTGTTCATGTTATGTATTCCAACTTCTCAATTGATGGAAAATATTATGAATTCTAAAATTATTCAGGCTCACGAAAGTTGATTTTTCTATCTGAATATCACCTACATGTAGTTTCAAGTAATTTGAACAATGAACACATGTGACTGAATAGAAGTCAAAATTTTAATATTGTATTTTTGGTGTAGATGTGGCACTGCATCTTTCCATGGCTAAGTTACCATGAATAATGTGGATGGAAAAAAAATCAACAGTTTTCAGGGGAGCAGGCTACTAACATGCATGGGTATGACAAGACATACATGTAGGCTACTCTACGATGGTTGAAGGATGAATACATTAAATAAATCCATCAAAAGGTTCACCAACCAGTTCTTTTAATAATATTAAAGTACATACAGGCTTCCAGTATTTCTAAAGAGTTAAATAACTTCAAGTATTTTACATAAGCATTGACAGAGCTACTCCACAGAAGTGTCCCAAAGTGGTAAGTTTTCGATATAAATACAATTTTGAAGAAAAAAAATATTAAAACATCTGTATGTGTACTTCCCTATTTGAAGAGATACTTAAGGACTTGTTAAGGGCAGTTTAAATGATACATGTATGTGACCTGAAGAAATGTAGGTGTATATATGAGTAAGTAAATTAAGTCATCTAGCCCTTTAACAAGTTCTTCATCTTTACACATAGCTGGTATAAATCTGCCCCTTTGTGGGGAGCACATGAAAAGCAGTGAGCAGTGAGTTAAGGGGCAGGGGTCATTACAAGTGTGTGTTTGTATAAGTAGCCACATCAAAGGCTCTCATACCTGAACTCCCTTGAAAGAAATATGTGGACTATATAAGCACCTGGAGGAAGTTCATTCTTAAGCTCTTTTTTATTACAGTTCAGGGTCATAAACAGCTATACTGGCACAGCTAGTCAACAATTCCATAAATGTTGTTAAACCTGTATGGTATTGAGCATTTACAACACATCTGTGTACATTCCTACCATGCATAGTATACCCTAGCTTGCTCTACCTTCCAGTTAGTCCAATTAACAGGTGTTTGCTAAATCATCAAATCTTTTATCAGGTACTGGTAATAGGTGGACAGCAGGCAAAAGTACTCCCATTGAAGTTTTGCATTTTCATGAGGGTAAAGATTTGTGAAAATTAAATGCACACGAAAATGTAATGAAAGAACTGCAATAACATGCATTAAAATGTGCTGGTACTGCTATGATGTACAAATATTCAGAGTCCGTGCTATTAATTTACACGCTTAAAATTAAAGTGTTGAAACTGACTCGTAAAGTGTTGAAATAACCCTTTAAGTGTGTCCACAGGGACTGCTCTTTAAGTGTTATCCCTGTGGACACACTTAAAGGGTTATTTCAACACTTTACGAGTAAGTTTCAACACTTTAGTTTTAAGCGTGTACAAACCATTATCTGTTTTCTTAAATAGCTAGCCATGTCCAAAAAGATCGATTCCCACATGTATATCATCTGTTTTCTTGAAAGAGTCCTATCCTGTATGGTATAGTGATTACATCATGTATATTTAATCAATTAACATGCCTCCTGTACATATGCAATGTGCACATGTCAATGACCAACCTAAAAGTTCTTAAAAAAAACCCATCACCATGAATGCATATGCCTCATACCACTCACACAAAACAAATTACTATTAGATCACAAGCAATAGGAAGAGTGCACAAATCATACAGAGAGCCGCCTACTTTCGCGTTAGAAGTCTTTCCACAACAAGCAGTATATAATTAGCGATCAATTGATTTCTTGCATGATTGGCTCTAGCCATAAGCATTAATTCCAGCAGGGTGGCTTCCTTTTGAGAGATTTGCCATTCTCAGATTACATCAGTGACACAAAGCTTTGTGAAATGCAAGATATCACAGCATTTCTCATCTTTCCTTAAAACCAGCTGCAGTCAAAAAGATTCTCCGAACACATACCGCCTTTTGTGGCCCAGACAGGGGTATTACGCTACGGCATGCCTTAATCCTGCCATCAAAAAGACTGGCTTTTCGTCAAAATGCCACGACCCCGCTATCCAGTCACGCAAAAGACTCAAGAAACTTTTCTGAATGCTCCAAAAGAACAAAGGGACAGAGAAAAAACACAGTCAGCTTGAACAGCCTTCCAGATTTTCTCAATGTAAAGTGTCATTATCCACAAATTGCTCCTACCCCCCAAACAAAGGGCAGCGTATCAATGACAAGCCACCACAATACAGGATATGACCCCGAACCCAACGGGCCAACGGCCTTTGTTCTTCTGCTCGGTTAAACACAGGGAAGGCACTAATTTCTAGGTGTTAATTTGGGTCCCAAACAGGTGATTTTCTTCGAGCCTCAATCAAAGGGGACTACTTAAAGTCGGCCATTAACGAGTCGTGCGGTCGCCCTCCTTCCCGCATAACAATGGTGTGCACAGATCAGCAGACAATGTCCCAACAAGATCTATGTCCAAAAAACATGACAACAAACATATGAGGTTTTGTGCAGGCATTCTTCAATGTCATCAATCTATCATGTTTGAGAAATGCTATATTATTTAGTGAACTCTCACGGACTGAGGATACATAGCTGGCCATATCCTTATGAAATTGTATGTATGTAGGGCCTATGTCTGCAATAACTCCCCGTCCGTCTGTCTTAATATCCAGTGAGCTGTGAACGAATCTACGCCACATTGTTACTTGATCTTTGACACATAATTACATACCACATTGCGCAACATAGTTTCTGGAAGACATACATGTATTTATGGATAGTAATTATTTTGATAATAGAATAGGGTGAAGTGAGGACATTTTCATAATTTACAAAAGCCAGGGTGGTGGGTGTTATTGTCGACTGGTATGTGAAGAATTTATTATGCTACCACAAATGAACATAATTTTCAATGAATATCATGGCAATATCAGACAGGGATTTGCCCTTCTCTAAAGCACTGGGATCTGCTTCAGATACCAACCTGTACATCTTCCAATGACAGATAAACTGGCTTTATTGTTTCAGTATGTAAATGTATATTTTGTTAGAGACTGGCCGTGCATAATGTGGTTTCCTGCGTTATCAGTATGAAGAGAAACCAAAACCATGTCCCGGTTTCAAAATATTTTTATGCAACTGAAGGTTCTTTTTATGCAAATTTATGGAGACTTTTTATGCAAGTGAAAGAACAAGAGATTTACCTGCTCTTTTAGTACTTGTAAACCTTACAACTGCAGCAATACTTTTGACTACATTACCTAGACTCTTTCCTCTGGTGTGTACAATGGACTACATGTATTACAGAAACTCTTTCGTTGGCTGAATGTTCTCCCAATTTTCTCCACAAGACAATGAGAATAATGTATTTGTTTTTGAAAATTGGAACTGGCCAATCAAGTCTTCAAGGGCCTGTGAGGCTTCAAAATACCCCTTCACATTTGGTGAGATTTAATATTTGCAACATGGGAAAGGATTGAAGTAAATTTTGGATGTGACAAATCTAGATACATATCCAATTCCAATTGACGATCATTATCACATGCTGTGTGGTTAGTCATTGGTTCGTTTCCATTGCCAGTACATGTATGTCAACAGATATGGGCCATTTTCATGAAAATGCACAAATAACGGTAGATACATTACAAGATTTATTTGAACTCAGAATTACAATATAAGACAACGCTAGCTCATAAGAGCTAATATATCTGAGCATTATAATAAAAACAACAGATAACTAGAGCTATGGATAGCTATAATGGGTTCAAAGCTCGAACCAGGCTCTTATTTCACGGGCATTATTCGAACATTGCAAGCCGAAGATGGCGGCCAAACTACAGGGCCCAGATAGTATTTTGATTGGCCGATGGCGGCCATTTTGTTTTACGTAGCAACTTTCCAATAAGACCGTTGAGAGACCCTGATCCATCGATTAGGTATATCAAATTTCACAACGATCGGTGCAGCGGTTTCAGAGGAGAAGACCCTTGAAGGTTTTAAGGTAAATCCAATATGGCCGCCAAACCGTTCAGCCAATCAAAAATATTTGCTTTCAGTACAACACACCATGGCCTTCTCGATATATCGTAGCAACCTAGAAACCCGTATCTATCAGGGTTCAAGAGAATAAGCCGTTGCAAAATTGGTCAAGTTTTTCACCAAATTCAAGATGGCGGCCAAACCACGTGACCTAGGAGTAAAATTTTTGCATATTCATGATCGCCATGTCATATAACATATATTTCATAACTTTTCCCGTCAAAATCTATTACTTGAAAATCCGAGCATTTTGATTGGCCGATGGCGGCTGTTTTGTTTTACGTAGCAACTTTTCAATAAGATCGTTGAGAGACCCTGATCCATCGATTATGTGTACCAAGTTTCACAACGATCGGTGCAGCGGTTTCAGAGGAGAAGACCCTTGAAGGTTTTAAGCTAAATCCAAGATGGCCGCCAAACTCTTCTGCCAATCAAAAGTATTTGCTTTCAGTGCAACAGATCATGGCCTTCTCGATATATCGCAGCAACCTAGAAACCCGTATCTATCAAGGTTCAAGAGAATAAGCCGTTGCAAAATTGGTAAAGTTTTTCACCAAATTCAAGATGGCGGCCAAACCACGTGACCTAGGAGTAAAATTTTTGCATGTTCATGATCGCCATGTCATATAACATATATTTCATAACTTTTCCCGTCAAAATCTATTACTTGAAAATCCGAGCATTTTGATTGGCCGATGGCGGCCATTTTGTTTTACGTAGCAACTTTTCAATAAGACCGTTGAGAGACCCTGATCCATCGATTATGTGTACCAAGTTTCACAACGATCGGTGCAGCGGTTTCAGAGGAGAAGACCATTGAAGGTTTTAAGCTAAATCCAAGATGGCCACCAAACTCTTCAGCCAATCAAAAGTATTTGCTTTCAGTGCAACAGATCATGGCCATCTCGATATATCGCAGCAACCTAGAAATCTGTATCTATCAGGGTTCAAGATAATAAGCCGTTGCAAAATTGGTAAAGTTTTCCACAAAATTCAAGATGGCGGCCAAACCACGTGACCTAGATACTTGGTTTTTACATATTCTTGATCCCCATGTAGCCGTGCATGTATCTGGTTACTTTTCCAGACTTAATTCAGAACTTGAAATTTGACCAATTTTGATTGGTCCATGGCGGCCATCTTTTTCAACGGAACTAATTCTCTTTAAACATCGTTTACTCAGACCTGTCCATATATCATGCCTACCAAGTTTTGTGCCGATCCACCCAGTAGTTCCAGAGGAGAAGATGATTGAAAATAAAATTAAAATTCCAGTAAATCCAAGATGGCCGCCATGTCGTTGGGAAAATAAAGAAGCTTTACCCCAGGTGCAACACCTCTCTTGTCATGTTATCATGTCTCCAAGTTTCGACCGAATTGTTCCAGCCCTTTTCGAGTTATAGCGTCGACAAAATATGGCGGAATAATAAGAATAATAATCCGAACAGATACAAAAGGCTTCAAGCCATTCTGGCTTTGAACCCTAACAATAATAATCACTTAAAATGATATTGCATTTATACATAATATTATCACAGTTAGAACAGATCGACATAAAATTGGAATGCCTAAGATTTGCAGAAGTTACAACTGCACGTAAAACCATTTCCTGATTTAATTAAAATGACCCATTGCATTTGCATATTGATAATATGATCACAGTTAAAACATATGGACATAAAATTGGAAAGCCTAAGATTTGAAGAAGTTACAGCTGCACGTAAAACCATTCCCTGATTTAATTAGTCTGCGAAAGACTTTAATATCCACTGTCCTCCTCAGATTTTCTGGCAATTCATTCCAGACTTTGGACCCGAAATCAGTAAAAGAATGGAGGCCAGCATTTACTGTTCAACTATGCTGTCTAACAGCTTTATTGCTATTTCGTAAATTATAATGACTTGGGCGTATGCTGATCAAATCATTGATGTACTGAGGATTTAGTTTATTTACACATTTAAAAACTTCAGTGGCAATATTTCAAAATCTGGATAGCTCCAAACTAGGTAAATTGGCTTTTAAAAGAAGATCATTGTAAGAGGAAGTAAAATCCTGAAAAACAAATTTCAGGGCTCTATATTGCACTTTTTCTAATTTCTTCGTATTTGTGGTTCCACAGAAGTGCCACACAGCCGGGCAATATCTAAAATTTGACAATATAAAAGATTTATATATTAACAATCTGGTGGCTTGGTCCAGCCGATTCAGCACATTTAGTTGTTTGCTAACACTTTTGATTTTGGGTGCTGAAACGGTGTTTCCATCAATATCAAGAGTAGTCGAAAAGACAAAAGACAATTTCTTTTACATTCTGTTCATTTTACATTTTACAGCCAAAGATTTGCTGGAAATG
Organism: Hanleya hanleyi; assembly: GCA_036873755.1. Classification (NCBI taxonomy): domain Eukaryota; kingdom Metazoa; phylum Mollusca; class Polyplacophora; order Lepidopleurida; family Hanleyidae; genus Hanleya; species Hanleya hanleyi. The sequence goes on from JAVTVY010002688.1 coordinate 153,334, forward strand.
CCAGATGATTAAATATTTTATAGTTTTTCTCTATTGTAAAATGTCTATTTTGGCAAAGCTGACTGCTTTAAAAGATTAAATTTTCAAATCTGAAAATGAATTTGTCTTTACCGTTACCATTGTAAATGCAGTTTAAAAGTTAATAAGTTTTAAACAACACAGTATTTAATAAAAACAATCATCCTGTTGGATACCATTATGTAAAGCATATGAGAATATAAAGTCCTGTTCATTTCACATATCTTGATACACATGTATGTGAAAAATATTACAAAAAGATTGAATTTATTCAACTGTCTTTACCATTACCAGGAAAGTTTTTTGGAGAAATTTAGCACAAGAAATGTCATATAGAGGGCACCACTGTCATTGTTAAATGTAACAGGGTGTGGGCAGCCATTTCCGTCCAGCCTTGTGGCAAAAGAGCACATGTTTTCTACAAATTTGAAAAAATAAGTGTGTGTCACACTTATTGTCTGTCTTTACCATTACTGAGTTATATCACTTAAGTTATTTCTGATTGTTACCAAACAAAGCACAAGAAATCTGAAAGTGTATCAAGAATAACTCACCATGAAAGACACACTAATTCCAGTTCAGCCAGCCTTATGCTGACATAATCTGTCTTTATCGTTACTCAAACTTGTCTTCACCATTAAATGCCATAACGGGTAAGACAGGAATATAACGGGAAAGAAACAAAAATTCTTGGCCAACTAACACAGTTATTTAGAAAATTATTGTGACATTTTGATTATAAATTTTCTTGGAACTTGAAAAACAGCAAAAGAATGTTTAGCAAAAGGCAGCTTGACTTTCATTAAGAAAATAAACTAACTTGTTACTTAAAAGAAAATGATTTTGAATTCAATGTCTTTACCGTTACAAATTTGTCTTTTCCGTTACCACCTGAAAATAACATGGGCTAGAATGGGAAAAACTTTTCTAGCCATTTTCGGGGTTAAGTACAGTGACTCTAGCTTGCTTGGCTGATAGGAAAACAGTCTTTGTGACATACAAGATCTTGAATAATTCCATTTGGTAGCCAAACTGCACAAATTGAATTTTAGATTTGTCTTTACTGTTACTTGTACATTTTCATGAAAATGGCCCATATACATGTACGTTCTGCTGATCCTACACAGCATGTACATGTAATTGCCCTTCAAAATCTAGAGAGGTAAAGAGGTTACTTTCGTTAAATAAAGTTATAAATATACACAAAACCCAAAGCAGTGATCAAAGAATACATAACTGCATCAAAATGAGTTAATTAAAAAATAAATTTTCATCATCTAATTTGCATATATACAATACTCCTTCACCTATTAACAAATTAACTACGGTGACATGGACTTTCACCAGAAGATTAAAATACATGCTAATACATGTATACCTGGTTTCAGGCCCATAACCAAGGTGGGTTAACTTACCCAAAGAACCTCATTTAAGAAAAAAAAATATTAGAATTTTCATGTAATATGCCCTTTTCAGACCCCCTAGTTTTAGCATGTAAGTGGTGTTTCAGCCCTGAGACTGGAGTGTGAAGATAAATTAATAAATCAAAAGTTATTACGCAAGCAAAAAAACAACCATTTTACCTGTATTAGTGGTAAACTCAGAACACAAATTGGGTGATCAATGTTGCTACATGTACCTAAACATTATCCAGAAGCAGGATCACCGAAGGATGTGGCACCAACCAACAACATAGTAATACATTACCACTTAACATAGTAATACATTACCACTTAACATAGTAATACATTACCACTTAACATAGTAATACATTACCACTTAAGTGGTAAACATGACCACCTTAGCAGTCATATTACTATTGACTACTTGTGTGTATAGTCATCTTGACTATCCTGTGGTCAAATTTTACTATCTTTAAACTCATGGCGGTACACCACATGATGGGCGATGAATGCGCTTTATCAATGTGCACACAGTATAGCCATGTGGTCTAGTTTGACTGCACTATTATTTTCAAATATCAAAAAGCAGGGTTGGTGAAGGAACATTCTGGAGCCCATGCCACCAATGATAACAAGAAACCCAGAATCATCCATCAATGTCCGTAGGTCTAGCTGATTGTCCTCAAGGAGGAAGAGCAAATATGAGCGTATTTACAAATTCAAATGGCTCTTTCAGTCCCAATCAAATACTGAGGGAGAGTGACTTACACATATACTTCACAAAGTTGGTAGTCCAAGGTGAGTAAAGGGTAGTCAACTTTGACCTAGAGGTAAGAGGGCAGTCAAGTTCGACCCAGCTAGAGGACATGGTATTATTGCTTTAAAGTCTGTATCCGAAGTCTGTTTCAAAATTGTATTGAAAAATTGTCCAGTTTGACCCTTGAGGTGGTCAAGCTTGACTCAAAGGGTGGTCGAGTTTGACCCATGACTGGTCACAATGACCATCCATGGGAGTATTTATCTTATTCACCCCATTACGTTGGTCAGCTGGAACAATAGAGGTAACACATCTGAAACAATTGTTGGACCACCAGAGTTAACTTCCTTATTCTTCTCAAGGAAGTTTCCCTTTGAGTATATAGATGTATAGAACCTTCACAGAGGAAATAAATAACCTCCCACTCCTAGCAAATTCCACATGTGTCTTGTATCTTCATTAATCCAATAAACATTCCTTTTCTATCACTGATAATCAAGTTACTTTTTATTAGGTGAAATTTTTGTTTTTGTAATGCATATCTCCTTATATCTCCAGCCATATACCCTGTGCCTATTAACATTGGAATGCATATCCTACAAGCTCAGTGCAATTGCACTGAGAAAAAGCATAAAATTTTCAGGCTTAATTAGAGAGTGTTTGTATAAAAATTATTGGGCCTGTTTGTATCAAGTTATCAAGACACCCTGGCACCTGATTACACATTTAATCTATAATTTGTTACAGTGACGATATGATCTGTTTAGATTTCAACATACAAATAGACATGTATAGAACTACTTTTACATTAGGCCTAATAAATAAACGAATTCATCGATGATGTTAGAATCTTAGGAGAGTGGAGTCTCAGAGAGGTTTTATTTCAGATAATATGATTATATATGTATATATATATCTGGTGTAGTGACGTCAAAATAAAACATTCTCATGATACTCATGTGATTTTTCTTGCTTCTTATAAAACATCTGTTGTAACATAGTCAAATCAAATCTTGACACAGATTTGCCTGGGCCTGTTTTCAGCAGTATAAAGGTACAGCATTCATAACCGGCTGTTCCCGTACTAAGCCGATCAGCTTGAACATTGTTAGAACAGCTGACATCACCCAGGCCGAGATCAAAGCTTTTTTCCCTTCAGCGTGCTTCTAAAGTGAAATTTGACACACACCAATTTAAATTGTCACTTTACATGAGGAAATTTTGTCGGTGAGTTCCTGACAAGTGCTTGTGATTGGCTGAAGCTCTGTACCCATAGATATATTGAAGAGGCTCGAATACATACCTGTAATCTAACTGGACAGGGATCCAAATGTTAGAAAAAAGTTACTTGTCTCAGGTGACAGGTGAGCACATTTTTTACTTGTGTCATCAGAATTCGACTTGAACACTAAAATATCGACCAATAAAATGTTGCAATAAAGTGAAGAAAATGTTGTTCATCTAGAAAAAATATTCAGTTATATATTGTAGTATCTGTTAGAAACCCAGTTTCTGTCAGTTTTTAAAGAAATCATCCAACAAAATATATCATGAAATACTTTTTCTACTTGTCCCAGCAGGTGACTCGTAGATTGTCTCTCACAAATTTCACTTGTCAGAGACAGGTAGACAGGTGTTATTTTGACCCTTGCTGGATGCATTTGAATTTGCTTATAAAATGTATGATCATCCCAAACCAATAATGCTCAGTGTGTTGTCTACAGCATTTTTGTGTAAATATCCAACAAAAATAGGATCATACATGTATCACAGGTGTAACAGACAATGACAAGAGTAGAAAATAAGGCAAAACAAGAATATAAAAGTGAAAAAATAGGGTACAGGTGTGGAGGCAGTAAACCTGTATTTCTGATAAACCAAAATCATTTTCTCTAGACTTGATTAAAGTAAAAACATCGCAAACAAATGAACAAGTTTAGCGTGTAAGATCTATCTTTGTAAGCTCTACATATTTAGCTCTAGTTCAGATAATGATAGATGTATGGGAGGGGGTGAAGATTGCCTTAAAATGGTTTCTGTGTTACACTTGCTTACACCCTTCAGGGAAGAATTCACAGCAAGCTGCAAAAGATATTAGACAACATTCCAGGGCAGAAGTGATGAAAATGTCTCTCTTTATAACACCAGGGATCATTTTACATACCCATACATTATAAGAAACATGTGTTACCACTCCACACATCAAACAGAGTGGGCTAGATGATTTGTCAATCACCTCAATTAGTGGGTTAACCAAGATAACCTAGTGGGATGGCATTAACCATTTGTCTGGGATACAGGAAGGTGGAGGAAAAAAAATTAATGAAATTTTATTTAAGTCTAAAAGTGAGTATAAAATGATAAACATTGTAGTACAGTACCTGAATGCACATTTCACCCACATGTTCTACTACACACCTAAGAAAACATTGTGTATCGGAGTGGTACATGGTACCATACCGGTGACTATGTCTTCACCGTAACGGTACCATGGCGGTACCAGAGCAGTTCATCGGTGGTTGTGTGTCCGCTCCGGTACCACCACGGTACCTTTAAGATGATGACGGTGATCACTGCTATGGTACATGTACCATACCGCTTTGGTCACAATGTTTTCACCGTCTGGGAACTTAGGTGTGTACATGCAAGAAGTTGATAGATATAATTGGAATTTAAATGAATCCTCCATAATTGTCAGTAACATTTTTGGGCTATGTCAGCTATAGTAGGCAGAGTGCTATGGAAGGTACCCGGTACATCCTCCTCCTGGTCCTCCTCCTCTCAACTTTCATAATTTAGTTCCTTGACTTTTTACCTACTTGTAACAGAGCAGATCTAATGCTGCCATTTTATAGTGTTGTCCCACCGAAATATCATGCTGTAGGCAGACATGATACCCCACTCAGTCACATTATACGGACACCGAACGAACCAGTCCTTGTTCTATCCTCTTAATGCTGAGCGTAAGCGAGGAAGCAACAAGTTCCATTTTTCAAGTCTTTGGTATGACCTGGCCTGGGATCGAACCCAGTACCTACCGCTTATGAGGCCGACGCTCTACCATTAGGCCACTGCAGTGCGGTCCTGAATAGATTGTGTAGCCTATAGCAAAATTGAGGTTAATTAATTAAAGGTCTAAGTCATTGTGATCCACAAATCAGGAAATATTTCAACATCAAATTTTTGGATGGATATGTTGGTGGGAGGCGATATATCACATATCAAAATTACGGTCAAAAAGAAAATTCAGAAAACCATTCAAAATTCATTTTTTCGGTGAATTTGAGATGATATGACAGGTATTTAGGTCAAAAGGTCAACATCACTTTGAAATTAGGAATTTATTGAGAGCATTATGCCTCAATTGCAGTTCAGGGAGATGGATTGTCATCAACTTCAGAATACCACAAGCTTAAGGCCATCTGTGTTTGAACCTATATGTTTCAGGTCAGCTACTGATGAAAATTCAATGAGGGAGGGAGGCCAACACAACAAAAATCATAAATTCAACATGAAATAAATGAGACAAATAAATGGGATTTCAATTAAAATTTACTTCATCGAATAGGAATTAATCTCATAACATTTAATATCATGGAAACTTTCATAATTCCAAAGAACTACATGAACAAATTCTTGAAATGCAATGTCCAATTAACTGATTTTAGTACACCAGACCTAGGGTACACAGGGGTCGAAATATTCAAAATAATTTACCTGTCACACGAGACAGGTGACCAAAAAGTTTACCTGTCACCTTTAAGAATTACCTGAACATGCAATCGTTGAAATTGTCATATACATGTAACTCGAGATTAATGACAAATTTAAATGTTGCAAGACACTAATAAATTAACAACACCTTGTTTACTTGCACTTATTAGCAGGTGTTTTGAATGAATTTTGTTGAAGATATATTTTGAACACCAAAACCAAATTATTGGCTACCTGTCAATAGGGACAGGTACTTTATTTCTCTACCTGTCTCTTTCAAAAATTACCTGTCAGAGACAGGTAGACAGGTGTAAATTTCGACCCCTGGTACATGTGGGGAATAAAATTACCACTTGCACTAAATATTAAAGATATTATTGAAAGAAAAATTGTTTACAGATTCTCTGCCCAACTAATTTGTTTAATTCTCCAAAACATACACGGTCCTTTTCCACCACATCGACGAATCCGACTTTTATATCATTTCTCTGAACAGTGACATCACCATAGGCATTGTGCGAGTCGGGAACCGTATAGCTCCACAATATTACGTGATTGAACTGGGTTCCCTATATTTACCATACAGTCGACGAAATAAAGATCGATGGTGTTTTATCAAGACGTAAATGCGGAGGATGCGACAGTTTTAGATTCCCCACAAAATTGCCTAATTTGCCCAAACATGAAACCTAATTGAGGTCATGCACTAAGGAAAATAATCAGGGAATCAAGGAAAATCTCAAGTTTTGTACATGCAAGTCGATGCATTGGAGGGAGCTGGTGTTCCAACACCGGGGAACAAGATGAAGGTCAAAATGTCATGGTCAAAGTCACTGGACATCAACTCATTGTTATGTGGAAACAGTATTCAACACAAATATAGATTTATTCCTTAATGACAAAGCCCACAGTGTCAATTAGACTTCTTTATTTTCATCAGAGGAATACATTAGTACTGACCAAATGAATTTATAGAGTCACTCTATATATATTATGTAACAATTGATTAGACAAATTAAAGAAGAATGCATTTGGGGGAGGTTATGTACTCACTCGGTATATTGATGAACTGGGGTGCCAAATATAATTAGGCCGTTGTCAGTTGATAGGTTGTTTCGCATGACCCGCCCGCATCAATATTTTGGAGATCAATAATGCTGCATCAGTGCTTCGGATTTGAAAAATCCAGAAGAGCTAAAAATCGCTCTTCTAATTTTGTCAAGAAGAGCGATCACTCCTCTAAAAAAAACCCTTCTAAAAACTTTTAGAAGAGCTATTTACGAGAATGGGGATGTAACTAGTACATGTAGTAATTCCCATTTTATGATTCTTCTTGCAAGAAAAGAATTAGTATTATTTTCAAACTTCTTAACATTATGAAATGCGACATCAATATTATCTGACAATCATGTATGAAATGTTGATAATAAACGTAAGCGAAACCAGTTATCCCTGATGTGTTTCATTGTTATCCCTTTATTTCGTTCTGTGCCTTTCCTCGGATTCTGCGATGTTTGAGAATTTTGTCAATGTTTTGCGCAGTTTGCGCCAAACTTCTGTTACGGTACCATGCCGTTTTCGGCCGTATACGATAGAACACCACCAGTGTTCCGCCTTTTAAATGTTTCTAGTGTAACTGTTGGTGGAAGTTTTGTAGCCATTTCACTTATTCGCAGCCACAATCGAGCAAACAAATCCCAAAATCAGACGAGCGTGCCAACAACAATATGTCCGTCGACAATCCACACACAGCTGTATCCGCCGCTGTGATTGGTCAGTATTACACACAGCTGTAGAAATTTAACCAATTATAAGCGAGGACGTTTCGGTCCTCGGTTAAATCCGAACCAAGTTTAACTCCTTTGCCAGAAGAGCTCGCACACTTCCGGATTTTCGTGATCGAAACGTCTTGCATTTTCATGGAAAGTTATTAGAGGTAAATAAAGATTATTCCATACGATAAATTGAAGAAGCGCGAAAAAAAGAGCCTCTAAATTTTTATTCAGGCGAGCGATTGAGCGCTTTCGCTCTCGCGCTTCTTAAATCCGAAGCACTGCTGCATGTATTTTAATTATCAGTAATTATTGGCCGTCAAAAAATAAGTAAGCAAATCCATGAAAACGTATGAGTTGACCGTGCTGTCAACCGCGGAGGCGATCAAAATCCGCCATTTTGGTTCACATTCTTGGGGGAAGCCCTTTCAAAACGAGGCGAAGTCGTTATCCCGGCATGCATCTCTAGCTGGGATTCCCACGTGTCGAGCACGTTGCAGTAAAGTTAGAACTCCGGCAGTTTAGACGGTTGTGTACCAAAGTCATCATGGTTTTGGTTGATGGATCAGTTTCTTCCTCATCAACCAGTCAGTACATCGTGCCTAATTTAACCATCCATTTCTCTGATGAAACGCTTTTGAGCGAAGTGGTCGAGCGCTTCACGGCTTCAGTCCCCACAACAACACATGCTGTCGACGTGCACGTCAAAATTCTCGTAAGCTTAAGGACGACGGACATACAAAATTCATTGCCTTGGACAGAGAATCCCTATCTTCAGTCAGTGTAAAAGAAATAAAAGAAGATTTCAATAAGAGGGGACTCCTGACGTTGAAAATTCGGGTAATAAGTTATGCAAGATATCTTTTATAGTAGTCACATTGAAGTAAGAGTTGTTTCCCTTGATTTCTGTTCACACAATGTGTGTGCATTTGAGTTTTACTATCTACCATAATTATTTACAGAATGTTTCAATTAAATTGAAGCAAACTTAAAATGTCTCTTTAGAGAATACTTATACACATTGTCCTGTTGATTTGCTTTATGGAACAGGCTAATGGGAGATTATTTTGATTTGATATGGAATGAGTCCATGGTAGAAAATTTACCTTCAATAATTAATAATTAATAATTATAGCATCTAGCATGTATGTTTTGACAGGAGAAGGTCATGCTAAACAACCTATTAACTGACAACGGCCTTACTTTTTGTCCATCATTCAGGTAAGGGCCATGAAACAAACAGAGCGGTACAATAGGCTGACTGGGCACATAAATGATCAAGTCTATAGATGCATGCAGTCCTGAGGTTTTTTATTAATGTAAGTACAAATGTCTGAATAATAGAAACATGAAAGCTGGAAATTTTTTTTAATAATTTCTAAAACTTTCTATTTTCAGGATGGAACTGGAAGGTACATCATGATACTCAACATATATTATCAAATATGGTACCAGTCCTGACTTTCTTTCTCAGTTACACAAAAAACTCAGACAAATTAATTTACATGATTTTACAGAATGAAGGATAGAAGAGCTAGAGCAGATTCATTGAGAGTAATTTAGGAGCGACTTTATCATGGGTGGTCTCTCAGCTAAAGGTTGGTTTGAGCTGTAATTCCTTCAGGGCAGGTCATACAACACAAGTGGCTATATTCACTGGACTATATTGGCTCCATCCAGTTTTGCCTAGGGCACATTCTACAACCAATACCCATGTGTACTTTAATGAACCTAAAACACATGTGCTCTATGGGCTGTCTATCTAACAACTGGCCCAGGGCTGGCAATATGCTACATAGAATAGATATGAGCAAACATGGGGAATGATCATTAGGGCTTACAGTGTATTCCACTAGCTGGAGTGTTGTGTGTGTGTTTGTGTGTATGTGCGCACACACTTGTGTGTCCACATGTCTGCATACATCTGTACTATGGATTTTACCAGAAACATGGATGGAGACAGTGCCCGGCATGGTCATGGGTGCCCAATATTAGCCACATCGTAATCCCAGAAGTACTGCATGTTACCGCCTATTCATGCCAGGCACCAGACAAAATACCCTGGCATTGCTGGCTCTCATGAAAAAATGTATGTGCATGAACCTGCCCTTCAGCCTCGCGTCTGTCATGAATATGTGATAACATGCGATACTTCTGGGATTACGATGTGGCTTATGGAAAACTTTTGTGGCAAGTGAAGAAATGAAAGCAAGTTTTCAGACACCGGCAACTTTGGGTACTGACTCTGTGGGGACCAGGGTTAAATAATGTGAACAATTAACAATGACAACTGATCACATGATCCCTACTCCTGTGCTGATTCATTGATGTAAATGCACGAACTAATTGCTTGCACACTAAACTTTCCTAGCACTTTTTTGTTCATAGCAATACCTCTCCACTATGAAATGTGCATAACATTTTCACAGTAATAGTGTTTCCCATAGTTTTGAAAATAGAGTGTGTACCTCCAGTCCAGTATACAGTAAGATATAATACTGTGATTAATTTTAGCCCAAAACAAGCAGTGCAGCTTGTGTGAACCATTGGTTACAATACCAAATGCGGAAGATCAAATAAATATCTGTGGGGTGGAGAGACAGAATGTGAAATGTACCTGTATAATATTGATACATGTACTTATATTTGAAGAGTATACATATCCTTCTCTGTGACAACTTTCAGTGTCTAACTTGAATATACTACAGGTAAATTGGTTTAATTCTCGCTTCCACCTTTTCCATCATTGAAAAGAGGAGTAAGTTGAAACTGGCCCTGTATATACCCGCTTCAAAGCGGCAGTCTTTTGATCTATCACCCTGATGTTATTACTAGGGACATTCTCAGCTAGGATAATCCCCAGCCCTATTGTAACAGACATGATCTTCTATGGTAAGTAAATGTCCTGTTTTCATATGTTTAACACATAAGCCACATATAAAAAAAACATTGCCTGTATATCTGTTCAGGTCACTTCACCATCGTAAATACTCTAAATACATGTAACTGGTATCTGCACAACTAACTTCAGATCATACCGCTCTTGGCATCAATGGTACTGTTTGCATTATTCAAGTATGTGATATTAAATTACTGTAAACATCGTAATATCAAAATCACTTGCATAAAATATTCACTTTTCAGACCCAACATAAACCAAGAGAGTTTTACGCTTTTCAGAAAAATAGTGACCCCCTAGATGTACTTCTTTTTCTCATACAGTGGTTCACTGTAAAACCCAATCTGTTGAATTACATGTAAAAGAACGTTTTTTCCCATGAGAAATGATGGATTGAATATCATTTCAATCTGTAATTTCTGTGATTTGAAGAATGGAGTTTTCAAATGATACGACAAAAATCATGCATATATGTTCAGTTAAAAATATTGAACTGAAACAGGAAATCCAATGGATTCATATGCCCCCGACATATTGTTATTTTATGGAATGCCGGTACAGGCAGACCAAACAAACAATATGGAAATATGGTATTAATAGGTGATATAATAACTTGTGGCTTAAATGTAACCTACTATATCAATATCCAGTCGAGGATCACAAAATAAATTCCTTCCTGTCATATTGACTCAAAGTTGAACAATTTATCAAACAGACTTTTATTTCATAGGTCCTGAACCAGAGATAGATTAAGTTGCAAGAAGGTTATCATTCTAGCAGTACTTCAAAAAGAAGACAATATTGATATAAGGTAACCTATCTGATAATTTAGGAAATCTAATAGCTTTGCTCTCTTACAAAAATATGTCCTGATAGTCTCCCTTAGAAAACTTTATATCCATAGTATTACATGTATATCAATTAAAATTCCCAATCATGACCCTGGTACTTGGAGAGAGAGGAAGGCATAGAAAGTATTTTTTTTTTTACCTGACCGAAGCAGTCGAAAGATTGCTATATACTGGATATACAGAGATAATGCACATCCCCTACATACAATGTACCAATTATATCTATGGTTTGGACAGTTTAGTTCTAACAATTCCAAACAACAGCCATACCTGACTGACAGAGGGCATCAAATTTTTTTTTGGGGGGGGGGGGAGGATTTGGCTTAATGTCACACTCAAGGTTGTTTCACTCATATGGTGACAGTCAGTTTGGTTGGTGGAGGAAGCCAGAGTACCCAGAAAGAACCACCGCCTGTCGGCAAGTATGTAACTAACAAACTGCCACACGTGGACCAGCTGGGTTCGAACCCATGCCGGTTCAGCGGTGTGAGGCTAGCGGTCACCAGCGAAGCGCCTTAGACCACTCGGTCACCGAGGGCCCCGCATCAAATTGGGCCAATGCACATAGGTCTACAATTTACGGAATATATTATGCTCAAGTTTCAGATGCCTAGCAGAAAAATCAATGCAGATATGGTCCGGATAAGTTTGATATGTACATTATGTTGCAGACGATACTATCCATATAACAGCGAAGGCATGAAGCTTATATTTCACGTCGACAGCTTCACAAAATGACTGCCGGAAGAGAAATGGACATACATGTAGGGAGGCAAAAGTAGGTGTGTGCACAACTACAAAATACAGGGTATGGACGATGGGCACACTGCATGGTCACGCAAACACGATGTGCAACCCATTTCCCCAACACTCAATCCCTCTCAGTGCTATGTAGATGCTGTGTACTCACCACATTCCTACTTAAGCAATATCTACAGTACCCTTCTTTTCTCAAAATTAACAAATATCACCTAGCATGTATTTTCCTCTTATCAAACCCCCTCACTTTGACTTATCGGACTGATTCTGGCATCAATTCCTACCATGTGTTATGATCATACTCGCAATGAAATCTCCCAATAGCCGATCACAAATGTTTAGGCAAAAATTGACAGATCGCCAATTCAAATTTCTCTCATCAACTTTCTTCTCACCCAATGACCCCTATTCTTAACATGCTTCATATGCCATTTTTCCCCACAGGCAGACAGACGGAAAGACAGACTGTTGGAAAGCAAAAAAGGAGATGACAGGGCTAAAAGTATAGGCCAGAGCACCTTGCATACCTTTAATTATGACAGAAGGAAAACGGCTATCTATAGAGGCTTTGAAGTAATGCCTATGATAATCCCTCTACATGAAATAATTCAATCACAGGAAGAGAAATTTTCTACTATAGAATCTGGGGGATTAAATTTATTGGAACAGGAAGTTGACAAAATGGTTCAAAATCCTGCATATAGTCAATTATTTCTTCATTATTTCAATGATTTCAGACGGCAATTAAATTTATTAGAACAGTCAATTGATTTTTGTTCCTAAAATTGGGGGTGATTGAATTTTGATAGGGGGGTTGAATAATTGGAGGAATTACCGTAAACCAGGTTCCATGTCATGCTGTTCACCCATCATGGAACAGACCATTATATCCTCCAAATTTGAAATGATATCAATGTTATTGTCATAGTTGCGTGTGTAAACAATGCAATAAGAGAAATTTTCCATGTCGTAATCAACATCCTGTTTACAAGAAGATGAAGACGAATTCTTTTGAATCGTGTCAGATGTCGACCTTGCATAATGTATCTATCAACAGTTGTACACAAGTTCAGACTGGAAATTAACCCCTTGTATGAGGTAATTAAACAATCAGCATCACAAACTAGAATATAGTCTGTAATGATTAATGAACATTGCCATAGCATGAAAAACATATATACTTCATGACGTCAGAGGAGTTTACACTAGTGCTGAGCTGGATACTACACTATTTATAGGGTTAGACATAAATCATAAATCAGGTGAACAATAACACTGGTTTAAATGTTAACATACAGGTATTATCATTTAACACCTGAACTGTTATAAAGTAGGCTGATTTTCATCATTACACTGGAAAACAAATTCCTTAAACTTTATCAAATGTTCCTTAACTAGAGTATCGCAGGGGTCGAAATTTTCAAAATAATTTACCTGTCACATGAGACAGCTGAACAAAATGTTTACCGGTCACATTTAAGATTTACCTGAACATGTGATTGTTGGAATTGTCAGCTACATGTAATTCAAGATTAATGACAAAGCTACAGTATATGTTGCAAGCTTGCAATAAATTAACAACACCTTGTCTCCATGCACTAATTGAATGAAGTTTGTCAGAGAAATATTTCGAACACAAAAAAAAAAAAAAAATTATTGGGCACCTGTCACTGGAGACAGGTACTTTATTTTACTACCCGTCTCTTTCAAAAATTACCTGTCATGGACAGGTAGACAGGTGTAAATTTCGACCCCTGGTATCGGTGGAATATTCCATATTAACATAGCAAGGAATGTCCCAAGGAATGTATGCTCAGGAGAATTTATCAATGAATTTAAGGAATATCCTTCTGGTACTACTTATTAAGGGATATTCAGTTCTTCAAAATTTGAAGATTTTTTTTCCTTTGTTCATATTTAGCTTCCGAATCTCCCTTCAATCAACTTCACTAGTCCGTTGTCATATCATGAACTTAGAAATTTGACTTAATATTGTCAGCAATGATTGGCAGCTAGTCAACTACTAAGTTACAGAAGCTGACTGAGGTTTGACCATACATGTAGAAATGAGTTATTGCACTGAATCCTTGTGTGTATCATGCATTAATCTGATGGGTTCCAGCCAGGTGTAGCTGCATCACAACAACAACGTGGCAGGATCAGTTCAAATTGCAATTTCAACCAATAGATCTAGACCCTGAGGACTTTTTATCCCTCATTCAATCAGTGATGAATGGTCATGTACCCACAAGGCGTAAAGTCATGCATGTAACTGGACAGACCAAATGAAAGCTTACAGGATGTGTAAGGTCTGGCTTTTGCCAGATCAATGATTTCTCATTGGCCTTTAAATTTATGCCCTTTTACACAAGGAAGGTAGCAGGGTGACTGAAATGCATTATGAAATTCCCCATCTGACATTTTTCATGGACATACATTGTATTATGGGATAGAAGTGGGATAAAATTTCATCAGATTTCAGGCCTATTATAACCTGGTAAAGAAGGCCATGATCATGTAGCGGACTTGAATATCAGATATCATGCTTCAGTATGAACTTCAGTATGTGACATAAATCTGGACTGTATATAGTATATGTCGGTCATTAATTGGCAGGGGGGGGGGGGGGTTCTTACTGTCTGAAAAGCTTTTCCATTGAGTGATGCATGTAATTTATTCATTTTATTCACATAGACAGCACTTGAGTGTGACTGGACTTTTGCCCAAGTCATTATCTTCCCCAACATGTAAATCCCCTCTTGAGTTAACTTTACCTTGGTTCATGTACTTAACGCACTCAGCTATCTTTTGATGGTGTGAAATCGTGGCGATATTCACCTGCTCATGTATAGACAAGCCCGCTATAGGCCAGTGAACCTCCTATACACACTGGAAAGTGACTTCTCACAATTACCTGCAATATTAACATAACTCCACGAAAGATGCAAAAAAAAAAAAAAAAAACTCTAACAAAACCATAAATTTCTAAGCGTTTGTATCTAAACTTCATTGAGTAAAATGTTCTTTTATCTAGCTGTGGCCATTCTCAAATTATGTTATGAGGGATCCTGAACACAGGAACCCTCTCACCAAATATTGGACGGCTAAAATTAAATGTTTACTCAGTCGAAAACAGCGGTTATTGCAAAAGTGATGTATGTATCTGGGTCCATATACAAATGTAAATAGATATCTATCGATGTGATGAGGACAAACATAAATGTATGTGACATACTCTACTTCAAAGGCTGTGTTTCTCTTTGATCTCTCCCAGTCAGTCTTCACACCTGGCCTTAATAACAATTAGAGCTCTATCATGCAAATCAGGTCACATAGTCATGAAATTGATCGCTCAAGCCATCAAAAAGCTGTCATATCCGTGCTGATTCGCCAGAAATATAGACGCCCTTATGTACAGGCTTGAGAAAGATTCCGGGGTATATTACTCCATGTACCAGGGCCAGTATACTCGTCAAGGTTTTACAGTTCAAGATATCTCTGTAACAGACTAATTGGAGTTTTTACCATATTTACATGTATACAATGCATAATTCATACACATACATTGTATTATGAATATATTATTTTTTGTCCTGAATTATTTGAGGTTAATCCAGCAGGTTTTAAGTCAGGTTTCCTACATTACCTTCGTCCTTGAATACCCTGAAAATGATCATTTAAAATTCAAGCCTTGAAAATCAGAAAATTATACTAAAAACCTTGAAAAGACCTAGAAACTGGGAATTACTGTCCATTAATAATTGTTGTCAATTCAATTGTGAAGTTATGGCCCAAAGTTGTACAGTCTTTTACCATTGGATGGCAACATTAACCCCATCATAGCAATATATTTTTAATCATTCAAAAAGAATCCCAAATCTATTCGAAAGACGATTTATGAAAAATATATTTGTCAGCAAGATATTCATACATGTGTTTAAGTAAAAAAAAATTTAAAGTTTGAAGTTGTATGAACCCTGTTAATTGTAATATACTTGTACACCTGTACAGTACATTAAAATGAAAAGTAACAATGTAAGTGATCACAAATGTTTACATAGTATGAAACAATATATCCAAAAGGGACCACATACTACAACAATGTAACCAACATTGACCATATACTGCAACAACATATCCAATATTGACCACATACTGCAATAATATCCAATTACCACATACTGCAATAATGTATCTAATATTGACCACATAGTGCAAAAATGTACCCAATATTGACCACATACTGAAAAATATATCCAATATTGACCACATACTGCAATAATATCCAATTACCACATACTGCAATAATGTATCTAATATTGACCACATAGTGCAAAAATGTATCCAATATTGACCACATACTGAAAAATATATCCAATATTGACACATACTGCAATACATGTACATGATTATGACCACAAGCTGCAACAATATGTCAAATATTGAACATAAACTACAACAATATGTCCAATATTGATCAAATATAGCAACATTAGGCCTGTATATAATTTTGACCACAAAAAGTAACAATATGTCAAATCCTGACCACAACTTGCAACAATATATTCAATATAGACTACATAAGTCAACAATATCTTCAATATCAAAAAACAATTTTGCTGATACAGAAAATTTGCAACCATTTAGTTTTCAATGGTACAGCAAAATATTAAAACTATTGCTGACCCAAAAAATTGATTTAACACATTTAATTTCCATGAAATTCAAGACATCACAATGACAATGCCAGTTCCCAAGGACAAAAAAAATTAGCAGACAACAGAATAAATTGGATAAGATAAACAAGACCATGAACAGTTTGTTATATTTTTCTTTCAGGTCATTGATAAATAAAGCTCCTTTTTAGGATATGATGATAGGAAAACAGCTGGCCTCGCAATTCAGAATTTTACCTCGGCAAAAAAAGAGCCGAGGCAAATGTATTTTGCCTCGGCAAAAATGCAGTTTGCCTCGGCACTTTTTTTGAAAGCTACTTATCAGTTTCAGAAAGGTTGAAAGGTCTTTCAATGTTAAGTATAATCAATAAATAAGTTCACTCGTGTCTGTTGTCCTGTTTTTATTTCCATCATAGTAACAGTTACAAACCATTTAGAACAAACATGCCATTTGCGCATTGAACCACTCGGCTACTTCAGCTTCCACTATATGTAGACTAGTTCCGTCATTTCACATTTCCTCATCAGAAGAGGAGCAGTCCGATTCAGATGAATCATCTGACGACGTATCAAAGTCACTTTCTGCCACTGGATCCACAAGGCCGGACACGGCCCCCTTCAAGCCACGTGCTATACCGGTTTGTTTTCCCGCGTATTCTCTGCAAATACTGCAATATATTTTCTCGACAGTCCTTCCGTCATTCGCTAGAATCATATTGATACATTCCAGACCCCATTTTTCAACCGTTGTCTTTTTAACTGGCATAATTCTGGCCGACCTGCATGCATACGAAATCATCGATCACCAGTTTGACCAGCGCAGTAATTTGGAAGCAAATTTCTCACCCGAGGACCGTACTATATTTAGATCTCGGCCAAGCTGATGAAATTAAACGAGGGTCCGGATAGGTGCTCCTTTCGGCTTTGGTAGTATTGTATTGTACTATACGCGTTCCAGCACATCTGTCGTCATAATTCAAAATGGTATTGTTAGAAAAACTAGACCGGCTAGGACAGTGCTTATTCAGTTGTATTATAATTCTTGTTTTTCAGGTTTCAAATAGCCGCCACACAGATATCGACGAACGACCATAATACAGCGGTACCCAGTCGTCGCGACTCGCCCAATACCTGCACCTTGAGAAGTCGGTCAACCCGGATTCCCCAAACACGCGCACTCTCCCACAGCTGAGTCTGAGGGTATCATAATTTGAAGCATGCGACAAGCACGTGGAAGCGCGTGATGGAAAGTTTCTGTAGTGTCACGTTTCACTGATATTTTTGTTTATTCTTGTACTCTGCCATATTTTTGCAATAAAATCTTGAGAAAAAAAATCTTGTTGCATCGGCTGTTTTTTGGCCGACGCAAAACAAATGTACGTCAGCTTTTTGCCTCGGCATTGCCGAAAGCCGACGCGAATTGCGAGGCCTGGGAAAAGATAGGTGAACTTTAGTAACATGATATACTACATAATCAGTAGAACATAAGGGCGCTTGATTGACCCAGTTATTCTTTGATCTATATTAATGGTCATAAGGCCACACCAATTTTATTGCTTGGATTACGGGCCCGCCGCACTGCATTTTTTCACTTTTGAAATAAAAATAAAAATGAAATTAGCCATTTTTTTTATTCCCGCCGATATCCTTTTCTTTGCGAACGTACCTGTATGTTAAAAAAAAAAAAAATCCGAATCAGAAGCCGTTCGTGACAAGTCTCTCGTTGACGACGGTCGTCTATTCAGCGGTCGAAATAACGCCTGCCTACCTGCCGCCGGCAAGTGAATTTTCCCGGCGACAGGTTGAAAAAAATCTACCTGTCGCATGCGGCAAGTAAGATTTTATCTAGCAAAAACGATACAATGCGATCAATTTTCGTAAATACCTTTTAGAAGTCTAGATCTATCTGAAGGAACGGACAATCCAAGAAATAATCCATTGGAAATTTATTTCAAGCCGATCTTTGGCCATTGTTGGACCTTGTTGTTGGTCTTCTCTCACTATCAACATTTCCCGCGCCAAATCTACTTCCGGTTGCGCGTCAACACTTGCGCGGTAGTCCGGTGCATGCAAAAGTCGGACCTGTTCTAAAACGGAATCGGAAACGGAATCGGACTATCTGGGTTTTTTTCTTGCAGTTGGTAAATAATATTGTTGATTTCTTTTCTTTGGCTTCTATTCACAGGCTGACATTTCAGTTAATTGATAATTACAATGGGACTCTGGTGGCCGTTTCTAGTTTATTGGAATCATCAATTTACAAGGGGAGACTTCTGATAAATATAAGTAAATATAGTTGGGATACTGGTTAAGCTCACCTCAAATTGGATCTAAATTCTTTGATATGTCACATGTGCCATCTAAAGTTCACATGATTTAGTCAACAACAAAGCTTTTTGCAGTTCTAATTGCAAAAATTAGGGGGAATGGTTGTCTTTGACATATCAATGTTTCCACTGGTGCTCAAAGTTTTTAAAGAACATGTGTGCCAAATGAAAAAAATTAATAATAATAAATTTCAAAAAGCACCCACCACATGTTTTGAAAAGAAAAATTGCAGGAGAACCACTCGCTGTCAAATTTCACATCATTATTGGTCATTGTTCGTCTTATCAAGGGAGATAACCCAACACTCGCCTAGACCCATTTAAGTGTGATTTTAGGTGTGCTTTTTTTTCTTTTTTTTTCTCTCGCCACCCTCCTCTCTCACCTACATGTTCCTTCTGGCCGCTACGGACCAGAAAAAAAATTATATATGCTTTTTTATTTTTATTTTTTTTCCAGCCTCCGTTCTGCATCTTTGAAGAAATTGGCCCGTAATCCAAGTAATTAAATTGGTGTGGCCTAAGCAGTAAAACATCAAGTTCACCAATCACTGGTTCAATCATTCCCTAATCTGCATTTATGATCATTGTTTAATCAATTAAACATCAGGTGACTTGATCATATGCTCCCTATGTATATACCTTCAAATACCATTGTCGCTATCACCGTCACATCTGACATAAGATATCATCCACTAACCAATCAAGAAGCAGCTGGTCTTGAAAACCTTTGTGAACATCTACAAATTTCTATCAGTCAACATTACATGCCTTCAATATCGGATCATTTACTGTGTCAAGCCAGACATTGTGTTGATGATCTATACTTCGATGTTGCAGTATGGTTGACTATTCCAGAGTGCTGAGCTAATACCTATACAACCAGTGGCATAGCTGGGGAGGGGAATGTACTGACTATAATAGCATGACTGGCGGGGTGGGGGCCCAAGCGAACCCTCTCTGCCCATATATTGGACAGGACACAACTGAGCCCGCCTATAAGTAAGCATTAGAAATGACTGCCTAGTCTGAGATCATGGCAATGCCCATGCATGATATGTAAATGAAGATTAACCTAAATGAGAAGTGTCAAGGACAGATAAATGAATGTACGAGGGTCCATTTCTTTCTAATATTTTCCGAAGCAATCTCATGGTGCCCTTGGATTGAAAATATGAATTGGGTCAATGATTCAAGCCCTGGGAAACAATTCAATGCACGCACCTCAGTTCCTTGTCCATCCATCTATATTTCTGAGTGTTCGAGGTCTGTGTACGTGGACCAGAAATCCTGGTGCTCGCCGCATGCAATCCCTGCTCACTTGAAATATTCCTCACCCGCATACACCAATTTACTGATTTCAGGGAAGAACTGGTGCAAGTCTACGGAAATTTGTCCGCGGTCGTGAAATACTTCACGAGCTCAAGGATTGGATGGAGTGAGCACCAGGATGGTCCATGTACACAGAATTGGTCCCGAACACAGGGAAATAGATGGATGGACAAGAAACTGAGAGCGCATGCATAGAAGAGTTAATTTCCTAGGCCAGTGATTGGTTGAGAGATTCTGTCACTTGGCATCATATTATTGTCTTGTGACCAATACACAATATATCAGTTTGATACATAATTCAAGTATACCTGTAACAGAGGCAAAAGTCATATGTACAAAACTGTGTCTTCTATTTGAAATCAAAGCCTACAATCCTATGTACATGATGTAATTGGGTGGTGGTTTGAAGTTTAACGTCGCACCTAACCTTATTGGTCATATGGCGACGATGACCCAAACAAACATACCCTAGCAAAACCCTAACAAAAACCTAAATAAAACTACAAAAAATTTAGAATTTCGAAAATTAGGCCCTACAGACACTGGTGATCACAATGGATCGTTAATCTAGCTCCTGTGCCAGACAAACATGGTACAAACTATCCTGCCCTAAGCTGGAGGGCATGTACATGATGTAATATTAACATGGTTGATATAATTTTGACACATCTTTTTGCAATACCTCAAAACATTTGGACATACTAATGAATAAAAAACATAAAATTCATATCTACTCTATCTTGGAAAACCAATCCATCATAAATGTTAAGTATATGTGGGGCAAACTTTGACAGGAGGCAAATATATTGCCACAGGACTTGCAATAAAGCCCATGTTTTCTGTTGTTTTTGAATAAAATGTCACGCCACTGAAACAAAAAAAATATTTTAAAATATAGTCATACAAGATATAATAATAGCAGAATGATTGATGGGTAGTTCTTCTATAATATTCAACTTGACAAACAAACAAGCACAGAGAGATGAATTGTTTTGAAGTGCAGATTTATAACCTAGATTTATTAAAGATTTAATCAGTCTTGTCTTGGTCATCATCTGATTTAAACAAAAGTTGCATTATATGATAAAAGAAACTTATTTACATGTAGCAGCTGCACTGATATACATGACAGGCGGAAGGGTGGGACAAAATCATAGGGATATAAGAATGTCTGCCTCGGCCATGCCAGCTGAACACCAATCAAGACCAATTGGAGGACAGTTTTCGACATTTTCTAACTGCATACAATTATAACATGAACACTATAACTATATAGTTCTGAGTGTGTACATATATATGTGAATCATACAATGACAATACCCCAAAGTCAATTTTAGATTAACCAGGACCGGATCTGGTAAAAAGTGGCTAAACTCTAATTATTTTGGTACAGATGATAAAATTTTTATATCAAAATAATTGTTATTGATGTATGTGTTTCACAAGTGGTACTCAGTGGTATAATCAGTCCTGTGTGCTAGTTATACTCAGGCCTCACAATTCAGAATTTTACCTCGGCAAAAAAAGAGCCGAGGCAAATGTATTTTGCCTCGGCAAAAATGCAGTTTGCCTTTGCACTTTTTTTGAAAGCTACTTATCAGTTTCAGAAAGGTTGAAAGGTCTTTCAATGTTAAGTATAATCAATAAATAAGTTCACTCGTGTCTGTTGTCCTGTTTTTATTTTTAACTAAGACGGCATTTCTATGTGTTGTCGATTTTGTGACATGGTCGAGCGCGTTGGATTTCTTGATGTTTTCTGTGCCTGTCACCCAATGATCCACAAGGCCGGACACGGCCCCCTTCAAGCCACGTGCTATACCGGTTTGTTTTCCCGCGTATTCTCTGCAAATACTGCAACATATTTTCTCGACAGTCCTTCCGTCATTCGCTAGAATCATATTGATACATTCCAGACCCCATTTTTCAACCCTTGTCTTTTTAACTGGCATAATTCTGGCCGACCTGCATGCATACGAAATCATCGATCACCAGTTTGACCAGCGCAGTAATTTGGAAGCAAATTTCTCACCCGAGCACCGTACTATATTTAGATCTCGGCCAAGCTGATGAAATTAAACGAGGGTCCGGATAGGTGCTCCTTTCGGCTTTGGTAGTATTGTATTGTACTATACGCGTTCCAGCACATCTGTCGTCATAATTCAAAATGGTATTGTTAGAGAAACTAGACCGGCTAGGACAGTGCTTATTCAGTTGTATTATAATTCTTGTTTTTCAGGTTTCAAATAGCTGCCACACAGATATCGACGAACGACCATAATACAGCGGTACCCAGTCGTCGCGCCCAATACCTGCACCTTGAGAAATCGGTCAACCCGGATTCCCCAAACACGCGCACTCTCCCACAGCTGAGGGTATCATAATTTGAAGCATGCGACAAGCACGTGGAAGCACGTGATGGAAAGTTTCTGTAGTGTCATGTTTTACTGATATTTTTGTTTATTCTTGTACTCTGCCATATCTTTGCAATAAAATCTTGAGAAAAAAAATCTTGTTGCATCGGCTGTTTTTTGGCCGACGCAAAACAAATGTACGTCAGCTTTTTGCCTCGGCATTGCCGAAAGCCGACGCGAATTGCGATGCCTGTATACTGCTGCAAGTAAGTCACCTCACAAGGCTCGAAATTAGCATTGCACACATGCACAAATGCATGTATTTTTTTCACGGTGCACGTAAGTTTAGATCGTCAGGTGCACAGCGTGCATGTAGCTGCATTTGCAAACAAAGTGTTGAAAAATGGACCATCGATCATGACTATAACTTATGGCGGACTGCTAATTGCCTTGAAAATTTTGCTAGAAGATATCCATGCTGTGCATTGAATTACCCCCATGGGTATTTTATCTCGGGGTATCTCCCGCAGTAGACGCTCCACAATATTTCTTAGTCCGCTTAACCTTTCACCTCGTGTGTGACAAATGCAAACTGTACAAAATGATGTGAACATAAGAGAGCAAAATTCAAGCTTTTTTCTGCAGCCGGTTGGCAAATAAACAGAGTAAAACAATGACCCTGCTGAGGAAGTGGGAATCAGGCTGCAGTTGAATCCATAGAGGAGTCCATATGATGACATTGCAGAAACATGCACGAATCCCGCAACAACAACAACAGGGAAATTTGTCGAGTCCAATATTTTTTCGATTTTTTTATAAATTTGTCGATTTGAAAAATCAACAAAAATTAGTAAGAAGAAATGGTTAGGGTGTTCAGTACATATGCCGTCCTCAATAGTGATACATCTCAACACCATTAAGATTCATCAAAATATTTGACTTGGTGCCGTGGCAAAACATTTGTTTTTTCCAAATATTGATGCATTTGAATTATTAGAGGAGTTCTTTTAAAGGACGTTGCGAGACCCTGTATATAACACTGATGCCTGGCATTAGAAGAGCCCAAACTGGTAGAGTTTACAGATTTCAGGACAAATTTACGTAGGATTAAAAAAATATATATATATACATTTTTTTTTTTTTTTGGTGCATGTAGGCAAATTACTGTGCATGTACATGAAAAATTTAGGTGCACACTGTGCATGTATTTTTTTTACCCAAATTCGAGCCCTGCCTCAACACTCACTCATCCTATCTGGCGACTGATTATGGGCCTTCTTGGACTGTTCAAATGCCTGCTGGTGTTGAAGAAATGAGCCTTGGGTTTCACAAAATTAGCCACAAAATCACGATGATAGTTTATGAACCCCAAGAATGCCTGGAATTCTGTACCATGCACACACAGCACTAATTTTGCTGTCTGTATAACTGTGATTCATGCCCTACTGGCTGTTTTTCCAAGAAATGAAGAACAGTTCCTTGGTTTCAACATAAGGTGCTCTCAGAATCACACAGCACAAGGCGGAGATTCAACACACTATCAAAAGTCTGGCCCACCATTATAATGTCATCGAGGTAGACCAGAACTTCCTTCCAAGCCAGGCCATGAAGCACAGTCTACATCGCTCGTTGAAACGTGGCCAGAGCATTGCATAAAACAAATGGCATGAAGACATGCTCAAAAAGCCTGTATTTGGTGATGAATGGGGTTTTATGAGGATCAGCTGGGTCGACAGAGATCTGTCAGTACCTGCCACAAGGTCTGGAGTACAAAAGTACTTGGCCCCATCTAGTGCATCAAAACAGTCATCAATGGCAACAGCCATCCCGAATCACCATCTTGGGCACGATAATAAATGACTGGTCAATCACAGGCTCCAAGACATAATCTACTGGCATGTCACCATGCATCACTCCATGAACCGATTGAGAGGTAAGCGGTGGAATGATAACAGTTTCGGCCAATGTAACCCTATTAATCGAAAGTGGCTTCCCATTCCCATGTTGCTTTAGGGTCGCAGACATCTTCCTGTCCTCAACAACTACGACATTCTTATTGAATACCACAATACAGTTATTGGCAGAGAGGAAATCCCGGGAACAATGAAAATCCATGACAATGGTGCATGCCTAACCAGCATTCCCATGCTAGAAAATCCCTTTAACACCTGTTAACTATTTGAGAGAAGAAGACAACCCGTGTAGCCCCAGTTCAGAGTATAAATCATAACTCTTCACCATGGTCTGGGTTACCACTGCCATCACTGGCACCGAGTCAATTAACTTGCACAGTGAATGAAATTGTTTCCGGACAACTAATGCTGTCAAAAAACATCGACAGTTCATGGGCGCAGGAACAAGTGTCATCCACATCTAGGACCATTTCACACCTATTCCCTCTCAAGTGGCAAACAATGGTAGCCAGAATCAGGAAACAGGGTGTCTCACCCAATTACTATCACAGGATGAATAGGTTGGGGTCAAGGGGCTGCCTAGCCACGGAAGCTCTAGGGTACTAGGTGCACTGAGATGCATCCTAGGGCAATTCAGGCCATGTAGAGAGCACATCTCAGAGCCTTTTTCTACATACTTTCAGGTCATTTTATATGCAGTATAAAAATGGAACAAAATGGACTGATCATTCTCGGCCATCATTCTCCTAAATTATCAAGCAGAGCTTTTGATCACCCTCCTCAAAATTGTCATTGCAATGAAGAATGTTATTGTAGAGAGTGATCACTCTCATATCACTCATGCAAACCAGGATCCAGGTGAGTGATCATATTATTTTTTAATTCTAAATTATATTTAACATTAGGGTTAATAAATCTATTTGTTCAGTTTTCATTATACTTTCAGTTTTGTCTGTTAACTCTTTCCCCCATATAAGCGGGTTTTGATGACTTGTGTAGATCCCCATGTAAGCGTGTTTTGACAAGTGTTCGCCTAACCCATGAAGACGGATCATTTTGACGAGTCACTTGAGTTCCCGTATGATCGATTATTCTTGCAATTTTTGGCGTTTACTTTGAAAAACCTAATTAAAACTATATATTTTCAGAAAGCCAAAATTTCAATAAATCTGACTATGTACTGTTGGTATGTTTTATGGTAAGGGTAAAATGAAATCGGGAGAGAAACAGAAATAATCGATGGAAAATGCGTGATTTGACAACAAATTTATTTCGTGTGCTCCAAGAGAAACGTGCGAAAAATAGTAAAATCTACCTCCAAATTCCTGAATATTTTACGTAACGCGGGCACAAACTACATGTACCTAAGTATCTAACCTTGATGACTAACTCGTCAAATTTGCCCATCTGAGTTTATTTTACATAATTTCCCGGGACCTGTTCATCTCCATTATAAAATATTGATGCGCCATTCTTCCTTGGATCTTGCCGACGCTGCAGTGGCCATGGCGACCACGCACAAACAAACCATGTGCTCCAATCACGCCGGGCGTGATGAAAAAGTTTGTCAGCCTTGGCCAATCAGTGATGCTGTTTTATTTTCACCTTCTAAATATAGTTTACCCACTCGACACGATCTCGGACAATGTAGGACATTATAGTGCCTCGTCCCGTACTGCTAGGAATCCATATTGACATCCATGTTGAAAGAATAATATCACGCGGAAACTCCGAACAGCGCATGTCAACTGTATGACTTCCGTTAATTACCATGGACACTGATGGAGATTAGCTCAAGAGGAAAAACCGAGAGAAACATCTCAAATTAGAAGAGATTCTTCCCGGGCAGAATCAAGGGAATGTCCATTTCATTTGGATATATATTTTATCTCCCGATAAGAGAGAAATACAATGAGGACTATGTGAGGGGAAACACATCCTACAGCATATGTGATGTGCCTCACGTGCGGCGGATCACGGTTTACAGCTGAGAGCTGTAAAATCCTTACACCATTAATACGCGAGGTATTATGACTTCACAGAATAAGCCGAGCAGTCACGAATGATAGTTTACCGTCTTCATTCTCCTTTACGGAAGTATATCGGATTTTTACAGTTTTCGCTCATTCAAAACCTGCCATCTCGTTATGCCTCTGCCAAATCCCCGAGTCTACGGAAAATTAGCTTTAAAACGGTATACGAAAACCTGGGAATTGCAGCGGAACAACAACAATAGAATGCTGCAAAACGTAGCTAAAATGCGACAATTTCTTCGCTTTTTTTCGTGATTTCCAATGATGGAAAGCAGATACAACACATTTTCTCGCAAGATTACTTATTTTTAGAATAAATGTTGCTGATGTTGATATAAAACGTGAACAAATTATGTAGAATGGGTCTGTGGGAGACCATTGGTGAATATTTCTCCACATGACATGGGACATAAAACGGGATATTTTACATCGCTGGAGAAGTAGGAAAATTGCAATGAGTCCATGGGTTGAAGACCTACATGTACGCCATTACAAATCTATTACGGGCCAGGGAGAGAAAACTCCCCACAAGTCTAAGGGGGAAAGAGTTAATTTGTTTTCATACACGAGTTAATTTGTTTTCATACATGTATGTAGATTCTATAATATCATTGTTTTTTTCTTCTTTTATTTTATTTAATGCAGATTCAATATAGGCGCTAATGAAGTTATGTAAAATCTAGAACAAAATAGGCACAATAGGGAAAAGAAACGTCATTGTTGTTGCATTTTGGTCAAAACAATAACCTGAAATTTCTTGTCTCATCACTCCAACTTGATATACACTGCGCATTTGCATTGTATTTATCTGCATCATTGAGAGTCAGGGAAATGTGTTAGTCCATGTTTGCGGTAAGTTTCTCAGTTAAATTATTTAGCATTTTTGGCAACTGGTGATGGTGTCGCATCTCAGTGGATCGCGCCAGTTTCTGTTTCACTATAGTTCCAGGTGGCCGTGGGTCACATAACACTTGCCAGTCGGCAGGCAGTTGGTTCATCGCCATCCCTCGATTCATCGCTGTCAGAATCCAACGTATATGACAGGCCTCTCATTTAGAGGCGAGTGATTGTATCCTTTAACCTTAATCACTCTCCTCAAAATGAGAGGCCTGATATGACTATGTTTTCCTTGCTGAAGAAATCTATCAATAATAGACCTCGTCAGTTTTGACATCCTGCCGCTTTGCCAATCTCTAACAGAGTGAAACCAATCTCCATGCAGAAAGATTGATTTGTTTGAGGGATGATATCGTAGTACCCTTGTGCAGATAGCTGAGAGACCACATCTCAGTGGCTCACTTATACAATGGGTTGGAAAATCTATGCTCATGATATGATTTGAGAAAACCTTTAGGAACAGACTTGCTCTCGTTTTCAAGTTCATGGCTTGGGTTTCCTCGACTAGAGGGAATTTCCACATGGTCAACGTCCAACAATCCATAACAACTACAACAGTCACATTAGGGTTTGTTTTTTCACAGGTTTTGTTTAATTATTTTGCTCTTGGAAAGCACACCGTCTGGGGATATGAATTAAACATTATCAATAAAGAATAGCCATTCCATTTTTTAATTGACCGTCTGAGTGTCACACACTGAGGTTGGCCATCTCAAAGACGGTGAGACGCAAATACTGGTACTGACAATAGTATAGTACTGATAGCGGGAGTATGATGAATAAACAGTTTCAACAATTCTGCCAGATCTCCTTTGGAAAATACAATGACCAACATATTCTGTTTGTTGCTTTTTCCCCCCCAGGCATATAAAATACAGAACCCTCCAAACACTGATGTGGCGGGACACCTGAATAGAAAAAATATTTGGATTTTTGGTTTCTCTGATACAATGTCAGCGGGCCCACAATCCAAGTAACAAAAAAGTTTGGCCTAACAGACATGCTAAGCAAAATAATACCACCACCATGAATAACAAAATACATGATAGATTTATTTCTAAATGTTTAATCCATAGTGCCAATAGAGTTGAACGCACATAGTGAACATTTTGTTGTATTAGAACAAAAACATTGTTGAGCTGTTTTTGTCCGCTGTCATCTTCGTTCACCACGCCAGTTTCTACGCTCACGCTCTGAAATTGCCTTGGTCGGACAGGCTGTCATCATTGTTCAAACGCAGCCTGTATAGCCTCATGAATATGCATGACGTATTATCCATTATCTTTCCCAAATGTGCTCTGAGACGGCATCAGCAATTGGTTGACATTGGCATTACGTCAGCCTACAGAGGAGGCGTGTGCTATGTTTGATTGGTTCGTAAGACGAAATTGACATTTCTGATTTTGATCAATAGTGGCAGCCCATCCGACCAAGGCAAGTTCGAAGTGGGAACGTAGAAATTGGTTTGGTGTAACGAAGATGGTCCACTGTGTGCGGAGCTCAAAAACAGAAAATATCTGTTCAGAACAAATGTTCGGGAGATCAAACTTGTATGATATTGCGAACATGTTTTGCGCTGAAACAAGTTTTTTTCGTCTGTGTGCGGGGACTACAAACATTTCTCGAAACATTTTCCAACTATTAACCAATGAACTGGCAAGCTGCGCCCATGTGACAAAGGATTGAACCCGCAGCTATGTCTACTTGTGGCACTGGCAGTTTGTTTCGAGATGAACTGTTCGCCGTGTGTGGGAACAGGAACAAAAGCAGGCAAAAACTTGAAACAAAATTAATACAAGGAAATGTTCGCTGTGTGCATTGGGTTTTAGACTCTTGGTACTCCGATTCCAAGACATTCCCTACATTGACCTAATTGGCCAGAAATCCTGCTGCCTCAGATTAAAGGAAGGCAATGGTTGGGATGCCAGCTAACTCAGAAACTCTAGCTGTGGTGAATATAGGGTAAGAGGGCGTGGCAATTCTATCACAGCTCAGAGTGGACGTAAATGTAGGTTAAAATATGGCGATCAAAGTTGGCTTTCCGAAAAGTGCCTTTTCGCTGACGAAAATAATGAAAGGGGAGGGAAACAATATGCCAATTTGATACAGTTTGACCGACCTGAGCTTCTTTGTCCATGTACCATCTCTCATGACTGTTTTGATCAAATGTGTGAGAGAAACCTTGACTGATTTTCCCCGTTTTAGCACCTTTCTGACATGTTGTAAGAATATGACACTCGCTATTTTTATCTCGTGACCTTTCTGATGATGTGAATAAACACACGTCCCTATTGGTTTATAACCGGCAAAAATCAGTTTCTGATGATATGAGCCAAAAGGTCAACCACAGTCTGCGCATGTCCCTGTCAACTAAGGAGAAAATAACACAATGGTTTTGTTGACAAAATCCGTGTTTGAAGGCAGATTCCATCTAATTAAAGGAGTCATTAGGTGGTTGTCATAGAGCTGGAGATGCCAAATCATATTATGTATTCGATAAAATGCTTTTCGTGCCTCTGTCTCAATTCCCCATGCTGTGTGCAGTGAAAGATCTCGAGCGACTGACGTCCAATTTTTTTCTTTCCGTTTCGGTCTGTATTAGTAATTCGGTCTAAGGAGTACGTTCAACCAAACAAAAAAATAGACTCCTCAGCCGATGTTTTCGGGCTAGGATGCCAGCTTGCACCTGTGTACCAGTCCAGTGAGCAGGTTATGCAGGTTTATATAACAAGTTAACTTTTCAGCTTAGAACTACATGTACATGTATGGCATTTTCTATGATTATTATTAATATTTTGAGGTAACACAGTGTTTGAAATCTTGACACTCAATTTACATGGCAAGGACTGCCACAATGTTTTAAAATAGGAGTAATATTGGGATATGAATATTCCATTGAAACATTCTATATACTACAAGTATCTTGGAAAAGCACAGATAAACAAAAATGGATGTACGGTAACAAAAGTTCTGCTAAGTTTGCTCAATTATCATGACACACTAACCCAACTGGCTCCATTCTGTCTCCAAGATTCTCCTCTATTAGTACACCACTTCATATATAATAGAAGGTGAAGAGATGACTTCAGAAGAGTTTATAAACAAAGACTGATAGAAGTAAAAATATCCTTTCTTCCTCCCATAGCAAAACTTGTTTGTTTATTTGACTTTACTTGGGAAATATTGAAGGTGGAATTTGTACTTGAAATTGTTTCATACCCATGGCAAGGTTAATGTTTCCAACAGAGGAAGGTTTAAGCAGAAAGAGCTATATAAATGCTGTATATCTACACATGTATGAAGCACATGTATGCCTACATATGTATTTGCCTGTGGGCATCAGTTTCTGATCTTGAATATCTGGTTCTCTCATTCCCTCCTAGAAGTAGAGGAATGTCAACAACAAAGGCAGACACTCTTTGAAGTTTTATGAAATTTTAATTAACAAACAAGCCCAGCTCATACACAGCTTTTGTAAAATAACAACGCTGACAGATATAATTTTGTGGAATTAATAAGAAAACATAATTGCTATTTCGAGAAATTTCATGCTTTTCACATCATGCAATTGTACATCACTAGAAAAATATTAGCAAAGAATGAAAATTGACATACACACCTATTAATTAAATAGTCTAATATTCTGTCATAATCAACCCAAATTATTAGCATAGGATCAAA
The DNA here is from genome assembly GCA_036873755.1 of Hanleya hanleyi. Classification (NCBI taxonomy): domain Eukaryota; kingdom Metazoa; phylum Mollusca; class Polyplacophora; order Lepidopleurida; family Hanleyidae; genus Hanleya; species Hanleya hanleyi. The sequence continues at coordinate 184,714 of JAVTVY010002688.1, forward strand.
GTGATACAACAAACATCGTACAGAAACTATAACTCAATAAGTCTTTTTAGCATGGACACTGCATGACATTTACTCTGTCCAAGGACTCCATATTTGATAAGGCTCATTAAAATTGAACAATTCATTTATCATCACTGCCCACACCAAATTTGCATTTGCCTGAAGATTTGTTTTGTTTATTATTTGTTCTGCAGTGTCTAAAACACAAATTGTATTGGTAATGTGTGTCGACAAGCATGGAAAGACCCATTTCATATGCTTCGACAGAGATTGGAGAGCTACATGTAATTTATGCCGCTGAGGTTGTTCATTCTTCAAAAATTAATTAGAGAACAATCATATATTTGTTTTTTTCTGCAAACAGAATTATCAGTTCACCCATCAGCTTGGTTCAACACATATTTCGTATAAAATACCTTGTGCCTACATGTAACTAAAAATATAATTGAAAAATTGAAAGGGACCATTGAAGTATTACATATGCAAAAAATTTGAATTTTTGACCGTTCCCCCCAACCATGCACAAAATTTAACCCAGCTTACATAGGAAAAAATCCAGATGGTACATGTGTCAAGCGCAGGTGTTCATTAGGAGATTCCATTTCACAAGTGGGCTGAGGAAAGGAGCTGCTTTCATACAAGTAACAATCGAATTTAAAACAAACAAATAAATTACAAGATGAAATTTCCTTCAAGTTTAACTGTTGTTTCCATCGGGGAAATTGATTAACAAAGCAACACAAATAGGCATATATCCACATAATTTCCCAACAGCGGACTCAGATGACAAAATCACTCCCCATTTGAGAGACCACATAAACTCGTCCTCTGACATTGGCACGATGCCAACCAAGACGGGAGCATCATCCCAACATCAGTGGATGAGTTTTTTCAAAAAAGGGGAGAAAGGTTGTCAAAGTTTAAATATGTTTTGACCTTTCATTGTAATCTTTGTTGATGATCAATTTCAGTAGTGCAATAGAATAGCAATAATGTTTTCATAGGCGTGCTAAATCATTATTTTATGCACGGTTAGTGTGGGAAAGTTTATATTTTAGGGCAAGGGCAATTTAGCATGCCTAAAACATTATTTCTTAAACAATCACAGGGGTTTTTTCAGACCCCGATGAAAAACGATTACAAATTGAGTTTTTGGAATTTTTTAAATTGAGTTTTTTTCTCGGAAATTGAGTATTTTCTGGGGTTGATAGTTTGCGCGCCGAAGGTGCGCTAAATAATTGAGTTTCTGTGAAAAAAAATTTGACTTTCTGTGAAAAAATAGTCGGAAGAAATATATAATTTGCGTCTGCCGGAAAGAATTTTTTTTGGCCAACGTTGCGGTCAATTGCAGAGACAGGGCGATATAAAGACATCATGTCTGAATACCTTACGTAAACCAGGATCGTTGTTGGAATCATAACGAAAGACATCAACAATTTTGGGGTAAAAGATTCGATCGTTACCTTTCCATTTTTATTTAACATCTTTCGACAGCGATTGGCAGCCATTTTCCTTCGACAGAGATACTGCATCAATAAATAGTTGTCTCCCTTGTTGCATTCGGAAACCAGGATTAGTGTGAAGTAGCGCACTCTTTCGCGGGCTCCCGACCAGCGCCCTCTGTAGCGCCGTGATTGGCTAATAAACAACCTTGACCCTACCAAGGCAACGTGACAATCGTTTGACAGTTCGACGAAAGGAAGGTACACACCGACGAGTTACGGTCCCGAAGAATTATGTCTGTAAAATGACTGCATATGATAGATCATCAGTTTGAGATCACAGTAGCTTTGTCAACGCAGTCGCAATGGAAATTATGGCTGGTATGATAAATACAGAAATGTTAACATATCATGGATATTCATATATTTATTGATCTTGGACTCAATGATCAATCCGTTCAGTCAGTTTTGGTTCATGTAATTTATCAGTCCATTCCATATATCCGCATGTGTTGCATGGGATTTACTTTAGCAATTACACTTCAGTAGTTTATTTGTGTGAACCTCCATACCTCACTCTGAAGTACATGCATAACAAAATGGACATTCATGTTTATTATTATGCCATTTTTAACATTTGTATTTTTCTCTGCGATGAAAAAGCGATCAAATAAAAGATTGTTTGGAGTGTACTACTAAAATAATAAAAAATTGAGTTTTATATCTACTACACGACTAAAAAGTTGAAAAATTGAGTTTTATTGTACTTTTAGCGCGCCAAAGGCGCGCAAAAAAAATTGAGTTTTTCAAGTTTTGAAATTGAGTTCGATAAAGGATTTTCGTCTGAAAAAAACCCTGAATCATAAACATGTGGCTGTCGCCATCGGGACCCCTCGGGCCGGGCCCAGAGCAATTGTGGAAATAATGTTTCTGACCCCAACAACTCACATATTTGGGGTGGGCATAATTTTACCTGTATGATATACATGTAGATCATAGACAGACAAAACAATATAGCAATAGAGCAGTGATTACCTATAGTAGATGTAGTCGAACGATTACTGTCTATTCACAGCAATCCACACAGGTTTGTGTGAACTCCTGAAAAACACATCCCATGGCACCGACTTTCAATAGGCTTCTGGTACTGGCTGTATTAAACAACTGTATGAAGTTTCATTGTTGTGAGTGAAGGACTTTTTGAGATAATGTGTTTACAAGGATAAAAACAGACAGACATGTATAAAGGGGCATAACTCCTGAAAAACACATCCGATTACACCGACTTTGAATAGGCTTCTGGTACTAGCTGCATTAAACAACTGTGTGAAGTTTCATTGTTATGAGTGAAGGACTTTTTGAGATAATGTGTTTACAAGGATAAAAACAGACAGACATGTATAAAGGGGCATAACTCCTGAAAAACACATCCAATGGCACCGACTTTCAATAGGCTTCTGGTACTGGCTGTATTAAACAACTGTATGAAGTTTCATTGTTGTAAGTGAAGGACTTTTTGAGATAATGTGTTTACAAGGATAAAAACAGCCAGACATGTATAAAGGGGCATAACTCCTGAAAAACACATCCAATGGCACCGACTTTCAATAGGCTTCTGGTACTGGCTGTATTAAACAACTGTATGAAGTTTCATTGTTGTAAGTGAAGGACTTTTTGAGATAATGTGTTTACAATGATATGATGGACGGACGGACGGACAGAGGCAATGACAATACCGCTCGGGCAGAATGCCCGAGGGGTAAAAACTTAAATGACATATAAGCTTACTTCACTAACGGACAGACAATAAGTGCGACACATACTTTTTTTTCAAATTTGTAGAAAACATGTGCACTGTTGTCGCAAGGCTGGAGGGAAAATGGCTGCCCACACCCTGGTGCTTTTCACAATGACAGTTCCATGTAACATTTCTTGTGCTACATTTCTCCAAAAAACTTTCCTGACAACGGTAAAGACAGTTGAATAAAATCCAATCTTTTTGTAATATTTTTCACATGTCAAGATATGTGAAATGAAGAAAACTTTATATTCTCATATATTTTACATAATACATGTACATGTAGTATCCAACAGAAAGATACTTTTTATTAAATACTGTGTTGTTTAAAAATTATTAACCTTCAAACTGTATTTGCAACGATAACAGTAAAGACAATTCATCTTCAGATTTGAAAATTTAATTTTGTAAAACAGTAATCTTTGCCAAAACAGAGAAAAACTATAAAATGTTTAATCATCTGGCATTTCCAGCAAATCTCTGGCTGTAAATGTAAAATGAACAAAATGTACAGTATTAAAAAATTGTCTTTACCGTTATTTGTACATTTTCATGAAAATGGCCCATCAGCTCACAAAAAGTTGTGCATTAATTGAGTTTTGTGAGGGCCAAGTCTTTAATGTAAGACCTACATATTTGATGTGAGCAAATAAAGACTTCCATCCATTTTTGTTTGTTTGTTTTTTTTAAATCAGAATAATGCAAACAGTCCGCAGACAAACTGTTTGGTAAATTTGCATCATATCAGCTATTGTCAATAGCTATTGAGTCACACAGTGATTAAGGGAAATATGCCATGTTAAATGCTGAACTGTTGATTCCCCCAGAGTGGCCCTAAATCTACTTTTATCATTTTAATTTGACCTTGAAAAATAGGTCCAGTTCAGTTGTCTTCAATGAAGTTCTGGTCAATGAACAGATCTGCACATCGGTGGTATCAAGTTATAAAGGATATTATGTCTATAATGTCACTCAATTTTAATAAGCTTCTGGCCCATTGCCAGCTGCAATGGAATTGTTGAAAATAAACAGACAGATGGATGGACAGACAGACAATGCTGATGACAATAGTACCCTTTAAGGGTATAAGAATTATAATATTTATATTGATGAACTGCAGCAGACAAGATCCATATATAGTCTTTTTCTTGAGATCTTGTGGATTGCTTCTTAAATGTACATGTATCATCACCCAAACCCTACTCTGTGGCACACTGTATTCAATCATGTGACGTCCAGTATATTAACTCTTATCTGATCTGCTGTGGTGGACAATATCCTTGTATGGAACTCCCAAGTTAAGAGGCCATTCTTATATCTCAACACTAGATTTTATCACACTTTAACATTAACATTCTCACATTTCCAAAAGCAAAGACAGAAGATAACTCCACTAAAACTTTTTTTGCATGTACGATATATATTTCAAAAGTTCTTATTAAAACACTTCCTCCATTTTTTTTCACTTTGTTAAATTTATCCGCCATCAGCCTGTTCATTGTAGCGTGTCATGGATTTGTACCCTATCACTTACCAGCCAGTAAATAAATACCTGTGTGGACCTAAAAAAGTGGATAACCCACTTACTGATTCTTCTATAGTGCCATGGGCTAGGTTATCCACCTTCATGCTAAACTATTACTACTGAAATGAGCGAGGCTATTTTAAAGACTGTCTGGAGACATCGGAGCAATAAAACATATCTGTGTTTCATGAATTCTATGCCCCAAGCTGCATGATACATACATGTACAATGGTGAACCACTCAGTATAATACGAGAAATTTCGGGTATGTTTTAACTAAATCACATTAACTTAAACTGGGATAATAAATAATGAGGAAGTTATAAAAAATATGAAAAATAAAAACAAATCCTTGATGGAAGAAAAAACTGTATACAGTCATGAATAGCTTTTTTCTCTTTGCAACTCATTAAAGCAGCTCATACAAATAACGGAAAATAAGTTGTTACCCCCAGAGCAACCTCTTTCCTGGTAGTAATCGCTTAAAGGGAATGTCCACTACAGCTTTACAAAGAGCAGGAGCAGATTAAAGGTACATAAATACATCCATGAGTGAAGAGCTTACTTTTATAGGAGCATCCATGATAATTCAAGCAAAACATACGAAACCAAATCTGAAATTATTGGATCCTTTATATTGACCACATCAAATTACTGGCACAGAAAATATCCATACTTGTTAAAAAGGAAATGTACACTAGTATATTATTAAAATTCAAGAAACAAATTTGAATCCTTTGATGAATCTATATCATTTGTGAACTTTCATATAAATCATACTACTAGTCTGCTAGATTAACTATCCATTAAATCAATGTGTATAGAAAAGTTTCATTTCTCTCACAATCATGATATGCACTCGACCGACCAGCGTTTTTTTTTTTTTTGTCAGCTTTACCAACTGACTGGTATTATATCTTAAGAACCAAACTATCTAGGCTAAATACCTGCCTATCTTCAAAGGTAGAGTCTTGTCTAAATAAAACATCAAACAGAGATAGGATGGCCCCTATACCACTGACTCCCTAATAATAGGTATACAGGTACATGTATGCATCATTATACCTACATGTACGTCGTCTCAAAATAATAATACAGATGAAGAAAATAAAATATATCTCGGGTTTTTGTGTATTAAGTAAAATAATTACATGAAACTGATTACAGCACAAGTGGTAGGGATAAAAAAATATAGGTTCATAATGCCCCCATCCTCAACCTCCCCCCGCCACCCTTCTCTCATTTTGTGTTCATTTTGATAACTTTTCTAAGATGTACATGTAAGCCACTGGGACCTGGGAGTATGTAACATGCCCCTGGCCCCAAATCTTTCAATCATTTGATTGTTTCTGAAAATGAAGTGATTGAACTTTTATATTTGACGCAAATATATAAATTATTTGCACAAAACCATATGTACATGTATACCATATATGCACAAATCTAGTCCACTCAGATCTTGATTGAGCAGGTTAGGGAAAACCTCTCTCTAAAAATGGAGGTAAAAAAGGTCGTTTTTGTCCAATAAATTCAATGATATATCGAAGATAGAAACATCCGCCATAGGCGACCATGGATATATTTATCTGCATCGGATGGTATTGAAAAAACAAATTGGCGTCGATCTACTTTGCTTAAGAATAGACAACATGTTTTGTTCTCTGTTAACAATTAGACTATATGCACACTTTCATTGAAAAATCACTGTTCCGGCATGTAACAATATTTAAAGTAAGTCGCCTGAAGATTTTGTAGCGTTATGATGAATAAGTCAAAAGTTATCAAGCAAAAACGACCTTTTTTACCTCCATTTTTAGAGAGAGGTTTGCTTAAACCTGTAGATGTTTGACTGGGAGTGTTGTTTACATCATGGAGTACAGTGGCCAACCTTCATTTCTTATGCGTGTTACATCTAGATGTCGATAACCCAGCAGTCTAAATAGTGATATGCAACTGATGTCTGCTGCTCCCAGGTTGAAAGTTAATCTCACTTCATTGATGATACTGATGTTCATTTCTCACACACTGATTCAAATTATCAATTTCTGTACAGATAAAATTTAGATTTGTGAGCTTCCGAGAAATAAGCCAGAATGGATGGACTTCTGATTAGCGAAGCATTGGGCATTAAAAATGTCTGGGTAAATATCTGGCAATATTTAAACATGTTATATTACATGTACAAGATGATGTTAATCGTTGTAGGCAGAAAAACATGTGGGTGTGTCCCTTGAAAACTCGACATAGTGACATCATGTCAGTATGATTTAAACTGTTCATAACCAAACATAAACAACTTGTTTCCTTAAAAATCTTACCAATAGATTTTTGTCAACATGTGAGAAGTCATTTGAGTACATGTCACACTGACACTGATAATTAGCCAGGACATTTGGCAATTGCTGAGGTAAATGATGTGGCAAATAACAGTTACGTAACCTCAGCAATTTTTAGCATGGTACTCTATAAAAACATGTGTACAAACTTGCACATCCACAAGAAAATTTGTACCAGAGGTACACAATATGTACCATGTTAAATGTGGTTTATTTTGATACCATACAAGGAAATTTTTGCCGAGGCACATATTTTCCTGATTGTAAGGGTTGCATGAGGTACCGCATACACAGAAAAAAGTGATACCTTATCCCAAAGGTGAAAATACCTGACTTGAAAAACTCACAATATTTGAGTGGGTGTTAATTAATGCCAGACTCTGTTATAGATCTGAGAGGTGCACATGGCTATAATATCTACGTGCGTGAGATACAAATAATGCTCTGTACTTTACACAGGTTAAGAAAATTTGAGATCACAGGCACACACACATACAATGCTGGCTTGAATCCTTGAACCCCATATAAACAGATCTCTGTACTGTGTTGTGGGCTTATATAGGCCCTATTGAAACTCAGCACAATGAGTATTGCACTTCTCCCATTTAAAATACTCCCCAGTTGAATAACGAAATAGACAGAAGGAAATAAGAAAAAGATCAAAGCAAAGAGATATGTCACATCTGAGGTGCTAGGCAAGGTGATAGGCACATGTAACCATCTTTAACTGAGGACGAGCCGACACGCTAACTCTCACTTTGGACCAGCTCAATAACTCCTTGTTCATCCAAGTCTCCTATTGGGTTTTCTCAAAAGCTTTACCTGTCTTTTGTATGGAATGACTTTCCTATAAGAATGAACTTGGGTCACAGAGAAGGAGGTCACTTGAATATATAGGCATATTATTTATAATAAACTCCATATAGGCTGTATTAATGCTCTCCATATAGACTGGAGCATACTACACTGTGGTAGTGTACATGGCCAATTGACAGAATTATACCACCAGATACTAAGAAGTCCCATTCAAAGTTTAGGACACAGCTCTGCTTTCACAGTCATGTACATGCAGCAAGTGATGCAACCTTGGACTAACCATAGGACTTCCTCAGTTCTATGTACCTTCCCATACCGCACTATTCTACCTTTCCATACTGCACTCTTCTACCCTACAACACTGCACTGTTCTACCCTCCCATAAAGCACGGTTATATTTAATCCCAAACTGCACTGTTCTACATGTACCATCCCATACTGCGCTCAATTCTACCTTTCCATACAGTAGTGTTTTATAATTTCATATACTGCACTGTCCCCACCTTCCCACACTGCACTGTTCTATCATCCCATACTGTACTGTTCTACCTTCCCATACCACACTGTTCTATCATCCCATATTGTACTGTTCTATCATCCCCTACTGTACTGATCTACTTTCCCATACCACGCTGTTCTATCATCCCACACTGCACTGTTCTACCATCCCATACTGTACTGATCTATTTTTCCATAGTACACTGTTCTATACTGTTCTACCTTCCCATACCACACTGTTCTATCATCCCATACTGTACTGTTCTACCTTCCCATACCACACTGTTCTTTCATCCCATACTGCACTGTTCTATTTTCCCATAGTGCATTGTTCCATCATCCATACTGTACTGTTCTACCGTCTCATACATGTACGGCACAGTTGACTCACTGTTAACATCATATTTTAATACGCCAAATTGTAAGGGCAAAATTTGTTTGAACCCACATTTTGGTTGGATTTTCATGAAATTTCAAGATGAAAATGCACAAATCATCAGATGTGTGAAATTTTTCTGCTCTGAGAAAATATCGCCAAAAATCCTGTTCCCTCGTAATGTGCAACAGTCAGTAACTTCTACTCTATCAGGTACTGCAGTCTCCCAAACAGCAGGTTATCATCGTCCAGTCAGCAGGCTCTGTTACCCTCCAAACCAGTCTACCCTATAGATACCTTCCACTCAGCAAGTTCTACTACATGTACCTTCTATCCACCACATTCTGCTACATTCCACTCAACAGGCTTAGCTACCAGCCACTCAGCAGGTTCAACTTCTATAACTCCTAATCAGTGGGTTCTTTGGCATGTGCTATCACCTTCCACTCAGCAGGTTCTAGTACCTCCCACTCGGCAGGTTCTGCTGCCTTCCATTCAGCATGTGCTATCATAGGCTATGATCTGCTTCATGTCAGCAGATTCTACTACCTTCCAGTCAGCATGTGATATCACCTTCCACTCAGCAGGTTCCACTACCTTCTATTCAGCATACATGTGCTACCACCTTCATGTCAGCAGGTTCTACTATCTTCTATTCAGCATGTGCTACCACCTTCATGTCAGCAGGTTCTACTATCTTCTATTCAGCATGTGCTATCACCTTCATGTCAGCAGGTGCTATTACCTTGTATTCAGCATGTGCTACCACCTTCATGTCAGCAGGTTCTACTATCTTCCAGTCAGAATGTGCTATCACCTTCCATTTACCGGGTTCTGCTATCTTGAACCTTCTACTCAGTGTGGTATCAACTTCATGTCAGCTGATTCTACTACATTCCAGTCAGCATGTGAATATCACCTTCAACTCAGCAGGTTCTACCTTCCATTCAGCAGGTTCTACTACCTTCCACTTCGCAGGTTCTTCCACTTCGCAGGTTGTACTACCTTCGACTCAGCAGGCTCTACTACCTTCCACTCCGCAGGTTACCTTCCACTGCGCAGGTTCTACTACCTTCCACTGCGCCGGTTCTACTACCTTCCACTTCGCAGGTTCTTCTACTACCTTCCACTCAGCAGGTTCTACTACCTTCCACTCCGCAGGTTCTTCTACCTTCCACTTCGCAGGTTCTTCTACTACCTTCCACTCCGCAGGTTCTACTACCTTCGACTCTGCAGGTTCTACTACCTTCCACTCAACAGAATTAGTACGGTACAGGTACATACTGATCAGCGAGTTGTGTATCCCTCCAGTGATTCAGACTTACTATCTTCCATAAATGTAATCTACATGTACCTTCCATTCAGAACGTGGAACTTTCAAGTAACAGCTAGGTTAAGTAGGTTATACCATCTCTCATTCAGCAGGATCAGCAACCCAAACTGAATCTTCAGTTCAGTATTCTTTTCTAACTTGAAAACTGCACTGAGTCTTCTGATTTTGACCAACTCTTCTACAGACGGGATTTTGGTAATAGGTTCCTTATAATGCCAGCTTCTCCGTTCTGCAGCAAAATTCTGTACCTGCATTACATGGCCCAACTCTAATCTATAGTAGGCTCCATGCATGGCCTAGTCACAAATGCTTCAGCTAGCTCTTACATAAATACTAAACATAAATCTCTCTCTTCAGCACTTGATATCATGTTGAACAGGTGACACTGGTTGAAAAGGTGTATCGGTACCAATAGGATGTACTAGTTGATGAGTGTCTGAATAATTTATAGTTCACTCCAATCCAATCAAAGTCTCTCCTTACATAAACTTATGAAAGTTTCTATAGCATACATGTATCAGCAAAAGACATAGAGTTGCAGACATTAATAACAAAATCAAAATTTGTTCAGAAATTTATGTTTCTTGTTTACTAATAGCCGGCAAATATCAATAATTGTTCAAGTTTTACGACTAAAACATAATTCCATTCACCTCCCCATGAATGAAATACCGGTAATTTGTTTATTGTGGAATATAGTTAACTTACCGGTACCAGGTTAAGAGATCGTTAAGGGCATATACATAGCAGAGAGGGCATATTGTTGATGTCTAAGTGAAAATAGGTGACCTTTACTTTGCCTACTTTTACGAGCGTGTGCCTTGTTGTGTGACTCCAATAAACAGGGGCAACCGCAAGTTGACTGTTGGAGCCCGCGGTAAAACATCTCGACATGTGCCGCCGACGTTCACGGCATAATTTTATCCCCGTTTGTTTTGTCAGTTTAGGTCCCTTGTTGCTCACTTTTGAGACCACTGAGTGTTCGGATAAAGAGATATATAGTTGGTAAAGTGCAAAACCTACCTGAAGAATGTCTCCCTCGGCACTGATGGCCGGTCCGGCTGAGGAAAACTGACCGCTCAATGTGTACGTATAGGTTCTATATTCGCCATTCTCCGTGCTTTCGTATAGCACAACCTCCAAGATCGCTACTTTCTCTCTATCTTTCGCCATGACGAATATCGCAAAGACAGCGACTAGCCAGGCAGGTTTGATCATCTTGTTACATTTTCCTGCCTTCTCGGGGACATTCTGAGCAGGTCAAATCCCCCTACCACCCTCACATCGGTAAAATCCAGAGAGTGGTCCCGACACAACTGACGAACCTCATGAGCTTACTCTGTTATGGCGGCATGCATCAAAGGATGTCAATTGAAGTCACGTGACTGAGAGGGTTTCCCCGCCCACAGCCACAGGCTGGCGTGCATTAATTTCGCGTTTCCAGCGACATCTGTTGGTAATACCCCTGTATTAATCCCGGAATGCCCTCGTCCTTATTTATGAGAAATCATTTTCCCTGGGAAGTTCAGATCTCTTCGAAATTTAAGAAGATTGACCAAACAAAAATAATTTTTCATTGAAATATAACTCAAATATCGAGACTTCATATATTCTCTATGATCCAGAATAACTATGTCGGATCCAGTTAACAGTACTGCAATAACACTACGGCACAGATAGATCTAAAGGTACCACATAATTTGAAAAATGTTTATCTATGTTGTATAGTAAGAAAATACTGATAAAAGTATGACCATTTTTAGACGAAGAATTCGTAAATATTTTTTTTAATATTTTCGTAAATATTTCCCGTCCTGGTTTTCCTGATGAATTTCTCCGATTTTCTTCAGCCGTACTCGCACATGGTGTAACCATTGGAATATGGTGCAACCACGCTGTCTGGAATATTTCTGCCATATGTCCAATTATCCGATATGTTGAAAAACAAGGAATCGCACTAGCGATCACTGCATTGCTAATTGTCTGTAATTCGCCGAGTGATTAAAGGCGGTGTCGCGGACATCAAAGACTACTCGTACAATTTGGTTGGGAGATTAACAGTCAATTAAATCGTTCACATAGCAGGAAGTCTTAATGGAGCACGTGTATGTTCATTAAGGGTAAATGTATGTGATTTTAGCTATACTTTGATAACACCATTTAACATGTCGGCTGGTACAAAGCCGACTCGCTCACCGTGCGTTAGGCCAGGGATATTTAGATAGGCCCTAGTTCCAGGTCTGGCTTTCACAGACTGATTTATTAATTACATTATTATGTAGGCCTACCACTATTCTTGAAAAATATGCGGTATAGGCATGTATACCCGCGGTGTATGCTGTACTGCTTTATTTCTTTGGATAGATGGATGGATGTATTTGAGCTCTCACCTTCTAGTACCGGGTAGGCCTACCAATTATATTAGTCTGCGAGGGCCTTGATACAACATGGGCGGCGGAACCGCCCCGCGTCGGGGCAATAATTCCAGGACCGCTGATTACAGTCTACTAGAGTCTGGGCAATGTCACAGCTTCTGAATGTATAGTCAATCATGCTGGATGAGTTCGAGTTATGTTGTCCTGCTGTACTAAACACCACTAGCATTACGTAATTCAAGATTTACAAAATATCCCTTACATATATTTGGGTCTAACAGCGCCATCGACTGTATACTTATATATTAAATGTGCAGATGGCGCTGCTGACCTGTAATATTTAACCGTCAGCATTATAATCATCCTCCCACTGCACATGCTCCATTTCACAGGCTCATTTATCATTCCTGCCTCCAATTGCGGAAGTTTACCACGTTGCAATGACGTAAGGGGGAAAACCCACGTACGCACGGTTCAGTTTGAATCCGGCCGAACAACTCCTTCAGTTTTGCACATGAGCGAACTACTTTTATAATGCTCTGTCCAGATAAACAGGGAAAATAATCTCCAGATAATTATTTTTAACGCTAGGTCAACAGAGGTATATGCAGACTTGAAAAGTAATCGAAATATTCGGCAAACATCTATTATACTATATATGATATCACTTCCGGCGATGTGCGCGCGGCCCCGAATCCAGTCGAAAAATCTGACTGGTGGCTGGGGTATTATTAGACCCCGAGCGAGGTGGATGCATTATAATTAAAATTTGCAGATGGCGCTGCTGACCTGTAATGTTTAACCGTTTGCAGCGCCATCTGTACATTTTAAATGTACAGTCGAATAAATCTATAGGCCTATACTCATCATTTAGTCTTGGAATTTGTCTGTCTATCAGATCGCAGGTTATCAACATTTGGTAATTTCTGAATATCTCGAAACAGAGCACACCGCCGGGTTTCTTGTGCGCGGTGATGATCGGAATCTTTAAGTGGAACCTGATTTTCAGTGATACATAGACTTTGTAAATATTTTATTTGAACCCACATTTTCAACATGTTATCGAGCATTAATATGGTATTTTATTAACTCAGAAACTCTAGCTGTGATAGGTGAATAATATATATGGTAAGGGAGCGTGGCATTCCTATCACAGCTCAAAGCGAGGGTAGGTTAAACTTTGGCGATAAAATCTGGTGTTCCAAAAAATGGCTTTTCGCAATCTTTCGCTGACGAAAATAACGAAACGGGAGATAAATAATAATAATTTGATACAGTTTGACCGACCTGATCTTCTTTGTCCATGTACCATCTCTCATGACTGTTTTCATCAATTCCACGAAATCTTGAGCCAAAATGTAATTCCGTCACAAAATTAAAAATTTCGGTTATGTCCTTCCTGGACAATTTTTTCCATGTTGTTGACCAGTCATTAATTGCTTTTTCACATTTAATCGAATATACGTGCATTGCGGGTACATGACAACAGAATTCATGTGTTTCGGTCTGTCCTAAAATTTTTTTAGACCGGATAAAATCGAAACTTGTAAAATAGGAAAAATCGCAACTCCTTAAAACATGGGCCAAAATGTAATTCCGTAACGCAGGTTTGCTTAACCACATTGATCAATTTGAAACTTTGCTTGATGGAAATCGGATATAATGTAGTCCAGGCGCTCAGGATTCGAATAAAATCAGGAATTAAATGAGAAACATTCGAATTTTGATGGAATATATATGTAACCGACACGTCTTCATAAGGAGGTTAATTGACTGTAATTCCGTCACGCGGTATTCGAATCATCCTACAGTTCTTAGTAATAGGGGTAGAAAAAAGATATTCCAAAACAGATTTTCCCATGGACGAGTAATAACAGGGGTTCAGAAGAAGAGAAAACATGGGTACCTTGTAATTTCGTAACGCTGGAATTGATGTTTTGATGCTGACAAAATGTGAGAGAAAAACCTCGAGTGATTTTAACGTTTTCGCGCCTTTCTGACATCTTGTAAGAATATGACCTTCGCTATTTTTATCTCGTGAGCTTTCTGATCACGTGAATAATCACACGTCGCTATTGGTTTGTAACCGGCACGGATCGATTTCTTGATGACATGAGCCAAAAGGTCAACCACATTCTGCGCATGTCCGTGTCAACTGTGGAGAAAGAAATACAACGGGTTTTTTGACAAAATCCGTGTTTGAAGGCAGATTTCATCTGATTAAAGGAGTCATTAGATGGTTGTCATATTGCTGGAGATGCCAAATCATATTATTTATTCGATAAAATGTTGTTGTGCCTCTGTCCCAATTCCCCACGCCGTGTGCAGTCAAAGATCTCGAGCGACTGACGTCTTATTTAGTTATTTCCATTTCCGGCTCTATCAGTCATTCGGGCTTAGGAGTCCGATTCAGCAACAACAACCAAAAAAATAGACTCCTTAGCCGATGTTTTCGGGCTTGGTATTTGATGTGCCGAAAATAGCTCAGAATGCATCTCTTGCAATCTAGGACGCCGGACCTTCCGGGGCCTAGGCGGCCCCTGGACCCTCGCCTAATTCAGCTGTGACCGTTGGTCGGGGCAATCTGAAATTGCTTCCCCCGCCCCTGGGCCAACAGCCACACGGGACCTTTTTAATGTCGCATACCAGTACGGAGCTCAACCTGTAACCATCTGGGTCATCTTTACGCGCATGGAATCGTGTGTATCCATTGTCAGCCTACTTTCGGCAACTGCAAAAGGGAATTTCCAAAAATCAATACCACTTGACTTCGACAGCCAATCAGCTAAAGTCTACCGACGTAACCCCACAAGCTCTACCAGGCATTCATTACATTCTGCTTCGCGCCAGCGTAGCGCAAAGCACCCTGGGAGAGGATGTTAACCCCAACGTCATTTGCGTACACTTCGCCATCCATAAGATGGCTTGCGAATCGTGTGTCTCCATTATCGCGGAGCGATATCCGGTACTTTACCGGATTCTGTTCGGCCTTCAACTGGCGGAGAACAGACTCGAGAAATCTGATAAATTACAGGTTTTCATACCACTTCGGAAACAGAGATTGCCTGGGCTTACAAAATATATAGGTATGGATAACTTTCGTATCATCCAAGAGGTGTGGTAGATCTGTAATTTTGAACAAGTAGGACATCACATGACTCGAAAATGGCGGGTTACGTTGGGGTTACGTCGGTAGACTTTAGCTGATTGGCTGACGAAGTAACGTGGTATTGATTTCTGGAAATTCCCTCTCGCAGTTGTCGAAAGTAGGCTGAGAATGGATACACCCGATCCCAGGGTCAGTCTTACCGCGTATAGATGACCCAGATGGTTACAGGTTGCCCCAACGTAACCCGCCATTTTCGAGTCATGTGACGTCCTACTTGTTCAAAATTACAGATCTACCACACCGCTTGGATGATTCGAAAGTTATTCATACTTATATATTTTGTAAGCCCAGGCAATAACTGTTTCCGAAGTGATACGAAAACCTGTAATTTATCAGATTTCTTTTCTCCACCGGATGAAGGCCGAACAGAATACGGTAAAGTACCGGATATCGCTCCGCGATAATGGAGACACGATTCGAGCCATCTTATGGATGGCGAAGTGTACGCAAATGTACGGAGCTTTAACAGGTCAGGGGAATCCCGCTCTTTGAAATGAAGGTAAAAAGGGTCGTTTTCGCTCAATTAATCAGTTCACATAATGAATTCAGCAAAATCCTCTTCAGGCGCATACAGACATATCTATCCACATTAAATGGTAGTAAAAAAGTAAATTGTCAACCATCTAATTTGCATAATAATAGGCCAAACATCCTTCGCTCTGTTTAAACAACATTGGCTGGTTCTTCACATGGCAAACTAATTTTATTACATGGAACAATAGATAAATCAATGCGCATGAAATTTTGATGCATTGGTTAAGAAGGAATTAAAAGTTATTGAGCAAAAACGACCTTTTTTACCTCAATTTTAGAGAGCGTGATCGCCCTAACCTGTTCAAGTACCCATCAGATTTATGCTTTGGGAGCTTTATTTCATAGTCGTATCTCTTTTGAGATTGACAATTTAAATCGGTGTGCGAGAAATGGACTCCACCGATCAGAAAAAAGTTTTTGATCTTGGCTTGGGTGATGTTAGCTGTTATAACAGAATTTAGGCTGAGATTTGATTTGAGTTCACGCAAATTGAGGTTGGGGGGAGGGGGGTGTACAAAATTATGCTCAGACGTCTTCCAGTGCAAATATGCTCTCAACGTGTTTGATGTTTAAACGCATCCTCATAACAAGGGTAATACACCCCTGACCGCAGTCGAGTAAATAGATGAAACAGTCTACTGGCGAGCTGATGTTTCGATTGGTCAAATCTCGATTTGAAAAGGGGACCTTCCAAACAGTACAGCGATGTAGGGATGTAAGGGGGAGAGGATAGTGAGTGATAACAGCAGGTACATTGTTTTATTCGCTTACTAAACTGACGAGAGAAAGACTGTCATAACAACATGCACCGTTAGCATATCTAGAACAATTAATTAGAAAACGGCGCTTTGATTTGCGTTCAGCGACAATGCTGTGCAGTCGACAAGTGATCGCCTGACAAGCTGTCACCCCTCCACCGTCGGTAATACATCCATTGCATCACTCACTACGGCAGTCCATACGCAAGTACCATATTCATGAGAAACACAAACAAAAATCAAAAACATAAACTCGTTAGCAGTGAAATCAGTGTAGGTTATTAATCAACAGATTTTCGGAGATATTTTGTTAAAGCATTAATGAGGTTATTACAGCGATAGAAGAAGCTTTGTATAAGCGAAGTAATCTCAACGCTGAGAGCGTGTTAATCATATTTCGCGGGAATGTAGCCAGACGACAGTCGTTCAGCTGACATGCGCTGTTCGGAGGTTGGTTTAAACCGTGAGTGTTTCGGTGCAAATTGTCAACTGAGGTAGTGAGTAGTAGAGAAGGGTGTCTAAAGGTCCATATGGGTGCGCAGTGGAAACTTCTGGTTTGTGTGCACTTTCGGTTTGCGCACTTCCGGTTACACATGCACAGGGGACGTGTAATTCCTTTTCCGATTGCGCAACTTCCTGTCAGGTGACTTTCGGTGATGACGTCACGTCCGGTCAGGTCATTTTCGGATAGGATCGTCCAGGAAACAGGTCTGCAACTGTAGGGCGGTGGTTGAGGTGGGGCAGAGTGATAACATCCTACCATTTAGTATTATAATACCGTATACCAGAACATACTACCCTATGGGTGAGTGGGTGATATGATTTAACCCTATGGTATTGTACTATGGTATATACGTATAGTCTGAGCCAGGGAAGGAACAGCAATGACAAGTTTTAACAGGTCTGCTGTGTGTCATATACAGCGAGGGAGGTGAAACCCCATCTCTCTACATAGCAAAATCAACTGGTCCACGAAACTGTCTTCAGCGGAGTGGTAAATGAGGAATCCAAACGTCCATCCCAATTCAACCTGAGATGTTATTGACCATTCCAAAGTATCACCCCTTTGCGCACAGCAGCTTTTACCTCGTTTTGAAAATAGATATGCAGTTCCAAACCATCATGTTTCTATGTCATAACATATGACATCATAATGTTAGCGAGAACCCTCACTTTGGGAAGTTCCTCATGACGTTGCTGAACTTCGTCAATTCCCATGTATGCCATGATCACGCAGCGTTGGCCACATTTTAAAAATGGATGTATTCATAAATGCCTCCAAACTCGTCTACCTAGGAATGGCGAATATAGTACATAATGGACTTTTGCTGGTCTGGGCTTGTTACGGTCGGTTAAGGTGGATTATTTCCTGTATATCTGGTCGCCGACACTATCATCAAGACTATGATCAGCGCAACGTTACGGCAAGTGGAGACTTTTCTCCACATTTCCTATACCCATCATCCCTAGTAATGGTTCGTCTGACAAAGCCGAGTAAACGGAGTATACAGATCGGGAGTATGAAGGATGCCTATGCCGAGAACCAGGGGGACGAGAGACTTGGATATTTTATCCAATGAGACGCCTGGATCCAGGCTTTCATCCTGTAGTAGTGCGAGAAGCGAACTCGGCTGCGCAACCGGAAGTGGAACGCTGTTTCGAGAACCAAAGGAATATAGACACTCACCCAATAAATTGTGGAGAGTGGGGGGAGTAGGGTTGCTCATGCTCAGCCGAAAGTGGAACGCTGTTCCGGGAACCAGGTATTAGAGACACGAAAAATGTAGATCTAGGCTTTCACCATAGAGTAGTGTGGGGAGGGGAGTATGGTTGCGCAAACAGAGGAAATTCTGAAGTCGAACGCTGTACCGAGACGCAGAGGGATTACAGTCACCCAGATTTGCACATGCACCACCGAAAGTGGAATGCTGCACCGAAAGCCAGATGGATCAGAGGGATTGCGCCAACGAGACAACTAGATCCATTATTCGCCATAGAGTACTATGTGGTGGAAAGGGTACGGCGCATCACGTTGGGCACACCGGTTCTCGTCAGATCACCGAAGTTAAGCAGCGTTGAGCTCGGTCAATACTTGGATGGGTGACCGGGTGCTGTACTGACTGGGCTGATCAGTGTCCAGAATAATAGGAACTGTGGACACTCTCGTGTTCTGGCACATGTAGGCACCGTCGTGATATGACTGAAACAATGTTGAAAACGACGTTAAATCCTACTCACTCACTCACCCTGTGGTGGAAAGTAGGGCTGCGCATGCGCAACCGGATATGGAACGCTGAACTGAGATCAAGAGGAAATAGAGACATGAGATTTTACCCAACGAGACGCCTGAACCCAGGCAGGCACAATAGGATTTCCCCTAGGACAAGCGGTGGTGCCATCTATACGCAAAGGGAGTGAATTCTGAAGCGTACATGTCCAGCCATGAGTACGTCGGTGGGGGTCTAGGGAGGGGTGGTTTGAGCGAATATAGACGTATGAGGTGTCCCATTGAAGCTTACACACTGTTTTATACGATGGGAGCGGTACCCAGTACCACATGACTGTGACGTTGGTCAGTTGTAGAGAAAGCGCAGAGTCGCCCGCCTACCTACACCCTTGTATGCTAGCCCCTAGATGTGGGCATGTGGGGACGAATGAGCTCTCCGCTGTAGGTCCTGGGACACGCATTTACGCACCTGAAGAGTAGGAGAACAAGGACAGCGGTCCCCATATAAACATGAGGGCAGGTGCAAGTATGCGTCATTCACTGCTCAACTACGTCGCAGT
This sequence comes from Hanleya hanleyi, assembly GCA_036873755.1. Taxonomy (NCBI): domain Eukaryota; kingdom Metazoa; phylum Mollusca; class Polyplacophora; order Lepidopleurida; family Hanleyidae; genus Hanleya; species Hanleya hanleyi. The sequence continues at coordinate 204,460 of JAVTVY010002688.1, forward strand.
CATACTGGTCATCTTTCTCTTTACACCCGAGGTGTGGTTACACATCTATGAGAATAAAGTCCCCATCGTGGACGACCAAATATAACTCGAATCCTAACACCACATTGAATGCGATTACTCTACACCGTGATGGGGGGGGGGGGGCAGTTTAAACGGGTGTTGAGCGGTGAGCTCGACCGCAGCCTCATACATATCGATCATGATATCTACGTAAACCGTGGACCGTTTGTTTTGCACGCTTGGGGCACTACAATGACACCACTACATGCTTCACCGAACGGCCCGATCTCAGATCGGCCTTCGAAAATGCGATACCTCTCGTGCACCAGCTGACGACGAGCGCTCAGCCCTCGAATTGCACCCTGAACGATGCTATATAAGAACCCAATGAAAGGATCAAGAAAGGACTTCGATCCCGGCGCAAGATATTCAAGGATAATGTGGGGCCTAGCTTTCGTGTTGCTTCCCAGTGATGCACAATACTGATACACCAGTGAGTGTATCGACTGGATGGATCAGTTGAATTGGAGCGATATGCAAGAGGTGGAAAAAATGACGACGTCTGGCGATTAAAAAGAAACCATATGACACTACAGGAAAGCTTCCCTCGGCACCTCACATAATTTCAGACTCGACAATGCGGTGGATTCTCGGACTTAGCCTTAGTATCTCAGTCGCGCTTTTATTGCAGCTGCCCCCTAACACCGGCTTAAGCGGGATTAGATACACTAGCTTGGGAGCTGTGATGACAGATCAGCTCAAAGAAATACCCCATCTGATCTGAATGGATGAGCATCGAGGACGTCTGATGGGCTAAACACCTTATCATGGGGTAAACCGGAAATGTAAGAATACCCCCAAAAAACTAACCTGTAATGCGTGACGTCGTACGGCTTACATTTCCCATCAAAACAATAAACCTATATATATTTGTCGAATGACATGCACAGAGGGCGGGCCTCGGGGACTAACAGTCCACCAGCAGAATCCTACCACATACAGGTAATGAATTGGAGCGATATGCAAGAGGGGGGAATTGACGACGTCTGGCGACTGAAGAGCAACCATATGACTCTACAGGAAAGCTTTCATCGGCATCTCACATTCAGACCCGAGAATACGGTAGATTCTGGGACGTAGCCTTAGTATCTCAGCCGCATTTTTATTGCAGCTGTTCATCTGGAGACTATCCACACGGCAGCACCGGCTTAAGCGGAATCAGATACGCTAGCTCGGGAGCTCTGATGACAGTTCAGCTGAAAGAAATAACTCATCTGATGTTAATGGAAAAGCATCGAGAAAGTCTGATGGAGTAAACGCCTCAACATGGAATAATCCTGGTAAATGCGAGAGTACCCAGAAAAACTAACCTGTAATGCTCGACGTCGTACGGCTTGTATTGAGATGTTTGGCCCCTGAAGCTATGTGTGCGTAGGATCCGTGTAGCTCTGTGCGGGTAAGGACGTACATTTATGTGTGGCTGTTGTCTGGATTAGTATTCAGGTCCATCCGGCTTTGTTTGAATACGGGTAGTACTACCATGGGTGAGTAAAGTGTTAGTGTGGATGGTACAACGTTGTGTGACTAAGGACTCCGTGAACATGTACGGCTATGATAATCGCTATATAAATGACGCAGTGAAGGATATATATCCACCTTCACTGGATTTGAAGGAAACTACAGATAACCCTACAGGCACATCGTATTTAGACCTATATCTCTATAAAAAATGAAGCGGGCCTTCTCTCTCGTCGACTATATGACAAAAGAGATGATTACAATTTCGACATCGTAAACTATCCCTTTCTGGACAGTAATATTCCAGTGGGACCTGCATATGGCGTATACATATCACGCCTAGTAGCATTTGCTATATCCTGTGTTAAATGTGACGATTTTAATCAACGTCACAAAACATTGTTGCAGAAACTTATAAAACAGGGCTACGCCACCAAGCGCCTCCACTCAAAGTTTTTCAAATTTGGCGATACATATGCATGCTGATAGCAAAATACGAGCGTAGCGTGCAAGATCTATGGCGTTACGTTTCGTAACTTGTGTCTAATTCCGCTTAACCCGGGGTTAGGGGCCGTATGAACCCATGTACTTCAAGATCCTCATGGTACTCATATGAACAGTCACAATCAAAGCGTGACTGAGATACATCATTCTTTAGATGACTACTTTACAACGAATATTATGGATTAAGAATACTGATCAGCGATACGGATTTGATATTTTTGGAACATCATGATGTCTTGCCAGCATCATTGAAAACTGTTGACCGCTTCTCTCTTGCAGGAAACAAGCCTATGTTTATGTATACTATGATTGTCTTTTTGAATTTGGTGCTAATACTGTTGTATGGAATATGGAATAGGTCTTTGGATTATGGACGCGGATATTCTCTAATGGACGACGGCTGAATTATGAATGACGGACCAGACGCTTGTAATTCACAGTTGTATCATCCACACTCAGCAACACCCTAGTATCCGAGCGACTCAGCCTGACGGCTTCGAGAGTCCGGTGCACTTCGTGGACGATCCCATAAAGGTTCCCAGCGATGTCTGACCGGACGCCCATTCACCAAGTGATATCTACCGGAGCCATTGAGCCAAGATTCGACGATATTTTCACCGTCATCTCCCTATTCAAGATATCTACAATTTCCTGATGGTGGACCTGGCCCAGCTCTCCAACTACGTGGAAGCCATCTCCAATGATCCAACTACGGCCTTCAAATTTAATCCCGCTTTTGGGGTGCATCTTATGCCATAAGATGGAGGGTCAATTGCGCTATATCTATTCCAGTGTCAACAACCACGTGTACGGCCATCCCTTTAGCATCACCAGTCGTGCGTCCCTGGCCCAAATGAAGATCGTGGGTCCCTTGGAATGGACCAGACAACAAAACTCCAACACCAAATGGACGATGAAGGTGGTCACCAATGTCACGGTTTTCGTGGAAAAATTTATCGGCCACCCCATCGGCTGAACTTATTAAGGCAGTAGAGGACGTTCATTTCTAGAGGTAGAAGTGTTTTTAATTTCAATACTTTTTCATCAGGTTAAGAGAAGATGATTCATGAAAAAATTGGGGCGTCACCATACTCGTCTAAAAAATAAGGCAGCCAAAGGCACGTATGCCACTTAAAATATTATTGGAGTTTCATTTATTAGCCATTTACAAGTTGTTTTTTTTTTTTTGAAAGTGAATACGAGTGAATTTTGGGGGATTCCAGAAGAATAATTTTCAACCTCTGGAGCACTTTGCACCCTCCAACGGTTGAATCAAAACTTTTTTGGTCGGTCCTATCACACTTTCGAACTACAAGTAAGACGCATAAATGGTTCTGTTGTGTTGATTTTTATTCCATTTTGAGATGTCTGGATGCTTTTGTTAGAAAATTCAGTTTGTTTTGAAAAATTCGACAAATCACCATGTTGTAGCCGCATATAAAATGAACGTCCTCCACTCCCTTAACCCACGACATGCACTTATGGATACCGTAACATGCCGTATATTCTCTATTATTCTACATGCTGGTCGTTAAAAGTCAGCTCATTAAACACTTGCACCGGTCCATACTCCATGTAAGGGAGCACGAGATTGGGCTATTAATTACCCCTCTTTGTAAGGCGACAGTGTAAAAACGACACTTTGAAAGATATGTATATTATGTAGTTTGTCTCGATAGGGGCATTACCCCCTTCCATAAGACGACAGTGTTAAAACGACACATGTAAGGTACATGTCATGTAAGGTACATGTACCAGGACTATTCTCCTCCCAGGACGATTTTCTATAACGACACTGTAAAACGACACATTCACTGAATCATCTAGCCAGGCTTAGAAATATTGTCAGGGCCATTCTTACTTGTAAGAGAAGAACCATAGTCTAAAAACGACACTTTGAAGGCGATGTATATTTTTAAAGCGACACTTCATCAGATATGTTTATTTCATAAAGCGACAGTCTATAAACGACACTTCATCAGATATTTATATTTCATAAAGCAACAGTCTAAAAATGATATTATTTCTGTATACTTTCCATGATGGCACAGTGTGTGGACACTCACCTTGAAAGATGACAGTTTGAAAGATATGTATATTATGTAGTTTCTCTCGACAGGGGCATTACCCCCTTCCATAAGACGACAGTGTTAAAACGACACATGTGAGGTACCAGGACTATTCTCCTTCCACAACGATTTTCTAGAACGACACTGTAAAACGACACTTTCACTGAACCATCTAAGAACAGCCATGCTTAGAAATATGGTCAGGGCCATTCTTACTTGTAAGATGACGACAGTCAAAAAATGACACTTTGAAAGCGATGTATATTTTTTAAAGCGACAGTCTAAAAGCGACACTTCATCAGATATGTATGTTTCATAAAGCGGCAGTCTATAAATGACATTATTTCTCTATGCTTTCCATGATGGCACAGTGTATGGATGCTCCATAAGACGACAGTGTTAAAACGACACATGTGAGGTACCAGGACTATTCTCCTCCCACAACGACACTGTATAACGACACTTTCACTGAATCATACAGCCATGCTTAGAAATATGGTCAGAGCCATTCTTACTTGTAAGATGACGACAGTCTAAAAACGACACTTTGAAAGCGATGTATATTTTTTATAGCGACACTTCATCAGATATGTATGTTTCACAAAGCGACAGTCTATAAACGACATTATTTCTCTATGCTTTCCATGATGACACAGTGTATGGGCACTCACATTAAATGGAATATAGCAGCTATACTCTCAAATATTTTGTCAGGCTTAATTTATATCCCAGATGACGATACATGTACATTCCACTCACATTTACACTAAATGAATAACATACTGTCAAATGGACTGTCAAAGCAGTTTTATTCCAGTATTAATATTTAATCTCACAAATAACACACGTTCATCCTCCAGTGATAAAAAAAAAACATGTGTAGCGGCTTTCATAATCATCCACTGACAACTTAAGGAAACTTTGTATGTAAACATGTCCATGTGCATTTCAGCTAAACCAAAAACTCTATTCTTACATTTTAACATTGGAGCACCCATACAATATCCCCTGAGGCAGTGCTCATTGCTGGCTGCAACCCTCTTACTTCATGGAATACTCCACTGCCATATTTTTTTTATTTCAAAACACTAAACATTTTTGTATGCTTTCAAACCTGCATGCAGGTCTATTCCATTAATAAAGTAACGTTAAGGCAGTAATGTACCTGTACTTCAACATCAAAAAGGGTTATAATATGGAGTTCGCTTCCATCATGTGGGCAGTATATCTTCTCCTGTATCCAAGAATACTGAGTCAAAGGATCCCAGAGCAATAATCGAGGTGTCAAATATTGCCAAACTCTGGGCTGCATTTCACCTCTCCAAACATTGCTGCCAGTCAAAATTATGCATGGCACTTTCATGCCGTCTGCATTTATTCTTTCAGAAATATAATCCCATATTTCTTTTCCAAGATCCTCCACAGATGTAAAATTTTTAATCAAGGATGCAGTCAAAAGGAGGAGGACAAAAATCTTCAATTTAGCCATCTTGTCTGCCTATCAACTTGTATGTGTAAATGATGTGTCTATTCACGTTGTGTTTGCACATGTGAACTTCAATATGCCATATTTCTTCCAACCCATTCAAAATGATGGACCGGTAAAAACAGAGGTATTGCACACCACCATCACCAATGTCTTCTGAAAAGAAGCAATAAAACATATGTACACAATTTCAGCTTTGCACTTTTCAACTGTAAATGAAGTTTCAACTTATTACTAACTTACAGAACCTGAATGGCTTACATGTATCACATCAACTTAACTATACGTAGAAATCCAACAAACAGGAACATTACACATGTTCCTCAAGTCGTGTGTCAAAGCGGTGTCGGGCAGAAATGTATGTGAAGTCAACTGTCAAAGCAGTGTTGGAGAGCAGTGAACGTGAAGTCTAGTGTCAAATTGGGATAGGACTTAGGGTTATGTATCATTAGTAACTTTTACATTCATGGTCATTTCAGCAATCGAAATCAAATAATTTCTCCACCAAAGTGTACCTCAGATGAAATGTTGAAACATACTGGGAGAATGATGTGCTTCAACTTCAGTGTCAAAGCCAGTGTATGGAGGAATGTACATCAAGTTGACAGTTAAAGCAGTGTTAAGGAGGAATGTACATGTAAAGTGTCAGAGTGGTGTTAGTCAAGAAGGTACGTCAAGTTGACTGTGAAAGCGGTGTTAGAAGGGAATGTACTTCAACTGAAGTGTCAAAGCGGTGTTGGGGAAAAATGTATGTGAAAAGTGTGAAAGCGCTGTTAGGGAAGAAGGTACGTGAAGTCAGGAGTCAAACTGGTGTTAGGGAGCAATGTACATCAAGTCAATGTACATCAAGTCGAGTGTCAAAGCAGTGTTAGGGAGGAATGTACATGAAGTGGAGTGTCAAAGCGGTGTTAGGGAGGAATCAGGATAGGGGTTAGGGTCAGGTTCATTTCAGCTATCAAAATGAAATAAGTCGAGTGTCAAAGCAGTGTTAGGGAGGAATGTATGTGAAGTCCGCTGTCAAAGTGGGGTTAGGGAGGAATCAGGATGACACTTCGGGTTAGGTACGTTTCGTAACTATCATGTTGAGAAAGGTACGTGAAGTCAAGAGTCAAAGCGGAGTTAGGAAGGAATGTACGTGAAGTTGAGTGTCAAAGTGGTGTTAGGGAGGAATGTACGTGAAGTCGAGTGTCAAAGCAGGGTTAGGGAGGGTTGTATGTGAAGACGAATGTCAAATCGGTGTTAGGGAGGAATGTACGTGTAGCCGAGTGTCAAAGCGGTGTTAGGGAGGACTGTACGTGAAGTCGAGTGTCAAAGCGGGTTAAGGACTTAGGGTTAGGTAACTTTCATAACTATCAAGTTCAGGTTTGTTTCAGCTATGAAAAAAATTATTTCTCCACCAAAGTCTGTAGTTTGTCAAATCGGGGTTAGGGAGGAATATACATGAATTCGAGTGTCAAAGCGGTGTTAGGGACAAATGTACGTGAAGTTGAGTGTCAAAGCGGTGTTATGGAGGAATGTACGTGAAGTCGAGTATCAAAGCAGGGTTAGGGAGGGTTGTATGTGAAGACGAGTGTCAAAGCGGTGTTAGGGAGGAATGTACGTGTGGCCGAGTGTCAAAGCGGTGTTAGGGAGGAATGTATATGAAGTTGACTGTCAAAGTCGTGTTAGGGATGAATGTATGGGAAGTTGAGTGTGAAAGCGGTGTTAGGGACAAATGTACGTGAAGTCGAGTGTCAAAGCGGTGTTAGGGAGGAATGTACGTGAAGACGAGTGTCAAAGCGGTGTTAGGGAGGAATGTACGTGTAGCCTAGAGTCAAAGCGGTGTTAGGGAGGACTGTACCTGAAGTCGAGTGTCAAAGCGGGTTTAGGACTTAGGGTTAGGTAACTTTCATAACTATCAAGTTCAGGTTCGTTTCAGCTATGAAAAAAATTATATCTCCACCAAAGTCTGTAGTTTGTCAAATCGGGGTTAGGGAGGAATATACATGAATTTGAGTGTCAAAGCGGTGTTAGGGACAAATGTATCTGAAGTTGAGTGTCAAAGCGGTGTTAGGGAGGAATGTTCGTGAAGTCGAGTGTCAAAGCAGGGTTAGAGAGGCTTGTATGTGAAGACGAGTGTCAAAGCGGTGTTAGGATTGGAATGTACGTGTAGCCGAGTGTCAAAGCGGTGTTAGGGAGGACTGTACGTGAAGTCGAGTGTCAAAACGGGTTTAGGACTTAGGGTTAGGTAACTTTCATACTAGCAAGTTCAGGTTCGTTTCAGCTATAAAAAACTTATTTCTCCACCGAACTCTGTAGTTTGTCAAATCGGGGTTAGGGAGGAATGTATGTGAATTCGAGTGTCGATGCGGTGTTAGGGAGGAATGTATATGAAGTTGACTGTCAAAGTCGTGTTAGGGATGAATGTATGGGAAGTTGAGTGTGAAAGCGGTGTTAGGGACAGATGTATGTGAAGTCGAGTGTCAAAGCAGTGTTAGGGAGGAATGTACGTGAAGTCGAGTGTCAAAGCAGGGTTAGGGAGGCTTGTATGTGAAGACGAGTGTCAAAGCGGTGTTAGGGAGGAATGTACGTGTAGCCGAGTGTCAAAGCGGTGTTAGGGAGGATTGTACCTGAAGTCGAGTGTCAAAGCGGGTTTAGGACTTAGGGTTAGGTAACTTTCATACTATCAAGTTCAGGTTCGTTTCAGCTATAAAAAAAATTATTTCTCCACCAAAGTGTAGTTTCTCTAGTCGGGGTTAGGGAGGAATGTATGTCAATTCGAGTGTCAAAGCGGAGTTAGGGACAAATGTACTTGAAGTTGAGTGTCAAAGTGGTGTTAGGGAGGAATGTACGTGAAGTCGAGTGTCAAAGCAGGGTTAGGGAGGCTTGTATGTGAAGACGAGTGTCAAAGTGGTGTTAGGGAGGAATGTACGAATAGCCGAGTGTCAAAGTGGTGTTAGGGAGGACTGTACATGAAGTCGAGTGTCAAAGCGGGTTTAGGACTTAGGGTTAGGTAACTTTCATACTATCAAGTTCAGGTTCGTTTCAGCTATAAAAAACTTATTTCTCCACCGAACTCTGTAGTTTGTCAAATCAGGGTTAGGGAGGAATGTATGTGAATTCGAGTGTCAAAGCGGTGTTAGGGAGGAATGTATATGAAGTTGACTGTCAAAGTCGTGTTAGGGAGGAATGTACGTGAAGTCGAGTGTCAAAGCAGGGTTAGGGAGGGCAAATAGTTTGACAGACTGACGCCCTGGCAGGAGAATAGTCTTGCTCCCCCACATGTGTCGTTTTAACACTGTCGTCTTACAAGGAAAAATGGTCCGCATAATATTTTCAACAATAGCTGTTACATGTACATGTTTCAATGAAAAGTGTCTTCTTCAGAAAAATTCATATACAAGTACATGCATGATTTCCCACAGGGAGACCTCCACCAATCAGGAAGATCGGTATATAACAACACTAAACATTGCTGTCACATGATCAAACTGTCGTTTTCAGAGTGTCGCTGTAGAAAATATACATATCTTATGAAGTGTCGTTTTTAACACTGTCGTCTTGGAAGTGAGAATAGACCTGATAACATTTCCAACCCTCACTTTTAACAGTTCAATGAAACTGTCGTTTTTACAGTGTCGCTGTAGAAGTTTGATCAACTGTATATAATAACACAGACCATTGCTGTCACATGATTTAATCAAAGTGTCGTTTTCAGAGTGTCGCTGTAGAAAATATACATATCTTATGAAGTGTCGTTTTAACACTGTCGTCATACAAGTGACAAATGCCCCTGGTAATATTTTCAACCATGCTTACAATATATAATTCAATGAAAGTGTCGTTTTAGTGTGTCGCTGTAGAAAATATACATATCTTATGAAGTGTCGTTTTAACACTGTCGTCATACAAGTGACAATGCCCCTGGTAATATTTTCAACCATGCTTACAATATATAATTCAATGAAAGTGTCGTTTTTAGTGTGTCGCTGTAGAAAATATACATATCTTATGAAGTGTCGTTTCCCAGACTGTCGCTCTGGCAGGAGAATATTCCTGCTCCCTCATATATGTCGTTTTAACACTGTCATCTTGGAAGTGAGAATAGACCTGGTAATATTTTCAACCATACTTACAATATTTAATTCAATGAAAGTGTTGTTTTCATAGTGTCGCTGTAGAAAATATATATATCTTATGAAGTGTCGTTTCCCAGACTGTCGCTCTGGCAGGACAATAGTCCTGCTCCCAGACATGTGCCGTTTTAACACTGTCGTCTTACAAGGGACAATGGTCCACATAATATTTCCAATCATAGCTGTTGCATGTACATGTTTCAATGAAAAGTGTCATCTTTAGAAAAATTCACAAGTACATGTATCATTCACACAGGGAGACCTCCACCAGTCAGGAAGATCAGTATATAACAACACAGAGCATTGCTGTCACATGATTTAATCAAACTGTTGTTTCCAGTGTCTCGCTGTAGAAAATATACATATCTTATGAAGTGTCGTTTTAACACTGTCGTCATACAAGTAACAATGCCCCTGGTAATATTTTCAAACATGCTTACAATATATAATTCAATGAAAGTGTCGTTTTTAGTGTGTCGCTGTAGGAAATATACATATCTTATGAAGTGTCGTTTTAACACTGTCGTCGTACAAGTGACAATGCCCCTGGTAATATTTTCAACCATGCGTACAATATATAACTCAATGAAAGTGTCGTTTTTAGTGTGTCGCTGTAGAAAATATACATATCTTATGAAGTGTCGTTTTAACACTGTCGTCTTACAAGGGACAATGGACCTGATAATATTTCCAACCATAGCTGTTACATGTACATGTTTCAATATAATGTATGATCCCATGCAGGGAGACCTGGAGCCACCAGTCACGAAAATCCACTGTATATAATAACACAGAGAATTCTCGTGCTCCCTTACATGGAGTAACAATCCTTGCACCAATGTTATGGAGCTTGAAATAATATAAACATGGTGTTTGATATCTCAGTTATTGTTCTTTGAATAAACAACATAATGAAAATTACAACACATATAAGAGAAGTGGGAAGAGGTGCCGACATACTGACAGAGTCACATGACTTCACAGTATACCCAGGTTGCCTAAACACACGTCCTTACATACCCCCAAACAACCTTCTTCCTCTAGTACTGTCCGACTGCGGATGACCTCAATGACGGGACATTCGATTCCAACCAACCAACGCAACACACTTGGATGAGGTATACCCCAAACGCGTCCACAAAATGCCTTTTCTCTACTACTCCCCCAGTGCGCATGTGTGTAGCACTCACCCAGGACCTCCTACCTTCTACCCAATGAGCGCCATCTCACACGGCCCGTTGTGACACCTCATGACTTACCTCTACCCAAACTTCCACCTAAAATGCCATTTTCTACTATTCCCTGCCTGCGCATGTGCAGACTAACGGCATTTCCACTACACATCAGTAGGACGCTTCAATATGACATATCACAAGACCCATCTGGACCACGCATGGTCCATCTTTGCCCGAAAACGTCCACTCAAACGCCATTTTCTCACTATTCCCTGACTGCGTAAGCACAGATTGATGGTATTTCCACTACACACCACCAGGACCGCACTGCGGTGATCTAATGGTAAGAGTGTTGGCCTCGTGAGCGGTAGGTATTGGGTTCAATCCCAAACCGGGTCATACCAAAGACTTGAAAAATGGAACTTGTTGCTTCCTCGCTTACACTCAGCATTAAAAGGACAGAACAAGGACGGGTTTGCTCGGTGTCAGTATAATGTGACTGAGTGGGGCGGCATGATATTTCAGTGGGACAGCACTATAAAATGGCGGCATTAGATCTGCTCTCTTACAATTAGGTACCCCCGCCATTCTCCCTCCCTTCCTTTCCCCGTCGTGATATAGCTGAAAAAATGTTGAAAGCTACGCTAAAACCTATTCACTCAATCACTCACTCCACTACACACCAGCCCAGACGGACTCGCCTCCACGAGCGCTTCAGTATGCCACCTCTCACGGCCCATTTGAAGCAGGGATGGTTCACCTCTACCCCAAAACGTTCATTCAAATGCCTCCTTCCACTATTCCTGACTGCACATGCACAGATTAACGGCATTTCCACGACGTATCAGTTCAGATGGACGCTACCCCGAACGAGCGGTTCAATATGACAACCAACAAGACCCATTCGGACCACGGATGGTCAATCCTTACCTCAAAACATCCATTCAAATGCCCTTTTTCCACAATTCCCTGACTGCCCAGGTGCGGATTGACGGCATTTTCATTACACACCAGTCCGGTCGAACGCTACTCTACGAGCGCTTGAATATGATACGTCGCACGACTCATTTGGCCTAAGGCTAGTCCTCCTAGACCCCAACACGTCCACCACAGACCTGTCTGCTCGCCGCGCATGCGCTTTAGAACTTTTCAGGAAAAGTCAACCAATGGCCTCGAGACACCTCTCAACCTACTCTACAACGTGAGACAGCAAAAACATAAGGTGCCACACTTTGTACTCATGAGTCCAGAGGCTGGATACAATGCTGAAGTATATGTTGGGGACCCGCCCTGTAGTACCTCGCGTATGAAATAATATAATTATGGTGTTTGATATTTCAATTTATTATTCTGTGAATAAACACAATAATAAACATACACAGGGCGGCGCCCACAGGTTGGGTATGATGTAACATTATGGGTAATAAACTACATGAACATACCCCAGATTGCTCACTGGACCCATTCAAATGCCTTTTTCCCACCATTCCCCGACTGCGCATGCGCAGATTTACGACATTTCCACATTAGCATTAGTCAGTCGGACTCTACTCAACGAGCGCTTCAATATGACACCCCACACGACCCACTCGGTCCACGGATGGTCCAACTCTACCCAAAACGGTCTATTCAAATGCCCCTTTTCCACCATTCCCTGACTGCGCATGCGCAGATTAACGGATAGTCCACCTAGACTTCAACACGTCAACTCCAGACCTGGCTGTTCACCGCGCATGCGCTTCAGAATTTTTCAGGAAAAGTGAACCAATGGCCTCGAGACTCCTCCCATCGTACTCTACAACGTGAGACATAACAGTATGGTGCCACACTTTGTACTCTACAAGAAACTTGTCCATGGGTGGGTTCCCAATTCCGCTGGACATAATGCTGAATTATATGTTGGGGACCCGCCCACTAGTACCTCACGTATATTAATGTATATCACGGTATTCTCAGCCTTTCCTATTATGTACGTGCTCCTGGACGCGATAACAACGTACCAGCCTTTGGTCCTCGCACTGCATTCGAATCCGACCAGTGTAATGGGGGTTTCCCTTCTCTCGCTGTATAGGCTATGTATTGCTATGCATGAGGATTTCTCTTCTCTTGCGGCATAGACCATGTATTGCTATGCATGTTGATTCCCCTTCTCTCGTTGTATAGGCCATATCTCCACGTGACCGCCGCGTGACCACCACAAACCCATCGCGTGACCGCCACAAACCCACCGCGAAAGTTGGTCAAAACGTGTCTTAATGCGCTTTTATTACTACTTGTCTGAGATCAAGTAATGGTATTTGAAAAACAATATACTATCATGGAAAAAATATATAAAACTGCGTTATATATACATAGTTCCAGAGCTCGTGTTCCATATGTTCATGTCAGCATTTCTAAGCTCTCCATGTTCACACAGAATCAAAGGTGTTTCTTACAGGATAAAGAGGATGTTCCTATCCCTGATTACACGAGCTCATTAATATTCAAGAGCACTGATATCGATGACTCCAGTTCGTGATTATTCTCAATACATAATTCAACAATCTCAAATAACCACAAATATTTACCTCGAATATCTGTATTGATTTATATTCAGGTAAACGATGTGGCGACAACAGTTTTTATCTTTGCTCTGTCTTCGTTCGTCTTGTAGTATTCTTATCGTTGATTGAGAATGCACATTAAAGAGTGTAAACATTCAAAACTACCTGGTATACAATAAAGAGAAAGTTATCTCAGAAAACTACATACAAAACTAGAATCGGAAGGAAAGGAAATTGCAATTGAATGAACTATAGAAAGCCAGGGAACTCTCGTCGACTGCGTAAAATTATGCCAACCCAACAAACTAAATCGTGAGAAATATTATAAAGAAGGTAAAACGAAGCAGTGTAATTCCTGGAAGTTAATTGCTGCCATTATTTGTTTGTGCTTTACGAAGGGTTTAGGTGGGAAACTAGGAAGTCGGTAACTCCACAATATAGGTGATATTATCGTATTTGCCCAGACGGTAAAAGTCACACGTAGTAAGGATCAAACACGCTTTATGACTTTTACGACTTGTAATTTCTCCACACAAAGCAATAATTATACACTTGAAGTTTCCTGTACTCAATGATATTAGGCTCGAATTTCCTTAGCGCGTATTGAGAAAGCATTAAGTTTACGCAATTTATTCTGCGTGGACAGAAGTCTAAATGGGTCCGTGTAGCCTTGCACAGTTCAATTTTCGTTTTTCGTTTTTCGTTTTCCAAAATCAAAAATTTTAATTTGACCGTCAATTTTCTTTCTTCGTTTTTTTCTCAAATTACGCTTACCAACATTTATGACGAAACTGGTTAGACAAGTCTATACCATTCAAAGTTTCTCAAACTTCGTGATACATCACATACTGATAACAAGGTACGTTCTTAGTGTGCAAGATCTTTCGCTCTACGTTTTCTGACGTGTGTCATGGCTAAGCACCTTATGAGCATCGTGTAATATTAGATCTTCATCTTGTTATCTGAACAGTCACAAACAAAGCATGATTGAGATATACAGTAATCAATAAAACAACTTTAAGATTCATTAGGATAAAAGAATACAGATCAGTGGCATCCATTACACTGATTCGGCGATAGAATCTGAACGATTCTTGTCGGTATAATTGAAAAGTGTTGCCCACCTCTCTAGGAATCATACAACATCGCACAGTATTTGAACAACATGCCTATAAGCAATTATCGCACACCACAATAACATATGGAGGAGTAGCTACAACATGTAACCTAGTGATGACGTTTATATATTGACCTTATATTGTCACTATATAAGGTCAATATATAAACGTCATCACTAGGTTACATGTTGTAGCTAATGGAGGAGGTCATTCGAGAGGGATGTTTGGACACATGTATATGACGTAAAGTGGCATAAGAAGATGATTTGACTTGGAGAGGCGGAATGCTCCCAAAAACCATCATAGCGATACGCTCCAAAGGAGCGTCACCGTAGGGGTTCCGGGAGCCTGCCCGAACAGTTCAATTCCCGTGATCTGGTGCATTTTCAGATAATTATGTAAGACCACTTTTAAACTTTTAATACAATCATTACACTGGCGATGGCAAGCATAAATGTTGTAGCTGCAGCTTGAAATAGAGATATACTAACAGTATTTACATACTGTCCTTGCTTCACTACGTGGAAACTCCGCTATGGTGTGCTTGGGCTAAACTTTTCGGTAAAATAGTGCGTGCTTGGATTCAATTCATCGTCAACATATTGTGGAGTGCGCTGGAGAAAACGTATTAATGTGTGCTTGGATATGTGCTCGAACATGCCGCATTATGCTATCTGCACGCATGCGGATGCGTCATGCACAACCTCCGAGCACGGTGACATAGAAGGTATAGGTACGCGGGAGTAACCTTGTAAGGAGGATGTCGCCTGCACACAACGCATTGTGGTGTTCTTGGACAAGACGAATTGTCGTGTTCTTGGGAAAGACGCATTGTGCTATGCCGGCAAGCATGGTGTTCATGGATATACGTGCTTCGCTCTACGTAGTCAAGTTTACTGACTTCGAGGAACGAACGAAACCATGTAAAATTGGCTACACTGTACGTTCACACAATTGATTGAGATGTTATTGGACTCAACACTTTTGCACAACAGCGTGGGCTTGGATTCAATCCCTCAAACACACGGATGAATGTAGACATGTGTGCTTGAACATGGTAAAGTGGAATGTGCTCTGACATGACGCATTGTGGTGTCTGCATGCATGTGATAGGATATGACCCATGGTAGTGCGCCTGCACAACCTCAGAGCAGGGATTATCTCCCCACGGTGACAGACCGGGAATGAGGGAGCCACCTTCTAGGGCTGGCGCCTGCACATAACCCACTAATATTTTTCTTGGAAAATCATGTCGCATTGTGCAGTGCCGGCACACATTGTATTGTGCTGTTCTTGGGCATAATGCATGGTGCTGTACCACCACACAATCTATCGATGTGCTCATGGACATGTCGCATTGTGCTGTGCCTACATTACACTGTATTGTGGTGTTCTTGGGCATGATGCATGGTGCTGTACCACACACAATGTATCGAGGTGTTTATGGACATGGCACATTGAGATGTTCGTGGATATGATGCATTGTCTGTGCCTACATACACTGTATTGTGCTGTTCTTGTGCATGATGCATGGTGCTGTATCACACACAATGTATCGAGGTGTTGATGGGCATGACGCTTTGTGCACGGTGCTCTTCCTACACACTCGTTTTGTCCAAGATTCCGGACGCATTGTACTATGCCTGCACGTGATAAGACTGTGGTGTTCTTGAATATTACCCGTTGTGCTCTGCCTTTAAGCACCCTATTGTCGTGTTCATGGGTATAACCTATTGTGTTCTTCATGCACACAACGTGTTGTCGTGCTCTTGGACAGAACGCATTGTGCCTGCACACAATGTATTGTGGCGGCCCTGAATATGACCTGTTGTGCTGTGCCTTCACAAAGCCTATTGTCTTGTTATTGGGCATGCCGTATTGTGTTCTTCCGGCATGACATGAAGCATTGCTCTATGGGCCTACTGCTCACGATACATTGTGTTTTTCTTTGCCACGACGACGTATTGTGCTTTGCCTGCACATACCGTATTGTAGCGTTTAGGGACAGGACTAATTGTGTTGTATTGGCACATAAATTACTGTGATGTTGCTGGACATAACCCTTACGAAATTGCAACATGGGCTGCATTCATGCTGGGATCATGTTGTGTTCCAGCATATGCTGAAATCATGCTGGTATTTCATGCTGGAATCATGCTGGAACCACTTTGACAAAGCATAAATCATGCTGCATCCCAACATATGCTGCATCCCAACATATGCTGCATCCCAGCATATCCGGCATCCCAGCATATGCTGCAACCATGTTGCAAAGCATGCTGGAGTTATACTGGATTCAATTAGAAACTAACGGTCCATGCTGCATCCCAGCATATGCTGCAACCATGCTGGGAAAAAAAGCATGTCGGAGTTCTACTGGATTGCCTCAGAAACAAACTGACCATGCTACATCCCAGCATATGCTGCAACCATGCTGGAAAAGCATGCCGAAGTTTTACTCGATTCACTCCGAAAAAAAATCATACTGCATCCCAACATATGCTGCAACCATGCTGCTGTCTGGCTGATACAGGAATATGATTTTCCTCTAGTTTTTCTGCACCGAATAGAAATCAGGTCGGGTCATGAATTGGAGTCAGAATTCAAATCAGAATAAGTGCTAAGCAGTCCTGATATTGGATGACTGCATGTAGCATGGTTTTCTGAAATAATGGCTTTTAAAATAACCGGAAGTACCTAAGTATACCAACAGGAGCTGCAGGCATTGTTATTATTCATGTTCTAATGTTTCAAATATGGTTAGAGGGTAAAACCGTCGCAACTCAAAGGTGAATGCATTAATAGTCTCCTACATGTATACAAAATTCATATTTGTCTGGTTTACAAATTCGTTTGTCCTTCATAAAGTGTTGATGGATTTCAGGAAATATCGGACGGACTATTAAGTACATGGATAGGAAAACGTTGCATTATAACCCAAACATAGACAGACAATATGAGAAAATAAGCCAGAGAACTGTTAGTCAGCCGTACTATTTGTTCAACCAATTAAACATGGCATCCACCATCTTTATCTATACATGTACCTGTAAATCCCAGCTACAAGTTTACCTTATAGTTAAAATGCACAGGCTGAAGCTACTATGCTGGGACCATGCTGGTATCCAGCAGGGATGCATCATGCACTTGTGCAGGTTATATTGTGCTTCTCTCTTGCAGGAAACTAGCCTATATGTTTATGTATACTACGATTGTCCTTTTGAATTTGGTGCTAATACTGTTATATGGAATATGGAAACGGTCTTTGGATTATGGACGCGAATATTCTTTAATGGACGACGGCTGAATTATGAATGACGGACTAGACGCTTGTAATACAGGTTATCATGCTGAAACCATGCTGCATTCCAGTATTGTTGCCGCATGCCTCTGTACAAGCTGTAGCTACCATGCTGGAACCATGCTGCAAAATTATTCCAGTATGGTTGCAGCATGCCCCTAGATATGCTGTACCTACCATAGTGGAACCATACTGCAAAATTTGCCCAGCATGGTTCTAGCTTGTCACTGTGCTGGTTAGCATGAATGAATGAATGAATATTTATTCACCAATAAAATAAATCCATGTACATTAACATTATACAGACTAAATATTGGCGAGAATAAAGCCCCATGAGGCTTGTTCTATCCCAGTAGAAATAATTATACAAGGAGTATTTCACATGATACATTTCATGAACAATAAAGTGCTGCTGTGAAACTGGTCAGTGTTCAATCAGGTATGATTTAAGTTTCGATTTGAATAGGGAGGTTGAATTAATTTCTTTGAGCAAGTAGGGTAATTTGTTCCACTCTCGAGGACCAGCAATTTTAACAGAGTGAAGTGATAAGTTAGTTAGGTAAATAGGCCTGTATCAATTGAATTGACACCCTCGAGTATTGTTACAGTAGTGGTGAATGGAACCATACTGCAAGATTCTTCTAGCATGGATGCAGCATGCTCCAGTGCAGGTTGAAGCTGCCATGTTCGAATCATGAAACCATGCTACATTCCAGTATGTCTCTGTACAGGATGTAGGTATCATGATGGAACCATGCTGCAAAATTATTCCAGCATGGTTGCAGCATGTCCCTATATATGCTGTAGTTACCATACTAGACCATGCTGCTACATTCTTCAGTCATGGTTGCAGCATGCTACTTTGCAGGTTGAAGCTACCATTCTGCTGCAATTATGCTCAAGTAACGAGGGAACCGTAGGGCACAACTTAGAAAATAATCCTTCTCGATTATGACTTTCTGACAAAACAAATCGAATAAAGAAGATTGAGACATATGTAAAATATATATAAATATTCTTGCTGATGTACTCTGCTATAGTTGTCGCTTACAGAGAATACCTTTCTCTTCATTCATCCAGTCTGGACAATTGAAACCTCAGTCGTTTAGATATTAAGATTCAAAACTCCAGTTCAAGTCAGCCGACAATAGTTAGAAGCAATAGAAGAAAGTCTGATCATTAAATTCTCATGAACTGTTAACTGCGACGAATATGGTCACTAACCATCTGGGTCGATCCGGAGAGAATGAACACGATCCGGGCTGACGACACACCATAAACATTCTCATTCCATAGCCGCGTTATCACGGTAGGGCGGTCATCGCAAATTATCATCCATACGCTTTATTGTGACAAATAGACACACTCATGCGTTACGATATCGTCTCGAATATCTCACTAGAAAGATTCACAGTTACCGGTGAACCCGAATAATACCAGTGGACAACTTAACCCAAACCATTTGTTAATCCACGTGTATACGAACAGCTATACTTTACAGTCGTACGGTCACAAAGCATAAGGAATTCCGTGATATTTGCGGTAAGAGAGGCGGAAAAATGCTTTCCGCCATATTGACCACAACAAAGATCAAACGGTTCCGAGATTTTCTGGTCTCTCAACCGTTTGAAATATGGTTACTTTGCTTATACCGTAGCGGTATATGTACAGTCTGTGTACTCTGTACCACTGTATCAGACGATCCATGTATAGAGATGATGATGCGCTGATATACGCCTGTTCTGTTAAAGACAAAATGGAAAAATGTTGCCTTATTTTAGGGGTGTTATCGAAACGATAGTCTGGTCCGTAGACCGTAGATCGAAGACCCAAAAACGAAGACCATTCCCCAAAAGAGCCCCTCAAGTGGGCTTCCGTCTTCGGTCTTCGTTTTGGTATTGGCCCTTTCAAAGCACATGGAAAAAACCAAAACGAAGACCCTGGGATTTCTGGGCTGTGTGATGTCCGGGGAGGGCGTGAGGGTGTGGGATGCAGTTCCCACGGTCCCCCGGGAATATTTTAGTCCTGGTGCGGACAATAATTCCCGATGGATTATAACTCGGAAATAAAGTCCCCCTATGTTAATGTATTGTCGGTCTCGTAAAACTACCGGGAACTGTCATGGCGGGTACGTGCAGGAATCATGGTCCCCCGGGAAATTTTGTCCCCTTAGCTTAGACACATTTAGACACATTTCAAGAATAGAGGCAATATAATATCCTTACATATTATCTAAGTTGCATCCATTGTCTCATTTCTTATACACACAAAGGGAACTCTAGAAATATATCTGCCTAAAACTGTTCTCGAACTGGAAATTAAGGTAGGATGACAGACTTCATCCTAATACTGGCTTACACAGCCAGAAAAACGGTGTTGGCCCAACACCATTTTTTAGTGTTGAGGCCAGTTCAACACCAATAAGTGGTGTTGAGAAATGGTGTTGACATAATTCAACACCAAAATGTGGTGTTGAGGCCAGTTCAACACCAAAAAACGGTGTTGAGAAAATGGTGTTGACCCAATCCAACACTGAAAAATGGTGTCGAGACCAGTTCAACACCAAAAAACGGTGTTGAAAGAATGGTGTTGAAAATCTAACACTGAAAATTGGTGTTAGATCAGTTCAACACCAAAAAACAGTGTTAAGAAAAGGAGGTGTTTCGACACCAGTTTAACGCCAAAACGGTGTTAAGAGAATGGTGTTAAAATTCCAACATTGAAAAAACAAAACAAGGGTTATGTGAAACCCGGCAGGCTCGCCGTTTTGGTTTACGCCAATAAGAATGTTACCAACTACAAATTGATATTTTTTGAATTTACTTCAATTTCTAAATTTCAAATTTCAAGTTAAGAAAAATGCAATTTTAATTGCCAGCCCTTATAAAAAATACCATGGTTTACAACAGATTGAACCATGGTAACCACGGTAATACCATGGTTGTCATGGTAATAACATGGTGCATATGGTTTACATGGTACTACCATGGTACAGATGTACCATGGTTCAATGTACCATGGTTACTCTGTTCAACTATCGTAATACCATGGTACAGATGAACCATGGTTCAATATACCATGGTTAACCACTTTGAACAATAGTAATAGCATGGTACATAACAACCATGGTACAATATACCATAGTTAACCAAAATATTATTTCCCCGATTTTTTGGCGTAATGTTGTTAGTGACAAAAAAATACAATTGGAAGGATTTCAATTTACGACAAATAAATGAATGGGTGCAAAGTTATATGCCTGTGAATAAAGTTGAATGGCTGACAGAATGGCTTAGAAACCGGTAAAGGTAAACAAATGATGTCTACCAAATGTACTGATTGTAATTTGTATAAGCATGCCAATAGCATGGTGTGAGGCAGGAGAGAAATGTTGACCTCTGAACAGTTATATATTCGGTACTCTGATGAACGCTTGGCCTAGAACAAAAGACATTCTTATTTTCCTGGCTGGAATCAGTGAGGCTTATAACATGTTTAATTGTGATCCCTGCATTAATTATGGGGATTATAAACAAGGATAGAGTCTCCCCGTAGTTCCCGGAAATAGAAATTCAACTCCGCAAACTTTGACCCTGCAGAGCTACGGCGTTGGCCTTGCTTCGATGAGAAGACGTATCACGAATAGACTGGCTGCCGACTTAGCATGCTGTGCATACGGTTGTGTACCGCATGACAAAATTGCGTTTTGAAAGACAAGATTTGTGTAGCTGTCAGGGAGAAAAGTGATGAAAATCTTACTAGCCACTGTGCTGATGAATAAAATATAGTTTTGAATATCCCTAAAATATGCAAATATTCGGCAAAACTAGCTGCCTGGCGAATAGAAAAGGGAAATGTGCGGATAGCTGACAGTCAACATGTGCTTCAAAGCTTTATACGATTTTTCCTTAAAATTTGACTCAAGCGAATACGGAATTCTCAACTTTAATACAAGAGTATTTTTATCAAAAGTATTTGTCAGTTCAGTAGTTCAAGTTGCCGAATAAATCCTTCGTCGGATTTCGACTTGTCAGACAACAACAACACATACACTAGTCAATCTGACATTACGTCGCCGGAATTCTCTATTTTATTTTGTGTTTATCTGCGGTGATCAGTCAGGCTATTCGCCTCTTTCTCATGTGTCGATCACATGACCTGCTGGGTGAGTTCCGGTCGTTTGACGTCGTGAGATTTGCATGGAGCATGCTAGTTTTTCGTTGACAGCGTCTGTTCCATATGAGTGAAAATTATACAAGTTGCTCGAAAGCTAATGTAGTTCTGAAATATTATCTACCAGAATCAAACTGCAAAACTACGTTTTAAAAATAATTCCCATTGACTTCAATGTTATTTTCGCGACCGTCAAATCTCCCGCAGGTTACGTCCCATAAGATAAGATAAGATAATTCTTTATGTGTACAAGCGTCTGACAGAGTACAAAATTCACATAACTATAACAACAGGGCAATTAATTCCAAACTTACAGGACATATGTATCATATTCCCATATGCCGTCGGCTGGAACTCACCCAAAATGTACCACGTGACTGCACTTGTGCATCTCCCGATTTGTTTCTATACTTCGTTGATTTCCGTTTTTTCCGAATGGCTGATCGATTCCGTCTAGACTAGTACCCATCCACTGCGCATGACCCGCTATCGCTAAGCTTGTGGACCAGTATCTAATAATGAAAAGACGTAATGGCGGCCAAATTTGAGCCCATACCTTCAACATGGAGTGTTTATGAAATGGCTCGATGCGTAGAGGAAGTGCTACAGATCAATGTGAAAACTACCGCTCAAGATATGCGTCTGTTTCATCTTGCTTTAGGACTTGATAATTGATGATGTTAAATAATGATATTCTGTAAAAGATTGTTTCTTTTATCGACCTTCAGTTCGGCCTTGTCAAGAACAGGCTCTATCAGCTTGACGAGAGTGTCTGTGGGTCCGCGTCAGTCCGTAACGTCACAGCATAATTTTACACAACGTCACAATGCGACGGTATAATGAATTGTTAATCCGATTGTTGCATAACGTCACAATACACGTCAACAGGTCATGACATCGCCGCTACAGTGAAGGTCGGCATTATTAGAAGCCTGTCGTCAATCGGCCCAACGTTATCAGACGACGGCGGCCAGTCTACGATTCCGTCAAGAGTGAGATCGAAAACGAGGCTTCTCCTACAACAATCATGGCGGAAGGTCTGCGAAGTGTAATGGGACAAGCTACTCCATGCAGTTCTCTGTCGAACGACAGAATGGGGGATTATTGTTCGCGGAGTGAGATTCTAGCATTAATTTAGGGCTCCTAACTCGGCAAATTGTTGACACTCGTTGCTCGAGTCTCCCGTTGAGGAGCACGGCGTCGAGTCAAAGTTTGAAGGGTCCAAGATTAACAACAACACCAACAACAACAACAGAGACATCTCAAAGCTCCCATGAAGTCATTCAACAATGAAGTCCTGGCTTGCTTCGTTTTTTCACCTTGTAATTATCAATTTTAAAAAGCTGAAAAGTCCAACCGCCTCCAAAAAAGACACTGGTTCGACATCAAGTATCTCGATAACCGTCCACGAATAAGTTGACTGAACTATGCCACCATTGCATGCAAGCTAGCACCTGAGCACAGCGCAATACAATAGTTGTTCCAGCCAAAGTTTTGAGATTCAGTGGTAAGTACTGTAATAAATAAAATTATGTAATTATTCCGAGTCTTATTTATGTTAAATGTATCACTCGATATCTCATTTTTGTTTACAATATATTTTTTGTTGTTGTTTATCATATATTTGTAGAATGGCCACCTTGCTTTAATGCTGAGCAACAGGAAAATGTAATGGGTGGGAGGGGGGGGGGGGGTGCTGGCCCCTCCACTTTTTGGGGCCGCAGTGTTATAAGTCCTATCTTAGATAGCTCCGGTTCGACATTTAACATGGCTGGTATAGAATTCAGTCCCCGTTCCCCTTTTCAAATGTGCTCCATGGCTCCTGTAAACAATTTGATTCATAGCATGAATAAGAGGGGGATAACATTAATGTTGTTAACATTAAGTTATGTGATATTTCACTATTTCAGACAAGCGTCCCGAGCTGAAGTCCATACTGGACAGACTTCTGGATGGAGAGAATATACCCGACATTAGGAAATCCCTTGGTAGGCTGGGAAGAGAACAGAGAGGCAAACGAACGATATCCACGAGACAATCCTCCAGTTCCGAAGATGAGGTAATTCTATAGTGCTCAAGTGAAAAATCAGCTCAAGTTAAGTTAAGGATATGTAACTTTCCTTCAATGGATGTGTATTCGCCACAACACACCTCAGAAGAATTTTGATTGCGGAACTGGATAACTGTCTGTATGTTTGATTTTCTCCTTGTATTTCAGGGGCTGCGGAGCTGGTGGGGGGGGGGGAGCAGTCCAACATTTAACTTGACCGGTATAGAGTTCAGGCCCCTCACTTTCAAATGTGCTCTGCGGCTCCAGAATTGTAACAAGGTGTGATATGGCTATAACTGATTGTTTCTAGCATACATTTTGTTCTATTATATCAAGTATTCTGTCGCAATAAATGAGCATTTAAAAAAATTATTGTGACAGTTATTTTCCATAATTAAAAAAACACAGAATGCAGATATGCATTACGTATGCTAGATTATTAACTCCTCACTGTTATCTTTAATGAATTCATTTTGTATATTTAGAATGAAAGTCCAAGAAAGACAAACAAGAAAAGCAAAGTAACTAGCGAGAAGAGGGCTGAAAGGGACATCTTGTCGATTCTCAAAGAAAGAAATTGGCAGAAACAGGTATGTACAAAAGGCTGCAGTGTCCAATAAACACTTCTTTATGTGGCAATTATATTTTCATTGGTGAAGTGTTAATGTGTTATATCCCATGATCCAGAAAATGTGAATATATGTCAAGTTTGCCATATCTTTCAGATCAAATATATTTATTGTTTACAGATCAATAGCACAGTCATACAATATTATACAATTATATGATCCCAATGAGGTAAATATATTTTATGTACTAGAGAAAAACAATATTTGCCGAGGCCAAGGGTTCCCACACAAGAGGAAGTAACTCAAAATGTATATTGAGTAGATCACCTCCCTTGTCGTATCATGGCTGTGATAGTGTTAAAGTAATGTAAATCTCTAGTTTTCAACTCTTCCAATACAAAGGAATACAATCCAATGCCTCGTACATATTAGGTTTACAAATTCTTATGTTGATTCCTTTTCTTTTCCAGATGTAATCCAGCAGTACCATCCCAGCAAGACGACATCTGATATCCATTATTACATGAGGAAGAAACTGAACAACTCCGCGAAGAATTTCATCAGGAAACAGAAAAAACTCAACAGTAGATATGTGATATGATACGGCTTATAGCATTGGACACACCGGTTCTCGTCAGATCACCAAAGTTAAGCAACGTTAAGCTCGGTCAATACTTGGATGGGTGACCGGGCGCTATACTGGCTGGACTGATTAATGTCCAGGGTAATGGGAACTGTGAGCACTCGCGTTCTGGCAGATGTAGGCACTGTCATGATATGACTGAAACAAGGTTGAAAACGACGTTAAACCCTACTTCTTTCTCTATCTACACCCAGTTAACATATTAGTATACGGAACCAAATTGACAGCTATATGCTATGTTTGCATGAGGTCTTATTAAACCTTTATAAATCACTTCAGCTGCTTTAGTTTCTGGAGCATTCAGTCTCTTCAATTCATCTGATGTGAATGCAGATTTATTCCAGTACAATGCCAGACTTAATACCATGGTACGAACCACTATGTTTTTGGTCAATTTTATCGTTTTACCATGGTGTATGCAGTTTGTCACAGTACATGTACCATGTAAAGCCATTGAACCTGTAAAGCCATGGTACATGTACTGTGGTCATAGCACGGTACCATGGTAGAGCCATACTACATGTAGCATGGTAAAATCATGGTTCTATGGAAAAACTATGGTATTAGTGTTCGGTTTGTTCTTTCCTGTACAAGGGAAAGTAAGCTTGCTCAACAGTGAAACTTTGCACAGTAGCTAAACTTTCACACTGCATTGAATGCCCTTTATCTGTCCATACTGGAGATTTATATTGGTCATGTGAAAGGGACGGCAAGTTCACACTAGGCCGATGAGATCAAATGTGGCCATGGCCTCTAGTTATACATGAGTGTCATAATGTCATACAATGAAATATTACAGATTGCGTTTTATAATATATGTTCTTTTTCTATCAATCTTGTTTTGGTTTTTCATTCACCTCAATTGATACACCCTTTTCATTTGCTGATAGATCAGTTTTGATGCGGACAACACCAAATAACAGCGTTAACTAACACTGATAAATGGTGTTGAAGCGGGCTCAACACCGTTCTGCAGTGTTGACTGACAAGTGCAGATGCTGGTTCAACACCAATTAACAGTGTTAAATAACACCAATAAATGGTGTTGAAGCTGGCTCAACACCATTTTTTAGTGTTGACCGACGAGTGCGGATGCTGACTCAACACCGAATAACGGTTAACTAACACCAAATAACGGTGTTAACTAACACCAATAAATGGTGTTGGGGCAATATGGTGTAGGCTCTAACTCAACACTGTTTTTTGGTGTTGAAGTCAACACCAATTAACAGTGTTATCTAACACCAATAAATGGTGTTGAAGCTGGCTCAACACCAGTTTTCAGTGTTGACTGACAAGTGCTGATGCTGGCTCAACACCAATTAACGGTGTTAACTAACACCAATAAATGGTGTTGAAACCGGCTCAACACCATTTTTTAGTGTTGACCGACGAGTGCGGATGCTGACTCAACACCGAATAACGGTGTTAACTAACACCAAATAACGGTGTTAACTAACACCAAATAACGGTGTTAACTAACACCAATAAATGGTGTTGGGGCAATATGGTGTAGGCTCTAACTCAACACTGTTTTTTGGTGTTGAAGTCAACACCAATTTTTAGTGTTAATTAACACCATTTTTCTGACTGTGTATCGTAGTCAAAGGATCGTGTTCTGTGTTAGTGGAATAAGCGTGCATGCATGGGTCAGAACTATTAAACAACTTCTGTAAAAGGAATATAGAAGTCAGCGTATATAACACAAGGTTATTTATGGAGAACAACTTCTTTGCTCTGAAGATGACGTTTCGTTAGAGATACTTCCAACTTTAAAGCTAATTAAAAATCTTGACCAAAATTCTCTCAAATCCAATTAATTTGGATCACGTCCCACAGAATGACAAAAAATGTTCCAATTATCATACTGAACTTCGTTACGGCGGATTTATTACTGTAGGTATTCAAATACTGATCCTGGCTCTTTTGATAAATTAGGCGTATTACATTTGCATCATTGGGTTTTATATCCTTATATGCTACTTGATATTGCAATTTAGATCCGTAACCGGTACTTGAATTATTCCCCAGTACACAGTTTTTACGTAATGTTTTCATGTGTGCCATTTAAAAATACATAAATATCTAGAAAAGAAAGACCTCCGGAGACGGAGGCTCCAGTCTCCATAAGAGTTAAACTTTAATATCCCTCCAAGGGTGGTGTTGGTAAAGGTAGAATTAACAATAAAGAAGACGTTACCATGTAGTGTGAACATGAGAGTACTATGACAGAAGGTAAAGATCACAGAATGTGGGCATATTGATGAATTCGTGGTGTTGCGGGATGTGAGTTTGAGAGATTTGTGACCGTGTGGTTGTGGGTTCATATGCATAGTGAACCAATAAAATTGGTCCTATTATACGATCACCATGTTTTGTTTGATCACGTGATGAAACTAAGAAATGTTAACAAATTGTGGTTAATTAACAATTTTATCCATAGAGAACAGGATTTATCATTCCAATCGATATATCGGTGCAGATATATTCTATATACCATGTATTTACATAAACAATATTGGTAGGAATGTATCCGATCATTTTGTTCAGTTTAATATCCCACTATACTTTATCTTCAATAATAGATTTATTTCACATTTCTGAATCATAACTGTCCGACTCATAATACGCCATAATAAGTCCTCGCTTTTCTTAAGAGTCCACCTAAACAGACTCCCCATAGACAACATTTGAATTGATATACAGTTTGGAGCTGATTGGCTATTCTCAAAATCTCTTTATAAATGTAATCATCTTTCATCTCAGATGAATTGATCACGAGCTCTTTTGACGTAATGTTTCTATTGTTGGAATATAATCTTGCTTAGCCATTTCACCCAAATTATCTTTGCCATAACCCGGTGAAAACATACATGAATTCCTCTAAACTTCTCGTATTCATAATATGGCCCTGCATATGTTGGTACATATACAGATCATATTCAATCCTTTCGAGCCAAAGTTGAATTGCTATCGTTTTTAGGCCGTCTCCAGATTTTACAAGATTTTAAATGTATATGAGGCGAACAGTTGGCGTGTTCATACGTTTTGATGAAGTCATTAGAGATAGATACAAAATCCTAATGATGAAATTTGATGCGCTATGTTTCGGGTATCTAGAATTAATATACTATGTAAGAAAAGTATGTTATTTTATATTGTGATCAATGTTGACAGGTTGCCTAATCCTTATGACATGCACTAGACTATACCACAATTTTTCGGCCTTTTTCTGTGTTGTATAGCATATCGTTTATAGTATTATGGATAGAATCGGTTCCACTTTTCCTACGTTTATACTGGAAGGGAAAACGTCATTATGAAGTAATTGGAATACTTGCTGATTATCTTTGTCTCAACATCATGGATGTATGGGATAGAAGACGGGTGGTGCTCATATAGCGTGTATATGATAACGCTTACTTGCGCATGCATGTCTCCAGAATCAAAATCGAGTTACCTTACAGTTTCTTACCTGTGCTGCACCCTGTACCCTATAGTCCGTAGGGAATAGGGTACATCAGGGTGCGGGTGCAGCACACGTACACGCGCATGCCTGCGATGACGTCATTTCCGAGCTCTGAGCTCCACAAGCTTTGAGCTCCGAGAGCTCCGATCCAAGAGCTCTGCCACACGGGGGCTACCACCACCACCGGGCGTTGACGCCCGTCAACGCCCGGTGGTGGCGTTGGTGGTGGTGTTGGTGGTGTGTGGTGGTGGTGTTGGTGGTGTCGGTGGTGGTGTGTGGTGGTGGTGGTAGTGTCTGTAAATATAGGAATGAACATGTGTCCCTCTTCAGTCCATATGTATTGGTCGACTGATGAACATGTCGTGTACGTGTACGTTCTGTCAGAGAACCTTCTCTCGTCGCGATAGTATGCTCAGGCACATTCAACGCAAACACAACCAAGAGACACAGCCGAGTCCCGCTATAGGTCCAACAAGAGCAGTAGAGCATCCCTATACGATGACGGTGAGCGGCCCTACGGCATGTGGAAAGACGTCCTGGGTGATGAAGTTCTTAGAGGCAGGTGTGGCAACCCCAGCTCCGACACGTGTTGTTTGGTGTTATAGTCAATGGCAGCCCGCCTACGAAACTAGAATGTGAGCTTCGTCCCAGGGATTCCCCACGAACCGTATTACTTTGACCCCGAGCAGACCAACGTGGTAGTGCTAGATGATCTGATGAGTGCGGCCAAGGACAATTCACACGTCGCCGACTTGTTTACTAAAGGATCCCATTATCGGAATCTGTCGGTCATCTATTTGACCCAGAATCTCTTTCCTCAAGGGAAGGCGTCCAGAGATATTGCCTTGAACTGCCAATACTTTGTGTTGTTCTCCAATCCCATTGACAGAGCACAAATCCGTGTGTTTGGTAGTCAATTTATCCTCAGAACATCGACCATTTCATGCAGGCGTTTCAAGGGGCGACAAGTCGTCCGTACGGCTACCTGTTCGTAGATTTAAAAGCCCATACCCCCGAAGATCGTCGGCTGACGACCCACCTGTTACCCAGCGAGGAATCACAGCAACGTCATATACCCCTACACCATCCGCCGAGTCCACTCCTGCCAGAGCAGCATCAGCAACCCACCCCCATACAGCGAGTCCACTTCATACCATCAGTTCCGAAATATCACCCAACCGTGAAGGACCAACCCGAACCCGTACAAGGGAATGAACATAATGTGAACTCGAGGTTATGGAAGGCTTTGTTCAAAGAAAGTATGGACGCCGAGTTGGGCGAGACGTTGAGGGCTGGATTATGAATGACGGACTAGACGCTTGTAACAGAAAACAAGTTTCAACACAAAGGATATTCCAAGAAAGAAGCCGCAATTTTAGCCCATAACAGATTGGCACCCAGACTACGACGGGCTTTACGTCAGCAGTATATCGACCTCGTGACCCATATGAAATTGTCGAAAGAACAGCGTCGATGTTGAAAACCTCGGGCATGAACTGGAAAGCGGCGTATGTCAGAGCAATAGCACAAAAGCAACATTTGTTCGAACGCATCATTAAACGACGTTAAAGCGTTAAGAAAGTGTGTTAAAGCGTTGAGACGAGCGTTAAGGCATACATATAGGACGTTAAGGCGTAACAGTGGGCGTTGGCGGGCGTCACTGTCTATGAAAGCAAGTGTATTCCCAAAACACGCACAGTCGACGTTCAACCGTCAACATAGCTTATACTTGTTCTGAGTGTGAACGCACGTTCACCAGACATTACGATATGATGCGACACCAGAAAAATATACATGGGATTGAAGACGTCGAGGAGTCCGTTGAATCGGATGCTGATACAGAGATCGATGAGAGTGTATCGACTGATACCGAATCCAAGATTGCTGACAGTCTATCTACTGATATGGAGAGCTTGACCTCAGATAGTCAGCCTACATCCCAGGAAAGTGAGGCAGAACCTACCTTCTGGGATCGTATTGTGACAGCAGCTATCAATACTCACGCTGAAGCGATCGAGGACGCGGGACAGGATAACTTACAACAGGCGTACACCGAAATGCGGCCCCGCATCAGGAAAACAGCCATGGCGATCTATGAACAGTATACCTTACTACCGCTTGAAATGAAAGGCGACCCCACGCACAGGTCCATCATGAAGACCAAGCGTCACTTGGAAGAGGATATGGGGTTACCACCCACCGAGGCCCTTGAAAATGCGATTAGAATGCGCAAACAACTGTTTCTGGATATGCTGCCCGACGAATATCCAGGCCTGCCCGACGACGATTAGAACAAACGGATGAGAGCGAACATGGCCGAAGATGGGACTTTCTTAAGGACGGCTTCTGATTGGACAAGTGTAGCCGAGAATACATCTAACGGGCAAGAACGAATATCACAGGACCAAATGGCGGTCTCTGATTGGAGAAGAGTCTCGAATTGTAAACCTACCCAACGCGGCTCCCCCAGCGTATGATGTAACATTGGGGAGAATAAACTATATGAAAACTTGTTGTTGTTGTTGTTGTTCTCTCATCCTTGTTGTTGTTGTTGTTTTTCTCTCATCTGTCTATATCATGGCGTCAAGGCGTTATGCTAGGGCGTTAAGGCGGGCGTTCACGGGCGTCACTGCATATACAATGAATTAGTGACAATTTTATGAAAATCAGAGCTTTTGGGCTAATTCACCAGGGCGTTGAAGCGTTGAGCTTGGCGTTGGCGGGCGTTGGATTATGGACGCGGATATTCTCTAATGGACGACGGCTGAATTGTGAATGACGGACTAGACGCTTGTAATTGCTACAAGATGCCATTTCACACACATTCGGACCAAGGATGGTCCATTTCTACCCCAAAACACCTTCCTTCACACCCCCAAAATGCCCACTTTGGCTACTACTCCTACTGATGACGTCACCGATGACGTCACAGATGGAGGGGACATCCTTCAAATCGGGGTCTACACCCCGAGAGCTACAAAATGATATCCCACACGACGCATTCGGAGCAATAGTGGTCCATCTCTACACCAAATACCTGCCTTCACTTTCCCAAAATGGCCACTTTACTTACTACACCCAACTGCGCATGCGCAGACTGACGCGACTTGCAGTAAAAAACACGCCATTCTGACTCTACCCCACAAAAGCTTCACTTTGACACCTCCCACAACCCATTTGGACCACTAGTGGGCCATATCAGCCCCAAAATGTCTATTTCCATACTACGGCCTGCCTGCGCATGCGCAGAATGACGATATTCCGACTCCAAATCCACCCGATCGGATGCTCCCTCACGTGTGCTTCACATTGATACCTCACTTGACTCCATCGGACCAATGGTGGCCCATGTCGATCCCAAAACGTCTATTTCCATTCCCTTTTCCCACAATTCCCTGTCTGCGCATGCGCGGAATGTTGAACACGAACGAGCCACTAGTCCAGGCAGATGCTCCTTCACGACTGCTTTACATTGATACCTCATACAACTCCATCGGCCCATTAGGGGTTCACCTAGATCCCAAAACGTCTATTTTCATACGCTTGGTCTACTGCGCATGCGCAGAATGACGTCAGTTCCACGTGTCACCCACCCCGTCGGATGCGCCTTCACGAATGCTTCACATGGATACCTCATACGACTCCATAGGACCACGAGTGGCCCACCTCGACCCCAAAACGTCTATTTCCATACCCTTTTCCCACAATTCCCTGTCTGCGCATGCGCAGAATGTTGACAACGAACGAGACACTAGGCCAGGCGGATGCCCCCTCACATAGGCTTCACATTGATACCTCATACGACTCCATAGGACCACTAGTGGTCCACAAAGACCCGAAAACGTCTATTTCATACCCTTGGTCTACTGCGCATGCGCAGAATGCCGATATTTCAACCCCACACCCAGCCCATCGGATGCCCCCTCACATCGGTTTCACATGGATACCTCACTCGACCCAATCGGACCAATAGTGGATCCCCTAGATCCCAAAACGTCTATTTCCATACCCTTGGTCTACCGCGCATGCGCAGAATGACGATATTCCAACCCCACACCCACCCCATCGGATGTCCCCTCACGAATGCTTCACATTGATACCTCACTCAACTCCATCGGACCATTAGTGGCTGCCCTAGACCCCAAAACGTCTATTTCCATACCCTTGGTCCACCGCGCATGCGCAGAATGACGATATTTCAACCCCACACCCAGCCCAGCAGATGCCCCTTTACGAAAGCTTCACATTGATACCTCATACGACCCAATCAGACCATGCAGCGTACTTGATGTCTGGGGACTACTTTTTCTCCACGGAGGCTTTCTTCCGTGACCGCATCACCGCCAGACATGACCGCATCACCGCGGAGGAATACAGGGTCAAAGGTTGCCAGACCTATAGTGGTCAAAACTTGGCACACAGCCAATACTGATGCGATCTATAACCTTGAGCTGGTGGCGCCCCCTGTCGGATGCTTCACGGGAATCAAGAGTTACCTCCCTGGAAAATACGACCTTTTTTGCGGTTATACTACTACTCAGGTGGATGGATGTCAGTGGTAAGACTCAGGGTGGAAGCCATTGGTAGTGACTCCAGATGTATGCTGTTGGCAGGACTCGGAGTGGACGGCATTGGTTTGTTACTCCAGATGAATGCTGGTGGCAGCACCCGGGATGGACGCCATTGGTTGTTACTCCAGATGAATGCTGTTGGCAGGACTCTGAGTGGACGCCATTGATTGTGATTTCATGTGAATGTTAGTTGCAAGACTACAGAGGAAATGCCATTGATTGTGACATCCAGAAGGATATCAAGATTCGAGGTAGACGCAATGTTGATTGCGACTCCAGGTGGACATCATTGGTTGTGACTCTAGATGAATGCTGGTCGCAAAATGAGAGTACTGGGACAGAAGGTAAAGATCACAGAATGTGGGCATATTGATGAATTCGTGGTGTTGCGGGATGTGAGATTGAGAGATTTGTGACCGTGTGGTTACAAATGCGGATTTGTGGGTTCATATAGTGAACCAATAAAATTGGTCCCTTTATACGATCTCCATGTTTTCTTTGATCACGTGATGAAATTAAGAAATCTTAACAAATTGTGGTTAATTAACAATTTTATCCATAGAGAGCAGGATTTACCATTCCAATCGATATATAGGTGC
Source organism: Hanleya hanleyi (assembly GCA_036873755.1). Classification (NCBI taxonomy): domain Eukaryota; kingdom Metazoa; phylum Mollusca; class Polyplacophora; order Lepidopleurida; family Hanleyidae; genus Hanleya; species Hanleya hanleyi. The sequence goes on from JAVTVY010002688.1 coordinate 238,363, forward strand.
AGATATATTCTATATACCATGTATTTACATAAACAATATTCGGAGGAATGTGTCTGATCATTTTGTTCTGTTTAATCCCACCATACTTCATCTTCAATAATAGATTTATTTCACATTTCTGAATCATAACTGTCCAACTCATAATACCCCATGATAAGTCCTCTCTGTTTTTAAGACTTCGCCTAACAGACTCCCCATAGACCACATTTGATATACAGTTTGGAGCTGATTGACTATTCTCAAAATCTGTTTATAAATGTAATCATCTTTCATCTCAGATGAATTGATAACGAGCTCTTTTGACGTAATTTTTCTATTGTTGGAATATAATCTTACTTAGCCATTTCACCCAAATCATCTTTGTCATAACCCGATGGATACATACATGAATTCCTCTAAACTTCATTCGTATTCATAATATGGCCCTGTATATGTTGGTACATATACAGATCATATTCAATCCTTTTGACCCATAGTTGAATTACTATCGTGTTTAGGCCGTCTCCAGAATTTACAAGATTTTAAAAGCATATAAGGCGAACAGTTGGCGTGTTCATACGTTTTGATGAAGTTGTTGAGTCATTAGAGATAGACACAAAATCCTAATGATGAAATTTGATGCGCTTTGGTTCGGGTATCTAGAATTAAGTATACGGAAATTTCACATATGTATAGTATGTAAGAAAAAGTATGTTATTTTATATTGTGATCAATGTTGACAGGTTGCCTAATCCTTATGACATGTACTAGACTATACCACGATTTTTCGGCCTTTATTCTGTGTTGTATAGCATATCGCTTATAGTATTATCGATAGAATCGGTTCCACTTTTCCTACGTTTATACTGGAAGGGATAACGTCATTATGAAGTAATTGGAATACTTGCTGATTATCTTTGTCTTAACATCATGGATATACGGGATAGAAGACGGGTGGTGCTCATATAGCGTGTATATGATAACGCTTACTTGCGCATGCATGTCTCCAGAATCAAAATCGAGTTATCTTACAGTTTCGTTTAAGTAAATACATGGTTGTGTTGTAGATGTCCACATTGGTTTGGCAATACGGACGGAACGGTTACGTTCAATCCTTCTCTCTAGGCTAAACGGTAACGTGAATTTGATGCCATTGAGGAAATTGCACGTGGGCGTCTCTCCGGTCAAAACAATCACGGTTACTTACAACTGAGTTGAAAGGGTACAGACGAGGCGCCAGTTCCGACCCACCAATTTGAAATTTTCATTTGTTTTCAGAAGGAAATGGTTTGATTGGCAAAATCATTATCAGGATCGAAGTACAATTGTCTAAATAATTTATTAACAAACTAACTTAGCTGGGGATGAACTGAAATGTAGGGAATATAAGATTACATTTCTTAATGAGAGGTGTCAGTTCCGACTCACTGTTGCCAGTTCCGATCCAGCCTCGTTTTGACATTGATCTTTGACCCAGATATAAATAAATGTAATCGTCAACATGAACAAATTTCCCCCAAAATGGGGTCCTAGCTGGATATTTTGTTTTGCATGTCTTCATCTCATAAGTGAACATTTGGCGTTAAAGAATGCGGGTTGGGGTGATAATGATATGGTCGAGCGGATCATATTGACAAGATAGATTGGGCACTTAACTTACTCCGATGGCTAATAAGCGTAAAGTCACTCAAAATGATGTTAAATCAATGATATTTTTACTCATTTTACCTCAGATTAAAGAAAAGAAATGCCAATCACCACTCGAGTTACGAATTTATGTAGTGAGCGCTGCGTTCGCAGAACATTTTCATGCCATGGTGCGACTCACCTTGGCCATCCATGGATGATGGTGGTTCGGAACTGGCTCCGTCAGTTGATGTCGAAGATGGGGCGGGTAGGCTTTAGAGCTGCACTCTAGTGAATAAATTTATGACAGATAATTAGTACCATATGACAATTATATGTGAGAAACAAAACATCAAAACTTTGATCGGAAGCGTTGGCAGACGACAATGTTTTTTTTTTCATGACGGTGGGTCATGGTGTTTGTACTTAGACCAATGTAGTCGTGTGTATGGAGGGGGTCTGCAAAGCTATCTCCTAACAAAACCAGTGAAGGCATAATATAATTTAACCATGATTGAGAGGTAGATCAACTTGCTTGAATGCACCAAATGTTCTACGATTTCGAGTGATGATGGTTGTGACAAGAAGCAATATTTTGGGAAGTGGGTCGGAACTGACACTCGATCGGAACTGGCGACGTCACTGTACGAAATATACGACACATTGCCTTAGACGAACCATGTCCAGAGATGATGGGGTATACATGATAAAGTTCTCATATTCCTGGCGAGTACGAAATCATTTATTGATTAAGCTAATTGCCAGTACCTTCCACCAATGGAATATAGATATCTTCTGTCATGCAAATTTGTACACCATGGCATTGTTAGACGAACCAGTATGAACAAAGAGTGCATGTGAACGTGTGGAGGATAACACTTTCTAATTATATTAGGCCACAGCGGGCGCTGATTCCATCCCTAATATGTTGTATTGACAGAGGAACAGTCCGGCAGATTAATACTTCTACAATCTCCGTGACATTTGTCACAGTTTAGGAGTATGATTATATTCCTGTAATACGACCATCAAGCGCATCCATGAAATGAAATAAAAAGGCGAAAACAGCTATTATTCTAATCTCCAAATTTATTACTGAAGCCATATCCTTTCAAGTTTAATAATGGTATTCGCTATAATTACATAATCATAATGAAAACGAAATTACTGAGGTTATTTCAAAGGAAATTGAGCGAAAGGCGATAAAGTGAAGACAACAGCTTCACAGAAACGAGCCAAGTTTGATGTGATAATTTGATTCTCTATCCTGACACCTTACCAATCATTTAAGTTAATTAGGCTTTTATATCATTAAGTCTAGAAATACTATGGTTATAGCTTTGTCGCTGGCATTTTTCCATGCGGACCGGTATGGTTTATGATCCATTTATAACATGAACACAAGCTTCAAGCAAGAGAAAGAGAGAAAGATCCAATAGCTAAAATACATACTACTGCTTGGCTGAATCACCCCGGAGCTGTGTTCAAGAGCTTTGCTATGGGATCTCGGACGCCTGAGACACTCAGAAAATGACAGCAACTGGCCTCTTCTGGTCGGATATTTCTTCAAATAGTATAGACAGCCCCTCTTGTGGATACCAGAAGTCACTGTAATGTTTTTTTTCTTCTCCAGGACTGTCCCCAGGTGTATGTCGTTAGTGATGACAGCGAATTGTCGCAATCGGCTGTGACTCCAGGTGGATGGATGTCAGTGGTAAGTCTCCGGGTGGAAGTCATTGGTAGTGACTCCAGATGAATGCTGCTGGCAGGACTCGGGGTGGACGCCATTGATTGTGGCTCCAGATGAATGTCAGTGGCAAGACTCGAGCTGGACGTCATTTGTTGTGACTCAAGATGAATGCTGGTCGCAAGACTCTGGGTTGACACCATTGGCTGTGACTCCAGATGAATGCTGGTCGCAAGACTCGAGGTGAACGCCATTGGTTTATGGCTCCAGATGAATGCTGGTGGTAGGACTCGGGGTGGACGCCATTGGTTGTTACTTCAGATGAATGCTGTTGGCAGGACGGCATTGGTTGTGACTCCATGTGAATGTTAGTTGCAAGACTACGGAGGAAATGCCATTGATTGTGACATCCGGAAGAATATCAAGATTCGAGGTAGACGCCAATGTTGGTCGCGACTACAGGTGGATGCCAGTGGCAAAACCCGGGGTGGACGACATTGATTGAACTCCAGATAAATCCCAGTATTCATGACAACTAATGGATAGCACTGTGCCATGGATGTGCCATGGACAGGAATCATAGTGGACACTGTTGATTGTGACTCGGGCGACTTTCAATATAGTCAAGATAGTCAATATATTATGATGTACTTAAAGCTTGTGCATTAAATATGTTTACGTGGAGTACAGCTCAGAAGTTTGTCTATTTCTATAGTCAATATATTGGTTGTTACTTCCGGTGGCTAGGCAGAGTTCCTGGTGAATGCCTTTGGTTGCGAGTCCAGGTGAATGTCAGCAGTTAGGACTCCTAGTGGAGGCCATTGATTCATTGATAGTCACTATTTGTTCGTGGAGACGGCTGATAGACACTATTTGTTGTTAATCCTGGTGAATGTCATTGGTCAGCGTATCTAATAGACGCCATTGGTTAGGACTTCAGGAGGATGTCATCCGCGGGGACGGCTGATAGACACTATTTGTTGTTACTCCTGGTGAATGTCATTGGTCAGCGCAGCTATTGGACGCCATTGGTTATGACCTCAGATGAATGCGATTGGTGGGGAGGGCTGATAGAGACTATTTGTTATTACTCCTGGTTAATGTCATTGGTCAGTTTAGCTGATGGACACCATTGGTTATTAATTCAGGTGAATGGGATTCGTGGGGACGGCTGATAGACAATATTTGTTATCACTCCTGGTGAATGTCACTGGTCGGCGCAGCTAATGAACGCTTTTGGATGCGATTGGTGGAGAGGGATGATTGACACTATTCGTTGTTACTTCTGGTGAATGTCATTGATCAGCGTATATAATGAATTGGTTAGAAGAGCTGAAAGACAAAATTTGTTTTTACTCCTGGTGAATGTCGGTGGTCAGGATAGCTGGAGGACGCTATCGGTGACTCCAGATAGATAATAGGTATAGGCTTTCTAGTGGACACAACTGATCGAGAATGAGTGATCCAGACCGAATTTTCTGATGGATGCTAATGGCTGTGAATCGAAATGATCTTCGAGACTTCTGGCGAACCTCTCTGGTTCAGTGGATGCCTCTGGACACGTCTGAAAACCATTGCTTGTGAATCTAGGTCAATATAATTTGGATTGATGATGGGCATCAATGATACCGATCGAAAGATACTGGTCAGCTGTAAGCCATTCGAAGTGAATATGGGTGGATGCCAATGATCTACACTTCTGGCGCACACCGTGGAATAATTTCTGGTGGTATGCTGGTCCTGATTGGTTATGACTTCGTGTAACTTCCATTGGTCAGGACTCTGAGCTGCTGGTCCTGAGTTTGGGTTAATGTCATCAGCTGGTGGTCCTGATTGGTTATGCCAAGTTAATGCCACCGCTTGGATACAATTTGTTGGAACTCATTTTATGCGTTATTCATTGAGAATCCGGATGGAACTCTTTGTTATACATCCCGATGGAGTCTTTGGGGAATTGTATCTCTTTGCTCTAGGATAAACGACAGCAAACGCTGGCCATTGAAGGATGGCCTATTAAGTAAACGGCTGGGAAGATGAAGTTATGATACATTTAAATAGGTCTGCCTGCACTGAATTTTAAGTTTTATACATGTGACGATAGAAATCATCACAAAACATTTTTTGCAGAAACTGACTGAACAAGGCTAAATACCAGCAAGCGCCTCCATTCAATGTTTATCGAAAATTGATAGCAAATTATACGCTTGTAATGTGCCAGATATTCGACAAATTGTTCCGTGAAGGACTGGCACGAGTAATGTCGACTATATTGTTACAACTAACTCATATACATGTATTCAGTATCCCATAATTGTATTTTTAAAGTACTTTTTACCTTAATCACGCCTGCGGTTTACACCCCGTAAGACAGGATGGTCTGAAGTAATAGAAGCTACTGTTCAAGTACACGGTCGAGCCTGTCGGCTGAAGACACGGGTCCGCATACCACCAAGACAGATTGAATATGATTACGTCAGAATGTCACTAGTCACGAACGTATTCACCACAATAAGGCTTTCAAAGTACATGATATCAGATATTGCTTAATTGATTATTTAAGTATTGAACACCGTGAAAACAGAGTAATGAAATTTCAATATTTCGACACGATTTAAAATATTTTCAATCAATTAGATTGAAAAAAGAAATAAGTGAATCCATTGTAGATTGAAAGTTCTGCTATTGACATTTTTCAGTCGGAAACGATTGAAATTCTTCGAACAACTGTTGTGCTCATAAGAATTTGTGTTGTTTGGCCTCCAGGTGGCACTAGCTCTGAGTATATGTGGATGGAAAGGCATACCAAGCAACATCATATGGCAAGATCCATATATCAAATAAGGAAACGAACGCCCCCAGGTGGCGCTACCTGTAGGCACAAGTGACATTTTGTGGATTGATATGGACACAATTTTTTTTTGAAAATAATCAGTTGAGTCGTTCTAATTTTATTGTGTGAAAACTAAATTCCAGTTGGTCCTATGTGGAGTCACCCATGAGCAACATATTGTGACAAGGTATTCACACACTAAATTTGAAAGAATCTGTTAAGCTATTCCAATCTTATTATGCAGAAAATATTGGACGGAATGGAATACCATCCGTATACTAAATTAAAAAGTCGTTTAATTTTTTATTTTTTTTTGTCGTGGAAATTTTAAGTTGGCCACAGGCTGCGCCACCTATGGGCATACGTGGATGGAAGACCGTAAGCGACATCTTGTGGAATGATATCCACACAAAAAATTTGTGTCTGAAAAAGGAAATTTAAAGTTTTACTCTCAGGTGGGGCCATCTGGGCCATGTGTAGATGAAAAAACGAGCGACATATTGTTTCAAGGTACCCACCAAATTTGTTAAATCATTCTAATCTTATTGCGATGAAAAGAAATTTGAATTTGGCGTTCATTGTGGCGCCACCAATGGTATGTGTGGATGAAATGCAATCCCAAGTGCCATCTTGTGGCAAGACATCCACATACCAAATTTGGAAAGAACCCGTTGAGTGGTTCAAATTCTGTTGTCTGGAAACAAAACCTTAAGTTTGCTCCAGGTGGGATCACCTTCGGGGATATGTGGACGGAAAGCAATCCTAAGCGATATTTTGTGAATAAAATGTTAAGTCATTCTAATTTTATTGTTCAGAACCGAAATTTCGGGACATGTGAAGGTCACGTTATCCAGTGATTTTAAGTTTACAGCAATTATCTCTGTGAAAGTTGAAATTATGACCACTAAGTTCCTTATAGGGTCATAATACCGACATAACTATATGAGTATATTAATGAACCATGGCTGTGAAGCAATCACTGTTCGTACTATCCATACAAATATGGATATGCAAATCAGTATTGATTTCATACATTGTATATCATTGGCCAGCAGCCGGACTCTGAAAGTCACTTTACCATATAAGGGAAAATTTGCATATAAGGAAAATTGTATACGAGAAAGCAAGATCCTGGTTTGGGTAAGACTTACATTAATATTTCTACCTCTAGATAGAACCAATATGCACAACACATTTGAAGTTGTTTGACAAAGGCATTCAAAAGTTATCTGGTCGACAAGATGTTAAAATGGAAAATTATAGCACATATAGTACATCTTGCATCTTTGATGAAAGTAAAAATATAGGTCACCAAAATATATATAACCATATGCAATTCCGGACAAGATTATAAAATGGGAAATTGCATATAGTACATTATGCATCTTTGATGAATGTGAAAGTAGGTAACACTTGTGTCAGTCACCAAAATGTGAGCAGATCTGGCAGCGACAACCATGCATCTACAAGTGCAGTTTCAGCTGGATCGGTTGAACAGTTTCCGGACAAGAGCAATGTTGACGACAGCCTCCCGGAAGAACTTAATCATGGCGACGACAAAGCCCCACATCCTTAATGACCTGTCACGTTCCGATATTCCTGGGAATTGAACCAGTGTCTCAGTCTTATTTTTGATAGCAGAAACAGCGATCTAATCAGCTCCGCAATATCGTAGCTGCTGTTAATTGCAAAAATAAAAAATTCCAGCAAGATCCGCACGAAGACGGCCACGTGCCAGAGTATTAAACGGCAGTACATATAATGAACGGTCTCCTTCGTGCTTTATGTCCACATCCTGGACAGAATTATAGAGGCCAAAACAATACACTGGTCGTTCCCACATCTCACTGATCACGGATTTATAGTATAGCAGATAATTAGGAGAAGTCCTTATTCTCTACCCAGAACGCTGTTAACAGGGATGAAGTTCTCTTTTGTCCAAGGTGCGAAACATATAACAATCAGTGTTACATTTCCGCGTTGAGATGGCACAAAAGCTGATCATAACGCCAGGTTTACACCCTAATTAGCGTCTCCTGACACACGGTCCGGATTTAGAAGGTGCTCATTGTAACAAGTCATTTCATGATTGCTGGTTGCAAATATTTCTTCGAATCCATCAACGCGAGCCATAATTTGACGGCATTGGAGACGCCTAATGCAAAATATGCATGATTATGAAGAACTGCCTTTAATATTTTATCGGTACAAAGAGGACGGCAACGCGGGAATCTACTTCACTTCCGCTAACAAAAAAAAAATGCCTTTCTCAGTACTACAATGATCGTGTTACAGCATATCGGTATCAGTTTTCCCTCTCTCTGTACCACCAACTACTCATTATTTATCTGGTCTCAGATGATCTTTTGTATTTTAGCAATTTCCGTCAGCAAGTTTCTCCTACGTTGTATAGGACTGATCATAGAAGAGAATGCGGTCACTTACACTTTCGGTCAATCGGACATTTTCTGGGAATGAACAGAACGATGAACATATATAGCAAAAGTCAGATCCGACATTCAATATTCAGCCGTCGTCCATAAAAGAATTTACCGGTCAATAATCGAATGATCTAATACGTACGACAGTTAACACCAATTCCAAATGTGTATGAAATGAAAATAATAAAATTAACAAGATGGCTTCCTACAAGAGAGAGGCGATCGACCATTACTCATCACCAAAATAAATTTCCAAGTCGTTTTTCAGAGCATATTTCTGTGACGCTTTGATTGTGACTATTCATTTGAACACCATATAGATGTAAAACACATCATATCCAAACGGCCCCTTGCCCCGGGTTCAGCGCAATTATGGAAGTAGTACGATATAGTTATCACGAAACTTTGAATGGAGGCGGTTGGTGGTTATCTCTGTTTGACAAGTTTCTGCAATAATATTCTGTGACGTTGATTAAAATCACCACAGTCTGGACATGATCTAGCAAATGCTACCAGGCGAGATATGTATATGCTTCTGGAATTTTGCTTCCAGATATGGGTAGGGAAGCTCTGATCATTCTCGTAAAGGTATAGGTCCAGAGATGATGTTATATCTGAGCTATTAGCGGTTTTCTTCAAATCCAGTTAAGGGATGTAAATATCCTTCACAGCGTCGCTAATATAGGGATTGTCCAGCGCTAGGAGATCATTTATATGGTGTTTGGTGAAGAAGAAGAAACGGGCTTTGGAAGGGTTATTTCTTGAAAATTTCTGCATATAGGTGTATTCTTACGAGAACAGATTTAGGTCTGTCAAAATATGTTGCACTTTTTGTACCCATTGATATATATGCTGTTGGTATAAGGTATTGCCGAATTTCACATAGAAATTGTTAATGAGAAATTCAAGCAATTCTATAGACAAAGAAACATTTCAAGAAGGATATCCTGTACGTGCAGTAGAACCGAAGCAGCCTTATGGCCCATTGACAGACATAAAAAGATGCATTCTTTGCCTCGTTCATGCCGTGGACACAGGTGACAAACGAATTCTGTCTTTGTTTAAAGTTTCATCATAATCGATTTTCTATGGCCCTGTATACTAGAGCTATCGTCCTGCACTGTAAAAAAGGGTGCTGTAATTTTACAGCAAAAAGTGCCGGCAAAAAGGGTACCAGCGCTTTTCACTGTATTTTTACAGGATGCCCCGATCTGTATATCTGTATTTCTACAGCATATGTTGTAATTTTACAACAGTGGTAGTATTGCATAATTACAACAAAAATACCGTTAAATCAACAGAAATAACTGTACAAATCCATGGTCAGCAGAAAGTCCATTGGCCTATAGCATTTAAAGAAGTCAAGTTCCCTGGTGTCTCTCTTTCAAGAGAGTAGAGAAGAAAATTCCCAGAACGTAATGGTTCGGTTAAATATATATTTATATTCAGCACCAGCAATATAAGTGCAAACACATTTCTTTCTATCATCCTGCGCATCAGCTTTGTGAAATGGTGCAATATTAGAGGCTAAGTTGGTCTTTGAACATGTACATTAACTCTAACGACCACCCCCGAGGATTGAACCTTGGCAGGCAAACTCATTATTCCTCCTTGCACATTTTAGATAAATTATACTTGAAGGTTTCTGTGTATTATAGATGAAAAGATCTGGAAAGGTATACGAAATACACCTAATAATCTTACTGTAATTTTACACCCGGATAATGTTACAATACATCGTTGTTGCCCTTTACTCCAATTAATACTGTAGTTCATCCAGAAGATGCAAACTTACACTGGTTGTCTGTATTGTTACAGCTATGAACTGTAAAATAGCAGTTGAAACTGATGCTTCTATTTAACAGTAAATTCCACTGTCACATTTTACAATACTTTCTACTGTAACTTTACAAACATTTTTAACAGTGTGTACAAGAGATTTGGATCCCAGTGACGTCTTAATGATCTTCTCTTTGCCCGGCATCATGCTATACTTGAACTTTGGTCACTATCCATAACCTCAAACAGGAGTTATCGAGTGCCACATGGACACCAAGACTGTTATCATTTTATAAAAGACATAAATCCATTGGTCTGGACCTTCGATATTCTGAACTCAGAATCAATAATCAATATAATTTTCCATACCCAACGTCCAACATTTTCTACAATTTCCTTTACAGTCCCATGACCGTGACTTCAAATGAAGGAGGTTCTTGTTCGCCCGACATCAATGTACAGGCTTTGACTACAACCAGGCCATATCCGTTGCAGGCCGTATCCATCTGCTGCGTACCTTCAATATACTAACATACCAGTGAAGGCACAAAGCATATGCAGTGAGTAGCAGCGACCTGATACGACTCCAGCAGGATTCATTGCATAGAACGGATACGGGGATTTCACTGAAGGACGGACGAACAACTCGGCAACGCAATACTCGCCCATCAATGGGACTAGGACAATATTACATCTATGATTAAAAATAACATACGAGGTTCTTCTTGTGTTCGAATACGCACACCACATTTGACGATTTGAAAGTTCGCCCACAGGGGTACGGTTTCGAATTTTGATCAAAGCTCTCAAGAGTGTTATATATACCCGTCTTGATTGGTGTATTATTGCTATCCTTATGGAACCGTTTCTAGGAACAACAAAGCAAGCAAATTGTAATGCTTTGTTATCAACAGTAACGATACATTAGACAAAAAAAAACGGAGAGAACCTTGAAGATATGTCATTGTGAGCTTTGGTCGAGGTGTATGTATTTCGGAGCCATCTCACCAATACAGCCTTGTTAAGAGATCATCAAGGGTATAAAGACGTATGGAGCCTACCAGACGGATTCAACCAGCCATTCATTGAGGACGGATTCATAACTGACAGTTTATTACTGTACTAAAGAAGTCATCGGTTTCAATCAGTCATCTTACTTTATCTGAACAACAAAGGATGTGAAGACAGAACTAAACTACTCTCCATATAGCCTTAGCAGGATGTTCGCTTAATAAAGCGACAAGAATACGATATTTATGTGTAACGCGGGCCAACTCTTGATAGACTTTGTCAGAGTTAAGGAGTCCTCACAACTTCGTATAATCAGCAATGATTAATTGTGCCCCGGCTGTCACCATATTTCAGATTTATAGTTTCCATATTTTCAAGGCAACTGAATCTCTAAACAGGGAGTTCATACAAGTATGTTAACAAACATGAGCAGTGTGACTAACGTCACAGGACCTAGGAAGTAGAGTAGGCATTAGGACTCTAACGCGAACTGAACTCTTGGAAATCCCCACCCCCAGTTGAAATCCTGCCTATATTAAGATGGGCACCGCCCAAGTCAGAATCGCCAGTGATTTTCATCAAAAATCACCAGTAATTTTCATCAAAAGTAGGTCAGCTCAGAACTTGTTGGTAACAGTCTTCTAATGCGCCTTCATTCCAAAATTAAATACCGATCGCCGATTTAATTTTACAATTTTTTAACTAAAGGAAACAGATTGAATAATAAAGGTTCAGTAGATTTCAAGCTTTACGTGTGAAAATACACTTACATCTCTTTAATGGTTTTCAGTGCCCTTGTCCAGGATCAAAACAACTTTTTGAATCACATTATTTTCCCAACAATACAACATATTTTTATATATAGTACTATAGTAGAAAGGTAGCATTTATGTAGTTTACGGTAATTCAACTCAAGACCAACACCTTCTATGGACAAGATAATAATGATTCTATGTCATTCTCCTGAGCATAACCGGTTCAAAGACGAATAAATAGCGGCTCTACATCACATTGTTATATAGATATATGAGACAACACATTTTGGGCATCGGCAATCTGATGAATGTACTATTCTGGTTTTCTTGTTTCACATTATATTCTATGGCGGTTGATCGGTGATTTTCTTCATTGATAAACGTTAAACCACCTCAGCTTCGTTGTGTGAATCGGAATTGCATTGCTGTGACACACCAACACACTCCGTGGCAGTGATTCTGTATCCCCATATCAAGGAATCAAAATGGATCAAGATTTGAAATGACAAGAAAAATTTAGACATATTTTGTTTACACATGTAATTTTTTGTTCAAATTATATCCAAGTGTGATATATAGTCAATATTCAAGAGGTACAAAAAAAAACCCAAAGTATGTCCTCATATTTTCACATCCATGCCAAGAAATACTGCATTGAAAAGGGTCCATTTAGCCTACCCTGTTTTATCGCTCTAATCAGCAAATGGCGGGGTCATATTTCTGCTGTCAAAATTGTATTTCCCTCCAAAGTCTTAACCCTTGAATCCAAGTCACACACTCTCTGATGCAAAGTAATGATTGTCCTAACTATCCGATTAGCACATTATGAACATGTCTTTGGTCATAGTGTACATATCATAACTCACATCAATGTTTTCTGCTATATTATTTCAATGATATGGTTTAACAATTTAAGTTATGGAAACAGCGCTGATTGTTTGAGGGTATATGCAGTAGTTAAGATTAACCTCAGTAATAGGGCCATGTGGCATACAGTGGGACAGGGTATTTTTAGCTGTGGGTAATTTGACCTGAATTTGAAGGCTCAAGCCTGATGTGGCCAATGTGAAATAGGATACATGTTAAAGGCTACAGTTCACATATATCTATAACAATATACTGAAGTGTTAATTATCAATCTAATTTTAATCAGAATTATTTCAGATCAGAACTTGCTGGTAACAATGCCCTAATGCACGTTCATGCCAAAAATCAAGGTTCTAATGTCAACGGTTCTCCTTATTTTGCCGACGAAAGGATTTGGATGGACTGACTGACTGACTGACTGACTCATTACCGGACAATTTGCGATCTGTAGCCTACTTCGTAGGAACATGCTTTGTCGAAGAGAATACGAGAGAGATTTCCTAACATGAGCAGTGTGACTAACGTCACAGGACCTACGAAGTACAGTAGGCATTAGGACTCTAACGCGAACTGAACTCTTGGAAATCCCCACCCCCAGTTGAAATCCTGCCTATCATAAGATGGGCACCGCCCAAGTCAGAATCGCCAGTGATTTTCATCAAAAATCATCAGTAATTTTCATCAAAAGTAGGTCAGCTCAGAACTTGTTGGTAACAGTCTCCTAATGCGCCTTCATTCCAAAATAAATAACGATCGCCGATTTAATTTTACATTTTTTTAATTAAAGGAAACAGATTGAATAATTAAGGTTCAGTAGATTTCAAGCTTTACGTGTGAAAATACATTTACATATCTTTAATGGTTTTCAGTGCCTTTGTCCAGGATCAAAACAACTTTTTGAATCGCATTATTTTCCCAACAATACAACAAATTTTTATATATAGTACTATAGTAGAAAGGTAGCATTTATGTAGTTTACGGTAATTCAACTCAAGACCAACACCTTCTCTGCACAAGATAATAATGATTCTATGTCATTCTCCTGAGCATAACCGGTACAAAGACGGATAAATAGCGTCTCTACATCACGTTGTTATCTAGCTATATGAGACAACACATTTTGGGTATCGGCAATCTGATGAATGTACTATTCCGGTTTTCTTGTTTCACATTATATTCTATGGCGGTTGATCGGTGATTTTCTTCATTGATAAACCTTAAACCACCTCAGCTTCGTTGTGTGAATCGGAATTGCATTGCTGTGACACACCAGCACACTCCGTGGCAGTGATTCTGTATCCCCTAATCAAGGAATCAAAATGGATCAAGATTTGAAATGACAAGAGAAATTTAGACATATTTTGTTTACACATGTAATTTTTTGTTCAAATTATATCCAAGTGTGATATATAGTCAATATTCAAGAGGTACAAAAAAACCCCAAAGTATGTCCTCATATTTTCACATCCATGCCAAGAAATACTGCATTGAAAAGGGTCCATTTAGCCTACCCTGTTTTATCGCTCTAATCAGCAAATGGCGGGGTCATATTTCTGCTGTCAAAATTGTATTTCCCTCCAAAGTCTTAACCCTTGAATCCAAGTCACACACAGTGACTCTCTGATGCAAAGTAATGATTGTCCTAACTATCCGATTAGCACATTATGAACATGTCTTTGGTCATAGTGTACATATCATAACTCACATCAATGTTTTCTGCTATATTATTTCAATGATATGGTTTAACAATTTAAGTTATGGAAACAGCGCTGATTGTTTGAGGGTATATGCAGTAGTTAAGATTAACCTCAGTAATAGGGCCATGTGGCATACAGTGGGACAGGGTATTTTTAGCTGTGGGTAATTTGACCTGAATTTGAAGGCTCAAGCCTGATGTGGCCAATGTGAAAGGCTACAGTTCACATATATCTATAACAATATACTGAAGTGTTAATTATCAATCTAATTTTAATCAGAATTATTTCAGATCAGAACTTGCTGGTAACAATGCCCTAATGCACGTTCATGCCAAAAATCAAGGTTCTAATGTCAACGGTTCTCCTTATTTTGCCGACGAAAGGATTCGGATGGACTGACTCATTACCGGACAATTTGCGATCTGTAGCCTACTTCGTAGGAATAAGATTTTTTCAGCGTTGCTCAAGGTAGAATTAAGACCTTGACGCCTAGACATATTAAACTGGGGAATAATGCGAGCAGAACATAGATCTAACTTATACGGACATAAATTTACGGCATAACCTTAACAATTTTTTAAACAATGTATAGCAATCTCACAATTTTTTCCCCGTTGAACAACATGAGCAGTGTGACTAACGTCACAGGACCTACGAAGTAGAGTAGGCATTAGGACTCGGAACGCGAACTGAACTCTTGGAAATCCCCGCCCCCAGTTAGAATCCTGCCTATATTAAGATGGGCACCGCCCAAGTCAGAATCAAATCACCAGAAATTTTCATCAAAAGTAGGTCAGTTCAAGACTTGTTGTAACAATCTCCTGCTGCGCCTTCATTCCAAAAATAAATAACTATCGCCGATTTAATTTTACAATTTGTTAACTAGAGAAAACAGATTGAATAATAAAAAAGTTCAGTAGATTTCAATCTTTACGTGTGAAAATATATCGATCTCTTTAATGGTTTTCAGTGCCCTTGTCCAGGATCAAAACAACTTTTTGAATCGCATTATTTTCCCAACAATACAACAAATTTTTATATATAGTACTATAGTAGAAAGGTAGCATTTATGTAGTTTACGGTAATTCAACTCAAGACCAACACCTTCTCTGCACAAGATAATGATTTCATGCCATTCTCCTGAGCATAATCGGTACAAAGACGAATAAATAGCGTCTACTTACTTTATCTAGTTAAATTCTACCCAAAGAAAATAAATTAAGACACTTTAAACTAGCACATGCCGTCATGGCTTTGTTTCACCCTCAGTAAACTTTTATCGTTGTTGCTCACGCAGACTATTCTGAAGGATGATGCCACATCTTTCTTTCTTCGGCTGACTTAATTGGTTGATGTAGTATATTTCACCAACAGTGCGTAACTGTAACTTGACCTGAATTTGACGCCTGATGTGATCTGTGAGGAAATGTTTCAAGGATGTGAAATAGGATACACGTTAAAGGCCACAGCTTACATATATCTCTAGCAATATACTGAATTGTGTGTAGGCTGGCAAGTTGGTAATAGCAGTGTAGTTAAATGCACTAACAAATGATGGAAAATTAGCATTTCCTATTTCATTATCCCATCACGTTTTATACTGTGTTATATATACAGTGAAACATACAGCCAAGGGTTCCCGATGGGCATGACAGTGCACTCGCTGAGCTATCAATAAATAATAAAAAAAATAATTATAAATCAAATTCTCAGCAGAATTCGGTCAGCTCAGAACTTGTTGGTAACAATGCCCTAATGCACGTTCGTGCCAAAAATCAAGGTTCTAATGTCAATGGTTCTCCTTATTTTGCCGACGAAAGGACTCGGATGGACTGACTCACTCACTCACTCACTCATTACCGGACAATTTGCGATCTGTAGCCTACTTCGTAGGAATATATTAACATGGCAGTGTGACTAACGTCACAGGACCTACGAAATAGGGTTTGATATAATTTAAGTGTGTACTCGAGAGATGACTTGGGGGCCCTGTGTGCTACCATGAGAGAATTTATATAGCGTCTCTAAATTGACAGTGGGAACTATTAACTTTTCCAGATGTCACCGCTGGTGAGTCGTTAGCGTAGCAACTATTATCGCCCTCAGTTTCTATTACCCTGGACACTGATCAGCCCAGCAGTACAGCACGAGGTGTTGGGGGGAGAGTCCGAGAGAGCGGGGTACCCCCCCCCCCTCTCGGCATTAGGCGATTTTTTTTTTAAATTAGCGTAGGGAATGGTGCTCTGTCAGAGCAGTTGAGAAGTAAATGTTTCTAGTCCCAAATAAGACAGGAAACTGGAAAAGAAACACAAATTTGAAGTGAGAAAGGTCAAGATCAGAGATTTGTTAGAATGCAAGAATCAATATAGGTATCACTAGAGAGCCATTCTCCATGGATATATTTATTTGGCATTCAGCTTCAAGGTACCTCATCTGAAGAGAGTACATAATAATAATCAATGAACAATAAAGCACACACGAAAAAAATAAACAACTGGTTATAGGTTACTGAATTTAAAACACAACGATGATTTTATTATCGATTTCTTCAGTAATAACAGATAATAGGGTCATTGTTGTGTTTAAATTTAGTAATTTCTCTCATAAAATCCAGTCATTTTTTATTTCTTTTTGATGTAGAACATTTTTTAACTAATGACTGAACTGAAGAAATTATGCAATGTTGTATAGGCTGGATATATAAAACGTGCAGTATAATATGCCTTCAATCTCAACGAAATTCCAAGACCAGCAAATGAGTGAAAACGGATACCATCGGAATGTGTGTCAACATTGCAATGTATGGTCAGTTAGGCTAAAAATAGATTACTCAGGAATCTCCAGTTTAATACTAGATTCAAGTGTACTGTTAAACTAGCCATATTATAGATATCTCATAGTACATGTAGATCTAATAGACTGATTACGACGTACGAGCGAGCGCACACATGCATGTGTGCTTTTAATATAGATATAATTAAAATATTTTTTGGAAGCTGACGTTTTAGAACAACAACAACGACCACCGAAAGCCAACAAAAGATTGACCTTCATTGGACCTCTGACGCTTCTGTGAGAAGAAGTTTTTCAAAGTTGCTTGGCAATGACAATGATTTATAAAATAGATGTCAAGTGATATTCGTGGCTCGGTAAAACTTCGCAGCAGACGAAATAACAACCTCCATTCTCCGATCAAATGATTTGCTTCCTTCATGCATCGTGGCATATACAGCTCGCCTGACGCGAGATTCTGGGATTTCGGTAGCCTTCCGCAATACCACCGGCTAACAGCGACCAGCATGATCACGAGGGTTCCCGAATATTTCGAACAATTTACGGCAGATGTTCGGGAAGCGTGGCGTGGACTATTAGGGAAAACATGGCGGAGCTACCTGGAAACGTATAATGCCGACATATTTTGGCAAGTACCATTAAAGGTACTGATATTTTCGAGTGCTGGGCGCACCATTTTGTTTTTGCTTTAGTGCTGCGCGGCCGAAGTTAGTCCCAGGCGCTTAAAAGTCACAGTGAAGCATACAGCCAAGGGTTCCCGATGGGCATGGCAGTGCACTCGAGTCATCAATAAATAATAAAAAATTAATTATAAATTAAATTTTCATCAGAATTCGATCAGCTCAGAACTTGCCGGTAACAATGCCCTAATGCACGTTCATGCCAAAAATCAAGGTTCTAATGTCAACGGTTCTCCTTATTTTGCCGACGAAAGGATTCGGATGGACTGACTGACTGACTGACTCACTCATTACCGGACAATTTGCGATCTGTAGCCTACTTCGTAGGAATATATCTTCGGTTGACATGTAGAAGTCGGCGTATAACACAAGGCTATTTTATGGTAAAAACTTCTTATATTGGGAGCTGATGATTCGTTGGAGAGACTTACAACTTTCTCAAAGCTGAGCGAATCTTTGAGAAAGGTGGAAGTGAAAGTTTTATCGGGTCATTCTATAATGTCTTTACATTAAAAACGACGAACAGCATCTCTACTGGAGTTCTGTTATATTAAATCTGCTACAGCCTATAGGACTGTCACCAATTTTTATTCCTAATAGGGGTGGTATTCTTATTGATACAGGGAAGTGAAATCCTTTGTGATTGGTTAATTTTTTGTATACCACTAAATGGTATACTTTCACTGTCAGAAGGATTGGGTCAAATTGACCAGATATTTTGAAAGTTAGATTGTGTTCTGCAGTTGATATTCGCAGGGAACGCCATATGTATAGCAATCTGATTAAAACCCAGACTTAATAACCGCTAATTACCGGCCCATTACCGACATGTCCGACAGAGGAGCGGTTATTAAGTCTGAGTTTTAATCAGATTGATGTATATTATTAGTTATACGTCGCCCTTCCGGGGTAATACGGGATGAGATTTGGTTTCTCTCGCCATATTTTTCCTCGGCTGCGCCTCGAAAAAATATGGCGAGAGAAACCAAATCGAATCCCGTATTACCCCGGAAGGGCGATGTATAACGAATTTATCAAATCTCAGAGCATTAAGAATCACTTTGGACTTCAAGGCCGACATAATGGAACGGACTTCGATCGGACTTGCACTGGTTTCAGAACGATCCACAGCATGCACCGGAAAAAATGAACACAAAGACAAATGTCTCATTTTTACAATCCTCATCTTTAAAACGTACTAAGGGAGGAGCAAAGATAACGATAACATATACTGTAATCCGTGAACAATGAACCCAGTTTCCGTGTGAAATACCGGTGGGCTTCGGTGATAAAGAATGAACAATCTAACTTCAAATTCAGCTTCATCTCTTATGTTCTATTCTGAAAATCAGAAACGTATAAAATACTGAAACATTAAGCTTAATCTCAATTTCATATTTAATATTTAATAGCCATCGACGAGTATAATATCTAGATTATATACCTTTTGTTAATAAATACATCGAAAGACCCGTTCCGGATTCACATCTGTTGCGTGGATATGTAAGTTTCAAATACACGTGTGAACTGTTACATTTCCATTCTGTCTATAATTCAACACCGTGTCACTCGACAGTGTCACTTGTGTCATGTTTCCATAACATCACACAGGAGAAGGACCAACATGAACTGACTTAAATTTACAGTTCGAGAGAAAAATCGGAAAAATCAAACTGTCCTGCACAATTTGGCAGAAGTATAGGTATTTGCTTCATTTTCGCACGATGATGTTGAGTGCATTTATTGTGCAGTTATTGAACATTGGCTGAGGGATTTGCGGCGACCAGGATAGCTGTGGGAATGTCACACGATGTGGGCGGGACAGCGGTGCTGTCGAATTCACAAAACAGCTGATTAAGATCAAAATCAAAGTCGTCGGCATGGCCTTCTGCTCGTACATCCTGGGTGTGTAACACGGCCGACGTGGCATCATTTGACGTGGGTGCAGGGTACTGAGAAGATGATGTCACAGTTTCTGCAGGATGGGGTTTGACAAGAACATTTACTGGAAGTGTATGCGTACCGGTATTCGTCTTTCGGGTTGAACCCATCGTGTCAGGAAAGGCTACTGACGCAACCGTGTGGCCCATTTGCAGTTTCTCGCCATCACTTACTCGCTGGTAAACCGACAGCGACGAGACAGATCTGTGACCTGTGACAGCCATTATTTGAGATGTTGAATAGTTGTTTCTACCAAGGATGGTGATGCCGGTTGCTCGTATACTGTGGTTAGTGTATGGTTCAGAAAGTTTCAGACGAGTGCCCAGGTTGGTCATGAAGGCTGCCAAGCGGTGTTTCCCAATAGGTTTGTTATAATACCAAACTTTATCGTCGTCGAGGAAACTATCAACCGGGTACTGCCACAAGCGATCACATTTCGGATGGAGTTTGGAGATATAACTTTCGAATGAAGCAACAGGACAGAACGGGGAACCTTCTTCTTCAGGCATGAATCCGGTAACACCCTCTTTTTGCTGGGCCCGGCGATTTTTTGTGAGTTCATCCTCCTTTTTTTCACATACCTCTGCCCAGTTTTCGGGTCCCGCTTGATGATGAATGTGTTTTTTGTCATCTTTTCCATATTCTCCACTCCCCTTCTAAAGAAGAACAGACGTACATCGAACTGAACTTTATTTGCAAGCCCAGTTGGGGTTTTTGGGGACATGAGAACAGACTTGTAGAGTTTACAACGATCGGACTCGTTTATGGGCTCATAATGATCGGTGTCGCCTTTTCCAGATGCCTTCAACTCTGCAAGTGCGGTTTTGAAGCACTCGTTGGCTTCATTAAACTCCGAATTTCTAATCAAATCAAAAGTTTTCAAATACGGTGGGGCCTTCAGGTAACGATTCAGAGAATGTCGAAAGTTTTCGAGAGTGGATGTTTTGTACAATTCTCCGTCTTGTTTTCGGGCATCCAAATAAAAATGACTGAGTACCTCTGCTAACCTCTCGGCCGAGAATCCTTCGAATTCTTCACTCTGTCCCTTCTCTTTCAGGTCATACTTCAAATTTCTGGCGCACGCTTTGTTCGATTTTTTGTGTTGCTGGGAATAATATTAGCCCGCTTTTCAACAACTTCATCGTCCGTGTGAGACGCGAAACGTTTGCCTGATTCAGCCATTTTGTTTAGCAGACGATGGAATCTAGTGAAAACCTGTTCGTTGCCCTTGGCGACGGGGGTATACGATATATATTCGACCAGCAAGTTGACAATACAGCATCACACATGAGGTCTGTCAGCCAATCAAAAGTCTACATGCTTCTCTGAGATATGATAAAGCTACATATTTCAGAGGTGGGTGATTCGTAATAAAATTATCTAAAACCCTCGCTGGGGGTGACTGGGACCGTCGTATAGCCCTCATACTAGAGGGCTATATATTATTTAGCTATGTACCTCCTCAGCTTTGACCATTAATACACTTTAATAAAAGGTTGCTATATTCAAGCAAATCACAGGGACTCGTAGTTGGTCGGTTATTAATTATGATATTAATATTTATATATACTCTCCTCCTACTCTAATTGGTCGGTTATTAATTATGATATTAATATTTATATATACTCTCCTCCTACTCTATAATAACAAGGGGTATCAGTGGAAACCACGGTTTTCCCGCCAAACCCCCCGACCAAAACGGCAACTCACAGATTCAATAAAACTTTATCCGTCCTTATTTCTTACCTCAACGTGGTCTCCAAACTTCAATTCATTAGTTAAAACTTAATAACTCTTCGATCTATTTCTTTTAATTGCGTAAATCCATCAATCAAGACAGCTCAACTCCCGCTCTTTCAATGTTTATGTCAAAGAACTGGGAACGGTAGTCGAGTGCACGTGACTAGCAGTGACCCGCCGATACGGGCTGAATTTGCTCTCGCGATGTCAATGGCTGAAATTACTACACGGATTATGTAAAATTGTCTACCATCCAAGTATTTCGTCCTTTGATATCTTCTTAGAAAAAATTACATTTCCTTCAAAGTTCAATGTAGTAATTTCGGCCATTGAAATCGCGCGAGCAAATTCAGCCCGTATCGGCGGGTCACTTGCTAGTCACGTGCACTCGACTACCGTTCCCAGTTCTTTGACATAAACGTTGAAAGAGCGGGAGTTGAGCTGTCTTGATTGATGGATTTACGCAATTAAAAGGAATAGATCGAAGAGTTATTAAGTTTTAACTAATGAATTGAAGTTTGGAGACCACGTTGAGGTAAGAAATAAGGACGGATAAAGTTTTATTGAATCTGTGAGTTGCCGTTTTGGTCGGGGGGTTTGGCGGGAAAACCGTGGTTTCCACTGATACCCCTTGTTATTATAGAGTAGGAGGAGAGTATATATAAATATTAATATCATAATTAATAACCGACCAATTACGAGTCCCTGTGAAGCAAATTTATTGAATAACCGTATATGATGACTAGAGTGCGATATTTATAATCACCATAACAGTGAAGGAGTGACACCATTGGTTGTAAAATTATTTCAGCGAGTAGCCTATAGTATTGGACCCTTCTACGGAGGGCCAATGTCTGGCTGATGCAGCAACATAAACATTTTCCCAGTCAGACGCCAGATTTTGAAATCGAAAACGAGGCCGCGCTATGTCATCGGTTACGCTCATACTATTCAGCTTGTATCACGGACGTCCCTACTCTCCTTGTTCCCCCCACTAATTCACATTGCATATTTCGCGCCTCTTGGCCGTAAGGGGGCGCTCTGCACAGGCCAACCACCAATGACTATCACTCTTACGGAGGAGTCTTGGCAATATGAGTTGTCTCCCTTTTCAAACGTTCATATGTCGTTAACGGCAGAACTAACAATAAACGGACGGCAAAACAGCTCTAATTACGTTAATTTATGAATTAAGAGTGAACAGATTTTTGGATAACTTCCTCCATTGTTTAGTAAGGTTCGTCAACTGATTGCAAACATTTGTTCACTGATACCTTCAAATAATTAACAAATAAATCCCTGTAAATGTTGTTAATATCCCACTGATAAGACCACGCTTTATCGTCATGGGTATATAAGGAAAGCAAGCTGCCTAGAATGGTAACGTAAAACACCGTTCAATTATTTCAGATTTTGAATTGAATGTTGACTGTAATAAAGACGGGGAAAAGAGAGATACGGTAAGATGGCGTGTCGTTGTCACAATATTGGCATGGCTTCCACATTACGGGAGAGTCGTGATCTCACTATCATGAAGGCATGCCTTATTTTCGATCACGTGAGGTAGTTAGCCAATCGTGGTTAGCATGAGGAATCTGGTTATCTCCGAGCTATTACGGCACGGCGATTGGGTAACCAGATAAAGCGCCCCCTTACGGCCAAGAGGCGCGAACTTGGCGATGTGAATCAGCGGGGAGAACAAGGAGAGTAGGGACGTCAGTGATACAAGCTGTTTATCAGCGTTTGTCATCGGTCAACTGAGACAGTCACGTGGTTGTGTGTGAAGATTGGTGTATAGCTTTGCAGGCGAATCCGATATATGACATCACTATGGGTGTATATAGGCTACATATACACCCGTAGTCATATATCGGCTTCGCCTGCAAAGCTAAGATTGGGGTGGTTCCTATAAATAGTGATCCAATGAGAATGCTCGTCTTAGTTTAAAATGGCGGGGTCGAATGACCAATCACTGAAACAGTACGCTAACACTGTCAACCTCCCCACAGCGCATGCTCCATTTCGCAGGCTCCATTACCATCCCTGCCACCAATAGCGAAAGTTGACCTTTACTACGTTGCTATGACGTATAGGGGAAACCATCCAACGCACGGTTCAGTTCGAGTCCGGCCGAACAACTCCTTTAGTGTTACACATGAGCGAACTGCTTTTCCTATGCTCTGTCCAGATAAACAGGGAAAATTATCTCCAGATAATTCTTTTTAACGCTAGGTCAACAGAGGTATTATGCAGACTTGAAAAGTAATCGAAATGTTCGGTAAACATCTATTTTACTATATATGATGTCACTTCCGGCGATGTACGCGAAGGCCCCGAATCCGGTCCAAAAATCTGACTGGTGGCTGGGGTGTTATTAGACCCCCCAGCGAGGTGGTTGTAACACTGTCTGTTAATATCTTGATTTAACAGAGAGTACTACAGTCTATTTCAGCGAGTTGATTAGACATGGGTCTGTATCGATTTAAATCAGTGACATGCCAGAGCGTGCTCATATATGACAGACAGAAACAGCGCGGGTTCGTCAGCAGAACGCAAGGTTGGCGAGGACGAAGCATGATCAGTTCTTCAAAAGTTCTTCCTGATTGTTGATGAGTACCACAGAGGATACGGAAAGAGCGTCATCTGGTACCTCCGTTTATTAAAGTTTGATTCGACTTGCAGATTCAGTGGTTTGAATAAAAACATCAGAATTAACATCATCAATCTGACTTTTATTTAACACTATCTGAATCCCCAGCCTTGTCCCAGTGGTCCTCTTCGTCGAAAGTCGTCCGAAATCCGACAATATGAAATGTATCACTTTCTCCATCTGTAACGAAAAGAGGATTTGAAAAATAAATTGAAAGCCCAACATCCACTGCAATAAATAAAGCATGCACATTCACTGGTGTTGAGCTGAAAAGGACAGGCATTCGGTAGATACTCTTACACCGAAAAGCCAGCTTCATATCACGGAGGCAGATCTTCCATACTTACACACTGACTCTATTGTGTAACCGGGGTTTTTCTTTTGCCGTAATGACCCGGCGCACAATGGGTTTCACTTGTGCCCCGGTGTTCAAGTAGCAAGAACCGGGTGTTCATGCCGATCAAATCCGGGGTAATATTTGACATGAACACCTCCCTAGTTTCAAGAGACACACTGACTTCTTTGTCTGGCATGGGCATTCGTCTGCGTGAATCGCCTGGTCGCCTTCAGGAATTAGCAGGTGTTCATGTAGAAATAAGTGGGTGAGTGTTAAAGTGATTTATCAAACATTTTAAGATTAATCATTGAAAGAACGAACAATGTCCGTTGAAGTGTGTGACGGGAGATAACTCGTATGAAAATGATACAAAAGCCTTTTGATATCGAACTTTCAAGTGAAATTTCGAGGAATTCAAGCTCAATTCATCTTCACATTTCAAGTTAAATGCTACACTAGCGTTCCGTCACGTGTAGTGTTCGACTTGGATATGCGAAGATGGTTCAGTTGAGCACCACTGAATCACAAGTCAGCTTTGATTAATGTCAGTCAAATGCAGAATTACTTTTCATTATTGGAGTGACAAGCTACATGTATCGTTATAGGATCTGCATGGAAATACGCCATGTAAATTTCACACTTTGGTTTATTTTGCTGCCAGTCACATACCTTCTTGTCGAGTGACACCAGCGTCGTCGCGGTCGTGCATTCTTGCTGTAGTTTCACTGAATCCAGTCACAATTTCTTTTTGTGAGCGTTACACTATATCCCTTCTGATATACATACATTGAAACAGCGACTGCCTCAAATATAGGTCTAATCTTTGGTTGTCGCCTGCTGAGCGTTGATTGCAGACTAAGCAGTCAAAATATGACGCGTCTGAATGTCAAAACGCATCAATTTTCTGCCGTACGTATATGTGTGGGTACAAGTCAAATGTGTACCGGTAAACATGAATTTCTGTCAGACATTCCCTTAATTATAGGCCTAGTATGAGATCATGCGTATGGACATAGGGATATGTAATTTGTATGTCTGCATATTTTGCTTCATATGCGTTTCACGTGATGTAGATTGTGACACGTATATATATCAATTACATATATCTTTTTGTTACAAATCTTTGTAACGATAACGTGAGAGTTACGGACCAGTCAAACGGGTTGTGGAAGTTATGTTTCGTATGCAAATGTGTTGTTTGTCCTGAAACAACCATGATGTGTTACACAATACGGCCATTGTGTAAGTTATTTATCGCCTTCGACATCGGGGTACATGCAGAATGAACACTCACACCAGTCCGATTTAAATACCTCGGTCGCTTCGCGACCTCGGTATTCAAATCGGACTGGTGTGAGTGTTCATTCAGCATGAACCCCTCTGTCTCAGGCGATAACTATTACATATTCCCCACTGCGTGTTTGTCGGAGGGGAAAGTGGCCAAGCAGAGGAAACGAGGCATGTTTATGCATATAAATTCCCTCAAAAATGTACAAAACACGTATTCCCTTCAAAAACATAACCTGTGTCGCTGAGCTAATTAGTTTGCACAAGGTATGTTTTTGTGCTGATCAAGTTTGAGGTTTAATAACCCAGGAAAGAAAATACCCACACACAAACCAAGAAAAGATATAAAAAAAACTGGTTACAACGTGTGCGTTTTAATGTTGAGTTTTACTCACTGGAAACGCATCTCCAAGCTAGACGAAGAAAACAATCTATGAATTGATGTTATATCTGACGGTCGTAATTAAGACCGTCAGATATCACATCAATTCATAGATGGTTTTCTCCATCTAATCTTCAACCATCTGGGATCCTGAAGCTTCCGGGGCCTAGGCGTCCCCTGGACCCTCGCCTTATTGTGCTGTGATAGTATAGCCCCCCAAATCTGAAAACTTGTCTACGGCCTTGCCCCCTCCCAGTCGAAATGTCTGGAGACTTTCTTAAATAATGGATGTACTCCATTCACCCAATGCTATAATTTCGAAAAATAATTCTAGACTTCTCCATTTACCTACCTCATACGTTGCAGACCGTATCCATATGAGAAGCGTGCCTTCGCTATAAGTATAGCTACACCGTGACAACAGAGTGAGCTCTGCTGAAAAGTACACCGTGCCACGTGATAACGCAGTGAATTGGTTTACCCACGATCATTTAAGCAAAGTACCATGCTGTTTTAAGGGGGTGATATATGTTCAACTACCTTTTTACCTGCGGCACGCAGGTCTACGGGAGGCTCGCGTTGTTGTTGTTGTTCTTCTTGTTCTTGTGACTTTTTGAAATACGCATGCGCTAAGAGAGTGTGATCTCTGCCACACTTTCCTTTTCAACCTCACATGACAACACTGTCTTCAGGCACGTTTGAATTCATTTGCAACTATATTCGGTGGAATTAATTATTGCTTCGTTGATTTCCGTTCAGACTTCAATTGTCTTACGTCAGTCGCTTAAAAGCTGTCGGTCGTCACATCAGTCACTGTCTTCAGATATTACCATTTTCATTGAACAGGATGCACATGTATATACAATTTAAGATCCTTGGATTTCTTATATACCAAGGAAGACGAGCCGCAACCTTGTCAGTGGTTCAGCTAATTTGCATACAGTCACAGGCGACTGTCTTAGAAAGTAGAAAAATAAGTTCACTACTTCAAGTAATCATTTTATCTACCCAATCTAGATAAAACACAAATTGGTGAAGAAGCATAACAAGTAACGCATTATCATTATGATTAACATTGAATAATACTTGGTATCAAATTATAGATCATGCATCATAAAAACAAACGCAACAATTACGTTTCAGAAGTAAGCGGAACAACTCCGCAACTTTCACCGAATAAAGATGTTTAACTTTACCCCCAAGCAATTCGCATATATGGAAATATGTTTTAAAAGGAAGAATAACTTAACCCTCTGTGGGAATCGAAACAATGACCCTCCAATCCCTGGACTTGCACTTAATGTCTTAGCTATACCGACTCATTGATAATACTCAAAACTGGTTTCTTGCGCAAATGATTTTATAATACATAAATGACAATGGAGTATTTAATGAGTCAGACAACCCTATGCGCGAACAATACATCATAGTTGTGCAGTTATATTGTGTACTTTCTGTTACAAGCATGAAATTTGGCACATAGCTATTTCGAATGATCCTCTTTCGGAACACAGTCCCTCTATCCTCATTCTCGCAAGCCAGGGCTTTGCTTCGCTGATATTGATGTTCTCGTCCTCTTCCGCACTCATAATCCCTTTAGAATTGCATTAATCACTTCCGTAAAATCAATACTTATGTGTATCAGCAGACAATGGGCAGAAACATGTTGCATTTGACATCATTCTCTCAAGTCAGAGCCCATTTCTGCTAGAACTTACTGGTTCTACATTTCACAATTTACGTTACTTTGTCAATCAGTTTTATGAATGAAATTACGTCATATATTAGCAGATACTGACCATAAAAGCGATCTATTTGACCTCGTTGTCAAAAGCTAGGACCTTGATTTCCTTGAGAGTTTTTTAAATTTATTTTGATACTTAGATACCCTTTCATATTGACTCATTGATAATACTCAAAACTGGCTTTATGCGCAAATGATTTTATAATACATAAATGACTATGTAGTATTTAATGAGTCAGACAACCCTATGCGCGAACAATACATCATAGTTGTGCAGTTATATTGTGTACTTTCGGTTACAAGCATGAAATTTGGCACATAGCTATTTCGAATGATCCTCTTTCGGAACACAGTCCCTCTATCCTCATTCTCGCAAGCCAGGGCTTTGCTTCGCTGACATTGATGTACTCGTCCTCTTCCGCACTCATAATCCCTTTAGAATTGCATTAATCACTTCCGTAAAATCAATACTTATGTGTATCAGCAGACAATGGGCAGAAACATGTTGCATTTGACATCATTCTCTCAAGTCAGAGCCCATTTCTGCTAGAACTTACTGGTTCTACACTTCACAATTTACGTTACTTTGTCAATCAGTTTTACGAATGAAATTACGTCATATATTAGCAGATACTGACCATAAAAGTGATCTATTTGACCTCGTTGTCAAAAGCTAGGACCTTGATTTCCTTGAGAGTTTTTTTAATTTATTTTGATACTTAGATACCCTTTCATATTGACTTGGAAGTCGTTTTCGCGAATGCAATAATTTGATGTACCAAAAGATAATAACGAGAATTCGACATGATTCTCTTATACACACAGACCTTGTTTAGTGAACTAACCCTGAAATTTCGCACTTAGATCACCGTCCGGATGACTTAATGGCAAACATATTCGCGAATTGATTATAGGGAGATATCCATAGATACTGACAAGAAATTTTTCTTATTTGCACATTTGATTTCAAAAAAAAAAATTAATAAAATTATCAACCTTCGAAAAGGCTTGACCAAACATGTCGGATGAGGTGATATCTCCTAAGGATAAAATAGGTAATCATTTGTATAGAAGGAGCAAACCATGTATTGCTATTGGCTTGCTGCTGCGTGGAAAAGAGTGTCAAGGTACCGTATTTAGTTTGCAGATGATAACCCACATAAATGCAGAAACTTAATTTATTATTCTAATCGAATATCAAGACTGTCACAGGCGTCAATTTGAATCGTGAAAAATGTCATTATGCCTCTTGAACAGTTCGATAAAGCCTTCAACCCCATTCCATAGTTTCACAGATCAAAGTGATAGACCTGATAATAAATTCATTGAAAATTAACTTTGAAGGAAATATAAATTTTTCATTTTCCTCGGCAAAGTAAGCGAGAAGGGAGACTGAAGAGCGTAGACGTTCGCGCTATGACTGAATCCATGAAATTTGTTTGGATTTCCAAATATTTGAAAGCCTTTTTCATTTGCAAAATTCAACGGCTGAACCGAATGTTTTGAAACTTGGAATACACGATACTTGTACCAAGACATTGCCAAAGCGATCATTGTGACCTCGTCTGTCAATTCAGTATAGACGGCACGGACCAGTCAAAATCGTCGGAATTTGAACGGGGAAAGTGAATATATATATATGGTATCAAACCTATTAGTCAATTCCTACAATTGTGGGTTAGAAGTTGAAAATTTCTTCCCTTGGCATGAAAACACTTGCAGATGGCGCTTTTTTTCTACATTTACCACTACCTCCGCTGATATGTCTTTCACTGTATTATTGCCACTGCCGCAGGTTTTGACTACAATGTAGTCATTTCTCACTTGTTTTTCATAGAATCACATGTAAGCTGATTACTAAATAGGCAATACAGTTGGTGGCCAATATCATATACCAAAATGTTCCCCAAACCTTGCTGAATGTGAATATGACACCCTTTTGAACAAACAATGTAAATTGGAGAATATAATTACAGAAACAAAGAAACAAAGCGCTCTCGGCACTGCCAGCAGAAGTCATTGAAGAATAAACACACACTCTTGAAAGAGGGTCCTAAAATTGTATGAAATCACTGTTACAACAAAGCCTATGTCACAAGATAAAATTCCATCGGAAAGTATTTTTAAAAGATTTTTCATCATTTACTATGTCAAAATAATTGTCCAAGGCAATGATAATTCGTGTCAGCCAATATGAAGGACAGTCCAAAGCTGTGTAGAGCTATCCAAGACAGACCTGTGTGTCACACTCCTGTCACCAACCTGTGTTAGTTTGAAAAGTAAATACATCTAAACCAGTTTGTGCAGTCAATAAGGGAAATGCCCTGGATTCTTTCTATTCAATCCCCTACTGCCTGTTGTGATTGCGCCTGGTTCTGAAAAAAAGCTGCATAATAAATTGCCAATTGACACATATCTGTGATTTGATCCACATGTCGGGTACACAAAATTCTAGACTAAGACAATTACTGAAGAACTAAAAAAAAATATTTAAAAATACTTCTCAAATCAATTTTCATATCTAACATAGTCTTTGTTGCAGAACATACTATACAGAATTTTCTTAACGGCTTTTCAATATTGTGTCTTTAACATTTATGTACTTCTGCTGGCAGTCCCAAGAACCATTGTCTTTGTAATTATATTCTCCAATTTACATTGTCTGTTCAAAGCGGTGTCATATTCACATTCAGCAAGGTTTGTGGAACATTTTGGTATATGATATTGGCCATCAACTGTATTGCCTGTTTAGTAATCAGATCACGTGATTCTATGAAAACAAGTGAGAAATGACTACATTGTAGTCAAAACCTGCGGCAGTGGTGATAATACAGTGAAAGACATATCAGCGGAGGTAGTGGTAATTGTAGAAAAAAGCGCCATCTGCCTGTGTTTTTATGCCGAGGGAAGTAATTTTCAACTTGTAACCCACAATTGTAGGGATTGCGTAATAGTTCTGATACCATAACTCACCATAATCGCTTTGGCAATGTTTTGGTACAAGTATCGTGTATGCCAAGTTTCAAAACATTCGGTTCAGTCGTTACTTTTTGCAAATCAAGAAGGCTTTCAAATATTTGGAAATCCAAACAAATTTCGAGGATTTAGTCATAGCGCGAAAATCTGCGCTCTTCAGTCTCCCTTCTCGCTTAATTTGCCGATCAAAATGGAAAATTTATATTTCCTTCAAAGTTATTTTTCAATAAATTTAGTATCAGATCTATCACCTCGATCTGTGAAACTACGGAATGGGATTTGAGGCTTTATCGAACTGTCCAAGAGGCATAATGACACTTTTTCACTATTCAAATTGAGGCCTGTTACAGTCTTGATATTCGATTAAAATAATTAATTAGGTTTCTGCATTTACGTTCGTTATGATCTGCGAACTAAATTCCTTGCCACTATTTTCCACGCAGCAAGTCAATACCAAGACATGGTTTGCTTCTTCTATATAAATGATTAACTATTTCATTCTTAAGAAATATCATCTCATCTGACATTTTCGGCCAAGCCTTTTCGAAGGTTGCTAATTTTATGAATTTCTTTTCTTTAAAATCAAATTCTGCAAACAAGAAACATTTCTAGTCAGTATCTATGGATATCTTCCTATACTCAATTCGCGAATATGTTTGTCACTAAGTCATTCCGAAGGTGATTCAAGTGCGAAGTCAATGTGAAAGGTATCTAAGTATCAAAATCAAACTCAAAAACCCCTCCAGGAAAACAAAGGCCCTAGCTTTTGGCCACGAGGTCAACTAGATCGTTTTTATGGCCAGTATCTGCTATATATGACGTAATTCCATACGTAAAACTGATTGACAAAGTAACGTATAGAATTTTGTACAGAACCAGTAAATTCTAGCAGAAATGGGCTCTGACTTGAGAGAATGATGTCAAATGCAACATGTTTCTGCGCATTGTCTGCTGATATTGAATTTACGGAAGTGATTTATGCTATTCTAAAGGGATTGTGAGTGCGGAAGAGGACGGGAACATCAATACCAGCGAATCAAGGCCCTGGCTTGCGAGAATGAGGATAGAGAGGCTGTGTTCCGAAAAAGAATCATTCAAAATAGCTATTTGCCAAATGTCATGCTTGTAACCGAAAGTGCACAATATAACTGCACGACTGCGAGGTATTGTTCGCGCACAGGGGTGTCTAACTCATTAAATACTACATAGTCATTTCTGTCTCTTCCAAGTGGGCTACCATTTGAAATTGTCCGGTAATGAGTGAGTCCATCTGAATCCTTTCGTCGGCAAAATAAGCATTCAAGATTCAATATTTTGTTGTACAAACACCAGTCAAACGCAGAGTACAAAATTTTAAGAGGAATACAACAAGAGAAACAATTGAACAGGGACATGAATATTAATATTTATATATATGTTATATCTGAGAGATATGTTATATCTGAGTGTTACCGTTGATATTAGAACCTTGATTTTTGGCATGAAGGTGCATTAGGGGACTGTTACCAGCATGTTTCGAGCTGACCTACTTTTGATGAAAATTTCTGTTGATTTTTAATTAAAATCACTGGTGAAAGTAACTTGAGCCGTGCCTATCTTAATATAGGCAGGATTTCAAATGGGGGTCCACGAGTTCAGCGTGCGTAGGAGTCCTAATGCCTACCCTACTTCTTATGTCCTGTGACGTTATTCACACTGGGCATGAAGGTGCATTAGGGGACTGTTGCCAGCATGTTTCGAGCTGACCTACTTTTGATGAAAATTTCTGCTGATTTTTGATTAAAATCACTGGTGATTCTAACTTGGGCCGTGCCCATCTTAATATTGGCAGGATTTCAACTGGGGGTCCAAGAGTCCAGTGCGTGTCGGAGTCCTAATGCCTACCCTACTTCGTAGGTCCTTTGACGTTATTCACACTATTCTCATGTATAATAAATCCAATCCGGAAATTAACGAAGCAATAATTCATTCCACCGAATATAGTTGCAGATGAATTCAAACGCGCTTGAATGCAGTGTTGTCATGTGAGATTGGAGGTTGAAAAGAAAAGTGTGGCAGAGATCACACTCTCTTAGCGCATGCGCATTTCAAAAAGTCACAAGAAGAACAAGAACAACAAGAACAACAACAACGCGAGCCTCCCGTAGACCTGCGTGCCGCAGGTAAAAAGGTAGTTGAACATGTCACCCCCTTAAGGGGAATCCGGACATGAGAGATATTGACATTTTTTGGTCAGGTTGAAATTTTTAAAAAGGCACTAAATTGTCAAGGGCGAATTATTTCATCTCAGAAAGATAGAAAACACAACTAAACACAAGAAAATATGATTATTTCTTTGAACTAATTCGAAAAAATGACTTTGTGGTGGAAAATTGACCAAAAATGTAGTGGATTTCTTGAAGTAAAATTTGAGAATTGAAGAAATGTAGTGACTGTTTAACTCACGAATAAAGTTGAATCATCTCTTCGTTGAGGTCAAACAAGAATGACCTACTTGAACTTTTGGGGAAATAGAATGCTACACGTGGTCAAACCAACTGAATTGTTCAGGAAAATGGCGATTCACATTTCTTCCTGCTCAGGTGGACTTCTTCCGGCCTCGATGCATTAACCCTTCACACAAAACTGAACACCTGTCAATCAAAGTCCATCTGAATGAGACAGTCATTCAACATGTTGTTGTTGTTATGTGTTGTTGTTGTTGTTGGCACGTGTTCAGGAGGGTTAATGACATTGAGGTAAGCAAGTTTATGTTGACCCATTCTCATCGACAAACGCTTCCAGAACATGCGATCGGAATGCACAACCATTCAGGTGTGAGGGCTACTCACCAAAATTCACTATACTATCATCTTTGTTGTCTAAATTTCATGTAATTAGACGGATGATCTGTTTTTCCTGAGTTTGACAAAATTATGAAATCTCGTGCGATTTCTAAATATCACCATATTATACTGAATTATGATGCCTCTTTGATGTTTATACATGTTGTGAACGATATCTTCGACATGCCTATTTGAGCGTATGAATATTATTAACATGTGATGGGTCACCTTGTTTGGGAAAGAAGCACGCTGTCACTTGGTTCAACCTGTGTGATTTCAAAGCGCTGAATTCGATTTCTTTGCCAACAGATGGACTTAAAAGTACGTATCTACCTGTGTATTTGTGGAAAAATTGAACTTCATATCTGCTGTAGTTTATTTCCTATTGAATTATCTTTATTTCCTTGTGACGTCGGTGGCAAAATGGCGAAATTTCAGCGGTGTTTTGTGTTCACGGGTACAGTCGAATATGAAAGTACGGCCACACGCTTAAAACTAAGTGTCGAAACCTACTCGTAAAGTGTTGCAATAACCCTTTAAGTGTGTCCACAGGGACAGCACTTTAAAGTGCAGTCCCTGTGGACACACTTAAAGTGTTATTTCAACAATTTACAACACTTTAGTTTTAAGCGTGCACGTGCTTCAGGCGAAATGGATAATTTCGCTCGTAGGACCTCCAAAACTTAGTTGAGTCATTTTATTTATCGTTTTCCTACCCTGTTATAGTATTTATTTCCTGAAAGTCGCTTCACGAAATTCTTTGTCATTTCATTACATTTTTGCTTCACAAAGGTATTGAAAAAAAATTCGAAAAAAATTCGAAATACATTTTTTGTCATATCATGTCTCATGGTATCATTGTGTCATAAAATTTGGTCATTATAATGATAAGGGTCGTTTTTAGAAATTTAGACTTGGCAAAAAATTTCAAAAATGTCAAAAGTCCTGATGATCCTTAAGGAAATATAAACACAGACAGTGGAAATGAAGTCTGGCTTTCTACCACCTATACTTCCACATGAATAGATACACATGTTGAGAGATACAGACTTTAAAGTACCTTTTTAGATGGAACCGTTCCAAAATTGTTTTGAGAAGCACTCCGTTTGCAGAACGCTTTTTTCTGCGCGTGTTGATCAGCTCTAAGTTTTCTTTGTGCTGATAGTTTTTGTACGAACAATACATGTATCTCCCTGCCTCCAGTGTACAGGGGTACCCCATAATACCTTGCGTATTGACCAGGATCCCGTTGGTTTATTTGGTTTGGAAGAAGACATAAATGTAATTAACATTTTGAGATATAACTGCTCTGAAAATATATTACATAGATTATGCTGGTACATTAAAATAGTAACGAACGTGGAGCCAGTTAGAAGCGGGTGACTAGAACCCAAATGCCAATAAAATACAATTTGTCAATAAAATAAATTGCATGTTCGATCCATTACACGTGTATCCATACACGTGTGGCCAATGAGTTCACGGACTGTAAATTACAATAAAAGATTGTATGAAGATCAGGAATAAGGAGAACCTGCCGTCACCTACAGAGTGCTTACAGACGGAATCAAATGCTTTATCCCTCCTGGACATCAGAATGGCGAAGTATCATCACCTACCCCATTTCTTCACGGGATTCCTTCTTGACCGCTTGTGTTATACGTTTCCTACTTTTGTTTCGGTCATTGCATGGTATGAGCATTCTCCCAACGTCAGAGTTTGTAATCTCTAAACCGTCGGTAAACAACCAGGTAAACAGGTATATCTGACAATAAGGGATATACAATCTGATGTCATGAGAATGGCCATGAGTAAATCACTTGTAACGACATCGATCGGGCGTATATCGGTATCACGAATCAAACAGGGCCAACGAAGGGTGTAAAAAGGTATTTAT
This sequence comes from Hanleya hanleyi, assembly GCA_036873755.1. Lineage (NCBI taxonomy): Eukaryota > Metazoa > Mollusca > Polyplacophora > Lepidopleurida > Hanleyidae > Hanleya > Hanleya hanleyi. Next base: position 274,287 of record JAVTVY010002688.1, read on the forward strand.
ATACATTCTAAGGCCGATCGGTTCAACTCTTGAACTAATGGGTCTAAAGCGGATTATATTTGGCATTACTTGTTTAATTAGTTGGTCCATTAATACAACCTGAAAAGAGTAAAGTAGATCCCGTTTATAACAATTCCTTCATCGATCTGGTCAAGGCAAAATGAACCCCTTCCGTTAATGAAACCGTTCTTTATTCCAATCCAGAGTGATTCTCATATAATACAGGTATATTTATTCAGACCACCGGGCGGATTCTTGGAGCATTTTTTGCTCGTTCCGACGGATGAAATTTTCATTACACTGTATAGCTGATATGTCAATCATTATTCAAGATTAGTCCGTCTTCCATCCGGGGATTATAGATTTCTGTCGCTTTTATCAGTTCGGTTCGAATGCATGTGTCGAGTCTTCCGCCACACGTCTGCTCTGTTTGACAAGTCAGTCTCCACAACTTTCGACAGGATAAAGCGAATAGTGGTAAATATAATTAAATCCTCATTCTTTATAAAAGCTTTCTATACAACCTGACAGATTGAAAAGTTCATATTCCGCATATCTATATGGCTTTTTACTACATAGCAAATAGATTAAGTTCTGGGAGCGGTATCCATGTGGTTGTATACCTTTTTCATTCTAACAAAACTATATATCAGCCTTATAATTATAAACGACAATGTCATACTCCAGTTTGCCTATAGGCCAGGTAACAGATGGTATACGGCGCCAGTACCTAGTTAAATAGTTGTTATATCGTGTTATAAAATCGCTCAGTTGACGCTATCGTCGACTTTCCCCGTTTCTCTAAATCAGATCACACGAATGCAAGTACAAACAATATTGTTTATCCCAGTATGAGTTATAGTCGAGATACACTGAACACTGTTTTATCACCCCTAAAATTAAATGTAATATCTGTCATAATTCATGATATATATCCCACAAGGACACTCGTAAATTTCGAGGTTCCTTTTGAAATCTCTTTGCCCGTAACATTGCAATTGCATGTTAAAGCGAGTCAATATCACAGTAACAAATGTCGCATTCTTGAAAGAAAATTCATTCCTTAGATTATTCTTTAATCTTCGCTTGATGGTTGTATTATCAGGTTAGTGAAAAATCTTTGATCCTCTACATATTTGAAGTTTACGATAATAAATTAGTTTAGTTAAAATATAGAACCCAAAAGAGACAGAGAAGTTTTTTAGGCTCCAATAATATAAGGTTAAAATAAACGTGCTTTTGATGGTGTAAGCTCTTTAATTATTGCAGTTTACGATTTCCTTGATCCATCTATCGTGGGTCAGGAAACAAAGGAGAAGAATAGATATTACAACAATGAATGTGGATTACGAGACAACTGAAAGATAGGTCATTATCTCTGATGGTATTGATGTGGGATTCGTTTAAAAGCGTAGACTTCACTGTTACTTTAGCCAGGAAGCAGTTATACATCACAGACACAGTTGCCTGGCCTGTGGGGTATTGGATGGTCGGTGTCTACGTGAATTTTTTTTCCAATAAATTATGAAAATTAATAAATATATATATAGTGTATTTCTCTTTCATCTTTGGCTCAATTAAAGTCATTCACTATAATGTCAAGCCCAGTTACTACAGTTTTTAATTATCTACCATACCCTGCCCTCTATGACAGAGCTCTTTTATTCTAGGTCATAGAGGGCAGGGTATGGTAGATAATTAAAAAGTGTAGTAACTGGGCTTGACATTATAGGGAATGACTTTAATTGAGCCAAAGATGAAAGAGAAATACACTTAGAAGAAATATTTAAAAGAAATTGATTTAAAAAAATATATATATATTCATTAATTTTCATAATTTATTGAAAATAATTATACGTAGACATCGACCATCCAATACCCTACAAGCCAGGCAACTGTGACCACAGACTGGAGAGTAGTATCATCCAAAATTCTATACCGGACGGTCGGCTCGATTTTCGCACTGGCCAGGACATTCGGTGTTTTGGCATTGGGGGAGCCAGAGTCCGGACTCATCCTCCATATTGGGGGAAACGATGCGGATTCCTTCAGAAGCGCATCTGCCATTTATCATGACATTATGGATTGCGTGGATGTACTCAAAACAAAATTCAAAATTCCGAGGATCTCCATGCAGTTAATTCGTCTTCCATCGGATAACTCGGCATATCTATATGTCAATTCATATAACACAAAAATTCAAAACATTAACCTACTAAAACAAATAATAAGGCCACTTTTTGGAGACACAGAGGCCTGATCTGACCTCAAAAGGAAATTTTATTGAAAGATGGAGTACATCTCAACCATTTAGGCCAGAAACTGTTCTACCGGTCTATGAAACGGGCCCTTGGAGTAGCCGTAACCCGTCACAGACAACACCAGAACTAATCGCCCTCAAGACCACAGATCACAGACCATCGACCCACAGGACAAAGACCCTCCAAACTCCAAACGGACCACCCTGACCATAGACCTAGCCATTTCAGTGGAATCCCTGGACCAACACCCTGACCGTGGACAATTGAACGAAACAAGAACAGCTTTTACTTTCAAACCAAATCGAACAATGCCAACGACATCCACGGACAGTTAGGGTGAAGCCTGCCACCCTACCCTGATATGCCGTTGGGGCAATGTTACAGGCACAGATTTCTAGGATCACAAATTTCTTGGATTCGTAGTTATTTTCCTGGACGGCGCACGGTGTAATCGACGGGAACATTGTCATAACAACCACCAACTCATTTCACGAGAATAATATGAATCAAAACAGTTATGCACAGGTAATAAATCCTTACAGCTTCATGCTTAATTATATAGACTTTAATTCCTACTCCCAACTAAAAAGTTTTGTATATATCTTCTCTCCTTCACTCGTTAATCCTCGCGCACTACTATCCGTTTATGTTATATGAATGTTAAAATATGAATACGCACGAACATAATAGTACGATTAATGTAATATCAGCAATGTATATTTCAATATGTGAGAATAAACACATTGTGATGATGGGCCGCGAAATCCGTATCCGTATTTCAATCAATCAATCCTTTAGCTAATCTTATGATGATGCTATATTCTGAGTTTTTCTTGAAAATTTTGGCAGTTAAATTTGGTAGATCCGCTGGTCAAAGTACTAGTCTTGGTGACGAAATATTTCTCTTGGATAACTATAGAGATTATACACTGTTGACCTATATCATTTTTGATCTGTGCATATATGTCATAGTTTGGAGTGAATAATCGTGAATAGCTGATGGCAGTTTTATGGCGTTTTCTTGAAATATCAGCCTCCAGCCAGATAGAAGACTCTCGAACATTGGTACATAGAACTTTACAGGCAAGATCTGAAATCTACTGAACATCCTCTCCATTCATCGTGAATAACAACACAAGTCTGTGTGTGGGAAAGTTAGTACACCTCAGACATGAACTTCCACTTATTTTGCAACACAATTCAACCATCTTCACAACGTCAAGGTTTCTATTTGTGAGCCAAAGACGATGGAGATACCCCTGGTTTAGCGAGGATGAATTCAACAGGCATAGAACTGCGTGCATGTATTTCTAACCCTCGGCTGAATGACAGAAAGCCTATACGTGAATAATTAACTTGAATCTCACCAACTGTAGACATTCGCATCAGCAACCTGTAACCATCTGGGTCATCTATACGTGGTAAGACTTATGGATGGCGAAGTGTACGCAAATGTCGTATTAGAGATAACAAATATCCCATACACATTTTCATTTCAAGTAATCTATCTCCAAAATCTATTTGTCATTCACAGCAGCTGCAAGAGAGAAATATGAAGAAATGAATTCTACATGTATATCATTAATATTTTAATCCCAGCGGCGATATATCCTCACTTTCGAGAAACTCTAAAAACGAAAGTCAAACTCTGAGAGTCCCTAAAAGAAGCCAACTGAAACCACGCGGTTTAATTGCAAATTGGAGACATAGGTTTTCATTAAGGATAGTGGAAGCTCCACTGTGGTAAGACTTGTCAGCCTCTTATTCTCTCCCCATCTTCATGGCCTCTTCCATACGGACTCTTAATTGTCTATTTCAACCACCGCTGAAGAGGATTGTTCATATTGGGTAATACATTTTAGCGGAATTACTTTTCCTTCGTTGTGAAAGCATCTTCTGTCCTCGCGGCGACTAAGTTTGCTTATTGAAGCTCTGTAGACAAAGAAAGGCTCTCGCCCACAGCAAGTGCTAATTTTAATTGTGGAAGCAAATCTAACTATTGTTACAGTAACCAGGCAACCAGAACACCCTTGTAGAACACTCTCTAACTAATTCACTCTCAGCAGATTATATAGCTAGCCATCATGGTTATCTGAATGACATATGTGGCTTTTTATCAGTAAATAAGATGACATTTCTTTGTGCCTGGGAATAAAACTCATACGTCAAATCAAAAAGAAAAACAAGTGAAGCTAATTGGTCGAACAATGAAGTCCATGATCTGACATAATACAGCCAATTTCTCAGTATCTGTCATTCATGGTGTTCTATTTGGGCCAAGCTTGCGTCGCGTGGTGACTTTCTCTTATCTCTTAACATGCAAAAACTCGCCACCCGCCACGCGCCGTGAAACGCGGCGACTTTGGCCCTATCTCTTAACCTGAAAAAAAAAACTCGCCGCGCGCCACTCGCCGGACGAACCTCGGCGCACGGCGACTGGCGACTTTTATCTGCAGAGAAACTCGCCATTCGCCACGCGCCGTGCGCCTCTCCGGCGCGCGGCGACTTTCTCCTATCTCTTAACCTGCAAAAAACTCGCCAGTCGCCACGCGCCGTAAAACGGCGACTTTCTCCTATCTCTTAACCTGAAAAAACAAACTCGCCGCGCGCCACTCGCCGGACGAACTATACGGCGCGCAGCGACTGGCGACTTTTGAATTCTCAGGACTTTTTCTCAAGTGCGCATGCCCGGGGAGCATCAATTATGCATTTACAATATCACAGTCGCGATCTCATAGAATTTGAGGGGGTAATACAGGAATAAAATATGGGAACTGTTGAAAGAAATACGTCTTTTCATCTTTAGAAATAGGGTCTTGATAGTTTGTAGGGTTTGTGATGCAGGAAATATCAACTCAATAAAGAGTCGCTCTAGGGATTAAAGCAACGAAAGAGGATCTCTTATACAAAGCTATCGATCGACTCTTTCACATATAACTTACGAAGAGAGAAATTCAATCATCCAAAGAAAATGTTAGCATTTTTTCTTACGTTTTCATCAATATGACGCTGACGCTTAATTCGCTTTCTTAATATTTCATATAGCATATTGGTTGACGTTGCTTTTAGCTTGTAAAACAAAATTCCCGCGTCGACTGCTTCATTGTATTTTAAATAAAGAACAATTTCAAAGCGATTCGTTCTGAATTAAAAACGATATGCTATTTTATAAATATATATTGGCACTTATATAAAACGAATGAAAAAACGATTGAAAATGTTGTCTTTGTGTCAATAAGAACAGAAACTTTTTCCGGAGTATGCAGGTTCTGCAAAGAAACGGATAACGAGTATTTTAATAAAAAATATCTGCACATTTGACAAAATTAGATTACCCTATATGCTTATCGCATTAAAAAACGACTTGTTTCAAAAAAGAACTATGCTAATTATTACAGATAGCTTATATCTTCAAAATTAGTTACATATCATCAGATGTAGCTGGAGAGTTCATTCATTAGAAATTATATATATTTATGCACGAGGAAGAGATTCAAGATTAAATTAAATGACAGCATGTTTCGAACAAAATATTCCGATAATTGATGCTCATCGGGCATGCGCAATTGAGAAAAAGTCCTGAGAATTTCAGAAGTCAAAAGTCGCCAGTCGCCGCGCGCCGTGGTTGGTCCGACGAGTGGCGCGCGGCGAGTTTTTCCTTGTTAAGAGATAGGGCCAAACTTGCCGCGTTTTACGGCGCGTGGCGACTGGCGAGTTTTTACATGTTAGGAGATAGGAGAAAGTCGCCAGTCGCCGCGCGCCGGAGTGGCCACGGCGCGTGGCGAGTGGCGAGTGGCGATTTTCTAAAAGTCGCCACGCGACGCAAACTTGGCCCAAATAGAACACCACAGTATGGTCTTTTGTTATTGTTCAGTTTTATTCTCATTTCAAACACAATAATATTCATGATCACAACGAAATATTTCATTATGCGAACTGAAAAAACCCTTTCATTGTGAACCCTTTAACAGCTTGGATATATATACCTTCAACAATTTGATAGTCTACATGTTTAGGTGATGACACATGTGGCTGTTTAACAGTAAATAAGAGTTTGTGCCTTGAAATAAAACTCATACGTCAAACCAAAAAGAAAAACAAGCGAAGCTCATTGGTCAAACCATGGAGTCCATGATGATCGAACATAATTCCCTGTAATGGAGCCAAGTTATTTTCCGGTATCTATTCTCATTTCACACAAAAAATATTCATGATCATTTCATTTCGCAAACTGAAAAAAAACCCCTTTCATTGTCAACACTTTAAGGACATGACGTATCATATATACGTAGGTTTATATACCAAGGACATGAAGTAACCTATACTAGAGGTTATGTATCAGGTTATGGTCAAATACCAAGTACATGGCGTATCCTATAATAAAGGTTATATACCAAGGACATGGAGTAACCTATACTAAAGGTTATGTACCAGGTTATGGTCAAATACCAAGTACATGGCGTATCCTATAATAAAGGTTATATACCAAGGACATGAAGTAACCTATACTAAAGGTTATGTACCAGGTTATGGTCAAATACCAAGTACATGGCGTATCCTATAATAAAGGTTATATACCAAGGACATGGAGTAACCTATACTAAAGGTTATGTACCAGGTTATGGTCAAATACCAAGTACATGGCGTATCCTATAATAAAGGTTATATACCAAGGACATGAAGTAACCTATACTAAAGGTTATGTACCAGGTTATGGTCAAATACCAAGTACATGGCGTATCCTATAATAAAAGTTATATACCAAGGACATGAAGTAACCTATACTAAAGGTTATGTACCAGGTTATGGTCAAATACCAAGGACATGGCGTATCCTATAATAAAGGTTATATACCAAGGACATGACGTATCATATACGTAGGTTTATATACAAAGGACATGAAGTAACCTATATTAAAGGTTATGTACCAGGTTATGGTCATATACCAAGGACATGGAAGATTATATACCAAGGACATGAAGTAACCTATACTTCTATACTAAAGGTATAAGAATAGACTAGTATAGGTTTTCGCCACCTGTATGGGCTACCCTTGCATGTAATGTATAGTCATCATGCTAAAGTACAATAAATAAAATAAGTAAAATACTAAAGGTTATGTTTCAGGTTATGGTCAAATACCAAGTACATGGCGTATCCTATAATAAATGTTATATACCAAGGACATGACGTATCCTATAACGAAGGTTATATACCAAGGATATGACGTATACAATACTAAAGGTTATATACCAAGGACATGACGTATCCTATACTAAAGGTTATATACCAAGCATATGGCGTATGCTATACTAAAGGTCATATACCAAGGGCATGGCGTATCCTATTATCAAGGTTATGTACCAAGGACATGGCATATATTATAATAAAGTTTATATACCAAGGACATAGCGAATCCTACACTAAAGGTTCCACGGGGTTCAGGATTACAGCCAAAATTATGGCGTCCACGAGTCACACATGCCATGGTTCTCTCTATCAACTGTTCAACAATTACAAACGTCATAGTTCTCTCTGTTAGCTGTCCAACATTCATACAAGTCATGGTTCTGTTAGCTGTCCAACATTCACACAAGTCATGGTTCTCTCTGTTAGCTGTCCAACAGTCATATAAGTCATGGTTCACTCTGTTAGCTGCCCAACATTCATGCACGCCATGGTTCTCTCTATAGCTGTCCAACAGTCATACAAGTCATGGTTCTCTCTGTTAGCTCATGCACGTCATGGTTCTCTCTATAGCTGCCCAACATTCATGCACGTCATGGTTCTCTCTATAGCTGTCCAACAGTCATACAAGTCATGGTTCTCTCTGTTAGCTCATGCACGTCATGGTTCTCTCTATAGCTGTCCAACAGTCATACAAGTCATGGTTCTCTCTGTTAGCTGTCCAACATTCATACACGTCATGGTTCTCGCTGTCAGCTGTCCAGCTGTACAGCAGTCACACACAAAATGGTTATCGCTGTCAGCTGTTCCATCATTCATACAAGTCTTGGTTCTCTCTGTTAGCTGCCCAGCGTCCATACACGTCATGGTTCTCTCTGTTAGCTGTCCAACATTCATACACGTCATGGTTCTCTCTGTTAGCTGTCCAACATTCATACAAGTCATGGTTCTCTGTGTCAGCAGTCCAGCAGTCATACACGTCATGGTTCTCTCTGTTAGCTGTCTAACAGTCATACAAGTCATGGTTCTCTCTGTTAACTGTCCAACATTCATACACGTCATGGTTCTCGCTGTCAGCTGTACAGCAGTCACACACAAAATGGTTATCGCTGTCATCTGTTCCATCATTCATACACGTCATAGATTCTGTTTGTCAACAGTTTACCAGCTCCATGGATTCTATCATTTTGGTCGACTCTCCAAAGACTCTCAGAAAAGTCCAGATTCTCTTGGTCGACTGCCCATAGGCTTTGAAAGTCCAGATTCCCTTGGTCGACTGTCCGTAAACTCTAAAAGTCCAGATTTGCTTGGTGAACTGCCGATAGGCTCTGGAAGTCCAGATTCTCTTGGTCGACTATCCATAAGCTCTGAAAGCCAGATTCTGTTGGTCCTAACCATAACCCTAGACCTAGAGGTGCAGATTAACTGTCCATAAGCCCAATGATCCAGGTAATCTTGCTGGACTGTTCTTCAGATTTTATAAGTTATTTCATAAATTATTATTATTATATTTTATAAGTTCCAGATTTTCTTGATCGACCTGCTGTCACTCACGTCATGGTTCTCGCTGTTAGCTATCCAACATTCGTACATGTCATGTTTCTTCCTGTCAAGTGTTCATCAATATAGATTCTGCTGGTCAAAAGTTTACCAGCTCCAGGTACCCAGATTCTTTTGGTCGACTGTCTAAGGGTTCAGATTATCGACTGTCTAAAGGTTCAGTTTATCATGATCGACTGTCCATAAGCTCTAAAAGTCAAGATTCTCTTGGTCGAATGTCAATCTGCTCTGAATGTCCATATTCTCTTGGTCGAGTGGACTTGAGCTCTGAAATTCCAGATTGTCTAGGTCGACTGTCCATCAGATCCGAAGGTCCAGATTGTTTTTGGTTGACTGTCTATAAGCTCTAAACGTCCAGTTTATCTTGGTCGACTGTCCATAGGCTTTAAAAGTCCAGATTATCTTGGTTGACTGTTCATAAGCCCTAAAAGTTCCCGGTTCTCTTGGTCGACTGCCCATAAGCACTAAAGCCCAGATTATCTTGATCGACTGCCTTTAAGCTCTATAAGTGCGGTTTTTCTCGGTCGACTGTCCATAAGCCCTTATGGTTCAGAGTTTCTTGGTCGACTGTCCATAAGCCCTTAAGGTTCAGAGTTTCTTGGTCGACTTTCCATAAGACCTGAAGCTCCAGATTTTCTTGGTTGACTGCCGATAAGCCCTGAAAGTACAGATTTTCTAGGTAGACTGTCCATCAGCTGTAAAAGTTCAGATTATCTTATTCGACTGCCCATCGGCCCTATAAGTCCAGAATCTCTTGGGCGATTGGATTGCTCATCCGCTCCGAAGGTCCAGATTCTCTTGGTCAACTGTCCATGACCTCTGAAGGCCCAGACTCGCTTGGTCGACTGTCCATCTCTAAAGGTCCAGATTGTCTTGGTCGACTGTCCATCAGGTCTGAAGGTCCAGATTCTCTTGGTTGACTGCCTATAAGCTTTGAAAGTCAAGATTGTCTTGGTCAACTGTCTATAAGCTCTGAAAATCCAGATTCTCTTGATCGAATGCCCATAAGCTCTGAAAGTCAAGATTGTTTTGGTCGACTGTCCAAGAGCCCTGAAGGTCCAGATTTGCTTGGTCGACTGTCCATAAGCCCTGATGGTCCAGATTCTCTTGGTCGACTGCCCACAAATAACGAATGCACATTCTTTGGTGTTCAGCTAAAAAAGACTTGCGGCAGGCATCCGGTAGATGCACTAGCACTGAAGTGCCAGCATCATATCACGGTGGCAATACAGTTCAGCCCCCCCCCCCCCCCGTCGAAATGTCTTGGGACATTCTTTAATAATTCACCCAATGTTATAATTTCGATGGAACCGTTCCAACATTGTTTTCCAAAGTACCCCGCTTGCATCTGGTATACAGGAAGAGTAGAACGAGATTGTAATGTCTGGACCGTGAATAGGAAAGGGAACGGGTGGAATTGAGGACGAGAAATGGAAAAAATCATCAAAACCCTGGGGGTCATCCATGTATTAATCGCCCTTTGTGTGCCCCCTGCGGGGTATGGGATGCACGACTGTAATGTGATTGTAATTAAACTGGTGTGTCTCCTAAATAAATAGTTATCACAGGCTAATTTTACAAAATGGCAATAAACTATAACCATATAATCTGAACTTCCTATCTGGCACCTCCACCGAAAATACTCCAATAAATCATGGAAGGGGGGAATTATGTCAGAACTATAGTCCCTGACACACTCAGTGCAGCGAAAACTCCGTTTTTCAATAACGGACAATATGGCATATATCGTTAACAAGACATTTTACATTCAGAAGCTATAAACAGCACTCAACTCAACAATACATCAGTACGTGTTCTGCATTTCTCAATAATTTGCTGTCGTTCAAGTGAATACAATCTATAGTTTCTCTTCACAACGTCGAAGTTTCTTTTTGAGCCAAAGGGCGAAACTTTGACCATTTTGCATCGCAGACCGCGTTCTACCCACTTTTAGTGTTGTCACATGACAACATATACCATGGTCGTGTAAAACAAGTGACGTGATTGGTAAATATACACAGCATATTGCTTTGCTGATTGGCTGAAATTTACAGTTCCATTTTCCATGAACACTATTCATTCCAATGATACCAGTATCTAGGATAGAGATACCCTGAATTTAACGAGAATTAGGAGAGTGCGAATCAAAATTGCGCCTTTTCTCCCTCGGCCCAGCGAAGTGTGTGAACAAAAGTTCGTAAGAGCAAGGCCGATGAGTTCACCTACTGCTAATGAGTCTAAAGCGGATTATATATGGTATTACTTGTTTAATTAATTGGCTCGTTAATACAATCTGAAAAAGGTAAAGTAGATCCCGTTTTATAGAAAACCCTTCGAACGACCTGGCCAAGGTAACAACATTAACCTCTTCCATGAATATAATATAGGTATATTTATTCGGATCACCGGGCCGATTCTTCGAGCATTTTTTGCTCGTTCTGACGGATGAATTTTTCATTACACTGTATCGCTGATGTCAAGTCATTATTCAAGATCACTTTTTTTAGTTCGAGTCTTCAGGTCGGTTGTAAGCCATAGGCTTATAAAGACCATTTCAATCACAGTACATATCTAGGGTTATATATTTCTGTCGCTTTTATCATTTCGGTTCGAATGGATGTGTCGAGTCTTCCGCAACACGTCTGCTGTGTTTGACAAGTCAGTCTCCACAATTCTCGACGGAATAAAACGAAAAGCGGTAAATATAATTAAATCCTCATTCTTTATAAAAGCTTTCTATACAACCTGACAGATTGAAACGATCATATTCCGCATATCTATATGGCTTTTCACTATATAGCAAAAAATGGTTCTGGGAGTGGTATCCATGTGGTTGTATACCTTTTTCATTTCAACAAAAATATATATCAGCTTTTTAATTATATACGACAATGTCATACTCCAATTTGCCTATAGGCCAGGTAACGGATGGTATACGGTGCCAGCATCTATTTAAATAGTGGTTTATATTGTGTTATAAAATCGCTCAGTTGACGCTATATCGCCGACTTTCCCTGAATCCACAGACCCTCAAAGCAAGAGTGGGGGGGGGGGGAGGGTGGTATTAGGCTGAAGTGACGAAATATGGGGTCTCTATACATAACCACATGCTTTCTATAAAGTGTATTTTTATATAAAGCCCTGCCTCCCCCTAACTCTTGTTTTGAGGACCTGTGCCTGAATCGGATCACACGAAGCAAGTACACACAATATGGCCTATCCCGGTACGAGTTATAGACGAGACACACTGAAAACTGTTTTATTACCCATAAAATTAAATGAAATATCTGTCATAATTCATGATATATATATGCGACAAGGACACTCGTAAATGTCGAGGTTCCTTTTGGAATCTATTTGCCTGTAACGTTGCAATTGCATGTGAAAGCGAGTCAACATCACAGTAAAACATGAGGCAGCGCCTAAAAGGTGCAACAACCCCTCAGCCAGGCAGTTTTAATCAGTGTGTATTGGTACACAATGAATGGAAAATGCATATGTAAAAGCTTGATAGATTTGGTTAAATGCAGAAGATTCTTTAGCAGTGGCTTGTAAAAGATAAAAATATGATAAATTCACTGTAGGATGTTGAATGCATTGGAGGACTATAATAAATGATTTGACATATCACCTGCGAAAAATATGGCGGAAGAACAAAAATATTCTGAACAAAAACAAAAGGCTTCAAGCCATTCTTGCTTTGAACCCTAATAATAATTTGAACAATGATAATAAAAGTCTTTCGATTTTCATTGGCAGCCAAGTAATATAGAGTTTTTGATAGAAATACGAAAGCTGCGCATCTAGAACCCATCGATTCTGGGTGCCAGCCATTCACAATCTATTCAATTTGAACCATACTACTTTGAAAACATCAGGAACATCAAGCAGTCAAGTGACAAATATACAGATTATCAAAAAACTTGCAATCAGAAATGGCCGCAAAGTTTCCCGTCCAATCTGAGAATCCGGCAGTTAGTACTTGTCTCTTGATGTATATATGATGTATACCAAGCACCATACTGAACACTTGAACAGTATCAAAGAATATGTATATCATCAATGATTTTACATAAATTGAAAATGGCTGCCAAGGTTTCCATCCAATCAGAGAAAACGGTTCTGTCATTCATTTTTAGTCTCTTCATATACTGATGATGTAAACAAAGTCTTGCACCAAACAGTTGAACAGTACCAGAGGTATAGATTCTGCATAAATTAAAGATGGCAATCAAGTTTTCCCACTAATCAGAGAAATTGGTTGTCATTAATTGTAAGTTTCTTGAAGTATCGATGACTTATAGTTTCATATGAAGCACTGAAATGGTATCAGATATAGATCATTAATGATTTTGCATAAATTAAAAATGGTCGCCAAGATTTCCGCCCAATCAGAGAAACCAGTTCTGTCATTCATCATAAGTCTCTTGATGCATCGATGATGTTTACCAGCTTTTACATCGAGCACTTGAACGGTATCAGAGATAGAGATCACTAATGATTTTGCATAAATTGAAGATGGCCGCCTATCCTTCCTGTCATTCAGAGGAACTGATGTGGTTATTCATTGCGAGTCACTTGATACATCGATGCTGTATACCAAGTTTAATATGGAACACTTAAATGGTATCAGAGATATACATCATTAAAGATTTTGCATAAATTAAAGATGGCCGCCAAGATTTCTGCCCAATCAGAGAAACCAGTTCTGTCATTCATCATAAGTCTCTTGATGCATCGATGAAGTTTACCAAATTTTACATCGAGCACTTGAACGGTATTAGAGATAGAGATCATTAATGATTTCGCATAAATTAAAGATGGCCGCCTATCCTTCCTGTCATTCAGAGGAACTGATGTGGTTATTCATTGTGAGTCTCTTGATACATCGATGCTGTATACCAAATTTAATATGGAACACTTAAATGGTATCCGAGATATACATCATTAAAGATTTTGCATAAATTAAAGATGGCCGCCAAGATTTCTGCCCAATCAGAGAAACCAGTTCTGTCAAGTCTCTTGATGCATCGATGATGTTTACCAAATTTTACATCGAGCGCTTGAACGATATCAGAGATAGAGATCATTAATGATTTTGCATAAATTAAAAATGGCCGGCCATCCTTCCCGCCTCTCAGAAGAACTGACGTGGTTATTTATTGCAAGACTCTTGATACATCGATGCTGTATACCAAGGTTCGTATATAACACTTCAATAGTATCAGGGAACTACATCATTAAAGATTCTGCATAAAATAAAGATGACCGCCAAGGCTTTCACCCAATCAGGGAAACTGGTTCGGTCATTCCTTTAAAGTTTCTTGATGTATCGATAATCTATATCAAGATTCACACTGAATAGCGAAATGGTTTCCGAAAGTCGCATTCGTGAAAGAAAATTAATTCCTTAGATTATTCTTAAATTTTCGCTTGATATTTGTATTATCAGGTTAGTGAAAAATTATTAAAAATTAGTTCAGTTAAAATATAGAACCCAAGAGAGAGACAGAGAGAAGATTTTCAGGCTCCAATAATATGAGGTTAAAATGAACGTGCTGTCCTTTAATTATTGCAGTTTTACGATTTCGTGGGTCACGAAACAAAGGAGAAGAATATATATTACGGTACAACAATGAGTGTAGACGGGGGAAGGGGGGCTTACAAAGAACAGCAGACAATCGAAAGACAGGTCATTTTCCCTCATGGGTATTGACGTGGGATCCGTATGAAAGCGATGATTTGCTGTTCTTTCAGCTAATCTTATGATTTGCTATTTTGGTTTTTCCTTGAAAATGTTGGCAGTTTAATTTGGTAGGTCCAAATTGCGACTTTTGGTAGCAAAGTATTTCCCTTGGATAAATATAGAGTTTATACACTGTTCACCTATATCACCTCCGGCCAGAAAGAGAACTCTTGAATATTGGTACATAAAACTTTGCAGGCAAGATCTGAAATCTACTGAACATCCTCTCCATTCATCGTGAGTAACAACACAAGTCTGTGTGTGGGAAAGTTAGTACACCTCTGACATGAACTTCCACTTTTTTACAACACGATTCAACAGACATAGAACTGCGTTCATGTATTTGTAACCCTCGATTGAATGGCCGGACACACGTAAATAATTAATGTGAATCTCACATTCGCATTAGAGATAATAAATATCGCATACACATTTTCCTTCGTAATTTGTCATTCATTCACAGCAGCTGCAGGAGAAAAAATATGAAAAAATCAATTCCATATCATTAATATTTTAATCCCAGCGGCGATATATCCTCACTTTCGAAAAACTGTAAACAGGGAATTCAAACTCGTAGAGTGTCTAAAAGATGCCAACTGAAATCACGCAGTTTAATTGCAAATTGGAGACATAGGTTTTCATTAAGCATAGTGGGGGCTCCACTGTGGTAAGACTTGTCAGCCTCTTATTCTCTTCCCATCTTCATGGCCTCTTCCATACGGACTCTTAATTGTTTATTTCAACCACCGTTGAGGAGGATTGCTCATATTGGGTGAGACATTTTAGCGGAATTACCTTTCCATTGTTGTGAAAGCTACTTCCGTCTTCGCGGCGACTGTAGCAAAAGAAAGACTCTCGCCCATAGCAAGTGTCAATTTTAATTGTGGAAACAAAATCTAACTGTTGTTACAGTAACCAGGCAACCGCAACATCCTTGTAGAAAAGTCTCTAACTAATTCACTCAGCAGATTATACAGCTAACCATCATTGTTATGTAAGTGATACATGTGGCGTTTTTAAGAGTAAATAAGGACATTTGTATTCGCCTTGGAATAAAACTCCTACGTCGAACCAAAACAAGGTTGAAGCGAATATCATTGGGCAACCATGAAGTCCCTGATTAAACATAATTTCGTGTAGCGGAGCCAAGTTATTTCCCAGCATCTGTCTTTTGTTACTGTTCATTGTTTTATTCTCAATTCACACAAACAATTTTTTTTCTAAAAATTCCTAATCACAACCAAATATTTCAATGTGCAAACAGAAAAACACTTTCGTTGTAAACACTTTAACAGCTTCTATACACGTTCAACCATTTATTTGTGTTCATTTTGATAGTCTACATTTCGAAATGTTGAAGTGTCAAGTTATCGACGATCTGACAATATTGTATACCAAGTACATGACGTATCTTATACTAAGGTTTATAGTCAAAGGACAGGACATATCCTATACTAAAGGTTATATGCCAAGGACATGACGTTTTATATACTAAATGTTATATACCAAGGACATGGCGTATCCTATACCAAGGACAGGACGTATTCTATACTAAAGGTTCCGCGGGATTCAGGATTACAGCCAAAAGTATCGTGTCCAAGAGTCACACATGTCATGGTTATCTCTGTCAGCTGTCCAGCAGTCACACAGGTCATGGTTCTCTCTGTCAGCTGTCCAGCAGTCACACACGTCGTACTCTCTGTCAGCTGTATTCATACACGTCATGGTTCTCGCTGTTAGCTAATCAGTAGTCACATACGTCATGGTTCTCGCTGTCCAGCAGTCACACACGTGACGTCATGTTTCTACCCCCGCCTCCTCCCTCAATTCTTCACGGGATTCCTTCTTGAATGCTTGTATTCTACTTTTGTTTCCTACATTATTAGTTATACGTCGCCCTTCCGGGGTAATACGGGATTCGATTTGGTTTCTCTCGCCATATTTTTCCTCGGCGCAAATGAACACAAAGACAAATGTATCATTTTTACAATCCTCATCTTTAAAACGTACTAAGGGAGGAGCAAAGATAACGATAACATATCCGTGAACAATGAACCCGGTTTCCGTGTGAAATACCGGTGGGCTTCGGTGATAAAGAATGAACAATCTAACTTCAAATTCAGCTTCATCTCTTATGTTCTATTCTGAAAATCAGAAACGTATAAAATACTGGAACATTAAGCTTAATCTCAATTTCATATTTAATATTTAATAGCCATCGACGAGTATAATATCTAGATTATATACCTTTTGTTAATAAATACATCGAAAGACCCGTTCCGGATTCACATCTGTTGCGTGGATATGTAAGTTTCAAATACACGTGTGAACTGTTACATTTCCATTCTGTCTATAATTCAACACCGTGTCACTCGACAGTGTCACTTGTGTCATGTTTCCATAACATCACATAGGAGAAGGACCAACATGAACTGACTTAAATTTACAGTTCGAGAGAAAAATCGGAAAAATCAAACTGTCCTGCACAATTTGGCAGAAGTATAGGTATTTGCTTCATTTTCGCACGATGATGTTGATTGCATTTATTGTGCAGTTATTGAACATTGGCGCTGAGGGATTTGCGGCGACCAGGATAGCTGTGGGAATGTCACACGATGTGGGCGGGACAGCGGTGCTGTCGAATTCACAAAACAGCTGATTAAGATCAAAATCAAAGTCGTCGGCATGGCCTTCTGCTCGTACATCCTGGGTGTGTAACACGGCCGACGTGGCATCATTTGACGTGGGTGCAGGGTACTGAGAAGATGATGTCACAGTTTCTGCAGGATGGGGTTTGACAAGAACATTTACTGGAAGTGTATGCGTACCGGTATTCGTCTTTCGGGTTGAACCCATCGTGTCAGGAAAGGCTACTGACGCAACCGTGTGGCCCATTTGCAGTTTCTCGCCATCACTTACTCGCTGGTAAACCGACAGCGACGAGACAGATCTGTGACCTGTGACAGCCATTATTTGAGATGCTGAATAGTTGTTTCTATCAAGGATGGTGATGCCGGTTGCTCGTATACTGTGGTTAGTGTATGGTTCAGAAAGTTTCAGACGAGTGCCCAGGTTGGTCATGAAGGCTGCCAAGCGGTGTTTCCCAATAGGTTTGTTATAATACTAAACTTTATCGTCGTCGAGGAAACTATCAACCGGGTACTGCCACAAACGATCACATTTCGGATGGAGTTTGGAGATATAACTTTCGAATGAAGCAACAGGACAGAACGGGGAACCTTCTTCTTCAGGCATGAATCCGGTAACACCCTCTTTTTGCTGGGCCCGGCGATTTTTTGTGAGTTCATCCTCCTTTTTTTCACATACCTCTGCCCAGTTTTCGGGTCCCGCTTGATGATGAATGTGTTTTTTGTCATCTTTTCCATATTCTCCACTCCCCTTCTAAAGAAGAACAGACGTACATCGAACTGAACTTTATTTGCAAGCCCAGTTGGGGTTTTTGGGGACATGAGAACAGACTTGTAGAGTTTACAACGATCGGACTCGTTTATGGGCTCATAATGATCGGTGTCGCCTTTTCCAGATGCCTTCAACTCTGCAAGTGCGGTTTTGAAGCACTCGTTGGCTTCATTAAACTCCGAATTTCTAATCAAATCAAAAGTTTTCAAATACGGTGGGGCCTTCAGGTAACGATTCAGAGAATGTCGAAAGTTTTCGAGAGTGGATGTTTTGTACAATTCTCCGTCTTGTTTTCGGGCATCCAAATAAAAATGACTGAGTACCTCTGCTAACCTCTCGGCCGAGAATCCTTCGAATTCTTCACTCTGTCCCTTCTCTTTCAGGTAGTACTTCAAAGTTCTGGCGGACGCTTTGTTCGATTTTTTTGTGTTGCTGGGAATAATATTAGCCCGCTTTTCAACAACTTCATCGTCCGTGTGAGACGCGAAACGTTTGCCTGATTCAGCCATTTTGTTTAGCAGACGATGGAATCTAGTGAACACCTGTTCGTTGCCCTTGGCGACGGGGGTATACGATATATATTCGACCAGCAAGTTGACAATACAGCATCACACATGAGGTCTGTCAGCCAATCAAAAGTCTACATGCTTCTCTGAGATATGATAATGCATGGTACGAGTAAATCACTGGAAACTGCATCACGTGCATCCACCCTTACTGTCCAGAAGTATCTTTGAAGTAACTTTGAAGTAACTTTAAAGTGTGGCCATATTTTAACCTCGAAGTGCAAGGCTCAGAGTCAGAAGTGTGCTTGCAGTGTGGGTATTGTTTTGTAGCAATGCCATATAAGGGCATTGAAGTCACAATGAAGTCACTTAGAAGTGCTTTAGAAGTGTGCCTCAAATATGTTAATTAAGTACTGCAAAGGCACTTCATAGACACTTCCACAGAAGGGTAACCTTCATAGGCACTTCTGAAGTGCTCTTGAAGTACCTAATTAGAATATTTGAGGCACTTCAATGTCCTTATATGGTAAGGCACTTCATCCACTCTTCTAGAGAAGGATACCTTTCATATGCACTTCTGAAGTGCTCTTGAAGTACCTTATTAGTATCATAACAAATCCGTGTAATGAAAATGTATGTAGCCACGAGATATTTACTTTCCCGGAAAAGAAGACACAAATATATATTTGAGCACAGAACGTTTTATTTAGAGAAAATACAGAGTGAGACAAAACAGTACATCATAAAATATTTACAATAAACCGGATGGTTCTTAACAAGAAACATATAGTTTATATAACCGCTAGCACAAATCCTTGAGACAAAATACAGCACAGTACTATATATGTATGTATTTACATGCAGTCTTTGGTATGAGAATTTATTGCAGTATTATTATTCAAGGGTGACCGTGTTCTTGTCCAACTTGAACTTGAAGCAGCAGATCTTTCGAAGGATAGGTTGCTTTAGTTGCCCTGAGGTCCACTCGGACGTAATCCAACGCTGAAACCCACCAGTCTGAATTGTGAACTTCTTGGCCTGTGGCGATAAATACATGCATATAATTAAAACCTGATCAGTTGTATATATGGTTCCATATGACATGCAATCCAGTTTTTCTTTTTTTTAATACACTCAGGATGATTGAATAGGTTGACTACCATAAAGGGTAAAGAATGAAACACATCCCTACATCCATACCTAGGTGTGCTCATTAAATTTCCGATCAGTCGAGTGGCTGCTTGAAGTGAGCCGAGTTCCTTGTAGCGGCTGTATTCTGGAATATGAAAGTATATACAATGTAAGAAGCCATTAGAATTGAAGAGAAACAATCCTGTGAATTTTTATAATTTGTCTTTGTTAATTTCTGGTTCAACTAAATCTTCATACAGGGTGCCTGGGTTTCAAATAACAAATAAATGCTTATTAATTACAAATTGTATTCTTAAATTTTTGAAATGAAATAAATGTATGAAATGAAATGTTCTCATTTCTCAAGATGTGGGTAGAAATGTACAATTGAAGTGTGTGAAGATCCTTAGCTTTGGTATATGAATGGTGCAATCAATAGACAAGGAAAATATAGCCTGTTATAATGATGAAAATTAAGTCTAATCATAATTGATAATACTTTTTCTGATTACAGCTAAAAATAGGTTATGCTAACATTTTATTATCAATATATTTTAAAACTTATTTCTTTACCATTTTGTCAAAAATCTGGTATGGAAATATTCTACATTCTGCAAGGAACAAAAATCAATAAATTTTATAAATCAATAAACAGTTCAAAGCAACAAAATAATTTATTTAGAGCTACCATCCCCCCAACCAGTTAAATCCACCTGTTTTGACATGAACAGGAAATATACAAGCAGTTTTGTGATAAAAATATCTCACCCTCAGGGGATTTCCTCCAGGGGTGCATGCCAATCTTCATATGAGGTCCCCAAGCCTGGGGTTTCCAAGCTGACAATTCACACAATCATAACAATGGCAATTAATCCACACTGCCTTGATCAACCTGGGTAGATCTGAAAATGATATTGAGACAGATTTCGCCATGTTATATGACCCATTAAATTTGACTGCAATTATAAGGTGGAGTACATTCTTACAACCTGCAGTCCATATAGCAAAATATTTATTGAGGCCAATATCAATTTTTTAATATGCCAAGTATATGTCAAGGGAAACTTGTTGATAAAATAAATAGCTGATACTCCCAGGTCTACATCACTGTTCACACTGTTCAGCTCAGTTCTTTGCTTATTAGGTTATGAAAAACAGAAAAATTATAGTTATATTTATAATTTACTTACCATATCACTAGCTGCACTCATCACCATCTGCAATACAGTTCTTCAAACCTCCATAGTTCTAGCTTAACATGAACAAATCCATCTGATTTTTGCAGCTGGAGAGGTCAGCCATTTTGTTTGCATGTCGACTGGTAGCGCCCCCCCCCCCCGTGTTCAATTACATTTTCAAGGGCAGATAACTCCACCCATTTTGACAAGACAGTTCAGAAGAAAAAGACTATCGGAAACAGAAATTATATTTAGTGATAACAATGAAGAGGATAATATAAAGTATTCTTTAATGGGTATTTTTTGTTGCTGACATTATGTTAGAACTGATTCTTCTAAAAATATTTTCCCATTTTGTCCAATTTTACTATAAAATCATGGATTTGGAATGATTATAAAATCTGAATTCAACAAGATTTCTTATCTAATATGTGAGAGACTGATATTATTAATATCTTTATTTTATTCAAATAGAAACCCATAGTACTGATCACTTTAAAATATCCAAAAAGTGTTCACAGTTCTGAGTAATATGTCAGTAACCACATGTGAATATTTTACACAGTTGTAGCTATTTTGAAATGTGAAGTACAATCTGATGTTTGGTGATTTCATTGAAATGAGATTTGATGTCACTGAGTGAAATCAAATCAGCCAACTTTAAGCTGGGATATTCCCAGAGCTAATTAATATCATTGAAACTTGTATACATGTAGTTCTAATTTATAATGTTATGTTACAGTTTGTGGGAAAATTCCAATAATCTAGAAATCCTATTGGGTTGAATCTTATAGGATTTTTCAGAATCTTATAGGATTTTTCAGACTCTTATATTTTAGAATCTTATAGGATTTTTTAGAATCTTATAGGATTTTTCAAAATCTTATAGGATGCTATAAGATTTTTTTTTGTAAGGGGATGTCCCCCAAGTTATGCTATATAACTGACAAAGTCCAAGAAGTGTCTTTGAGGAGTACCTTAGATTATGCAGAAGAATAACTAAGTCTCAGAAGTGTCCCTGAAGTCCCCCAAGTTTTGCTGAAGAACTGACAAAGTCCATGAAGTGTCTTTGAGGAGTACCTTGGATTATACCGAAGAAAAACAAAGTCTCAGAAGTGTCTCTGAAGTCCCTCATTTTTTGTTATGAAATTGACAAAGTCCATGAAGTGTCTTTGAGGAGTCCCTTGGCTACTGCCTTTTTCTAATGAAGTACCTTTGAAGTCATTCTCCCAACGTCAGAGTTTGTAACCTCCAAACCGTCGGTAAACAAGGCGATTTTTTTTTAAATTAGCGTAGGGAATGATGCTCTGCCAGAGCAGTTGAGAAGTAAATGTTTGTAGTCCTAAATAAGACAGAAAACTGGATAAGAAACACAAATTTGAAGTGAGAAAGGTCAAGATCAGAGATTTGTTAGAATGCAAGAATCAAATCAGGCATCACTAGAGAGCCATTCTCCATGGATATATTTATTTGGCATTCAACTTCAATGTACCTCATCTGAAGAGAGTACATAATAATAATCAATGAACAATAAAGCACACACGAACAAAATAAACAATTGGTTATAGGTTACGGAATTTAAAACACAACGATGATTTTATTATCGATTTCTTCAGTAATAACAGATAATAGGGTCATTGTTGTGTTTAAATTTAGTAATTTCTCTCATAAAATCCAGTCATTTTTTATTTCTTTTTGAGGTAGAACATTTTTTAACTAATGACTGAACTGAAGAAATGATGCAATGTTGTATAGGCTGGATATATAAAACGTGCAGTATAATATGCCTTCAATCTCAACGGAATTCCAAGACCAGCAAATGAGTGAAAACGGATACCATCGGAATGTGTGTCAACATTACAATGTAAGTTAGGCTAAAAATAGATTACTCAGGAATCTCCAGTTTAATACTGGATTCAAGTGTACTGTTAAACTAGCCATATTATAGATATCTCATAGTACATGTAGATCTAATAGGCTGATTACGACGTACGAGCGAGCGCACACATGCATGTGTGCTTTTAATATAGATATAATTAAAATATTTTTTGGAAGCTGACGTTTTAGAACAACAACAACGACCACCGAAAGCCAACAAAAGATATACCTTCATTCGACCTCTGACGCTTCTGTGAGAAGAAGTTTTTCAAAGTTGCTTGGCGCTTCATGACATTGATTTATAAAATACATGTCAAGTGATATTCGTGGCTCGGTAAAACTTCGCAGCAGACGAAATAACAACCTCCATTCTCCGATCAAATGATTTGCTTCCTTCATGCATCGTGGCATATACAGCTCGCCTGACGCGAGATCCTGGGATTTCGGTAGCCTTCCGCAATACCACCGGCTAACAGCGACCAGCATGATCACGCGGGTTCCCGGATATTTCCAACAATTTACGGCAGATGTTCGGGAAGCGTGGCGTGGACTATTAGGGAAAACATGGCGGAGCTAACTGGAAACGTATAATGCCGACATATTTTGGCAAGTACCATTAAAGTTACTGATATTTTCGAGAGCTGGGCGCAACATTTTTTTCTTTGCTTTAGTGCTGGGCGGCCGAAGTTAGTCCCAGGCGCTTAAAAGTCACAGTGAAGAATACAGCCAAGGGTTCCCGATGGGCATGACAGTGCACTCGAGTCATCAATAAATAATAAAAAAATAATTATAAATCAAATTTTCATCAGAATTCGATCAGCTCAGAACCTGCTGGTGACAATGCCCTAATGCACGTTCATGCCAAAAATCAAGGTTCTAATGTCAACGGTTCTCCTTATTTTGCCGACGAAAGGATTCGGATGGACTGACTGACTCATTACCGGACAATTTGCGATCTGTAGCCTACTTCGTAGGAAAATATCGAAATTCTGAGACATGGTTAAGGAGTACATAGTGTATCAAACAATAACCACATTGCATGTCTCTATGATACATGGCAGTGTGACTATGCGTCACAGGACCTACGAAGTAAGGTAGGCATTAGGACAGGCACTGAGCTCTTGGCAATCCCCCCCCCCCCCCCCCTCCGCCCCAAGTTGAAATCCTGCCTATATTAAGATGGGCACATGCAGCCCAAGTCAGAATCACCAGAGATTTTCATCAAAAATCACCAGAAATTTCGATTAAAACAGTATTGAATATTTTGTTGAAGATTAAAAGTGATGGGATTGAATGAATAGTTTACCAGTTACTGTGCTGATGTGAATCTGTGACACACCAACACACTCTGTGGCAGACAATTTGCTATCTGTAGCCTACTTCGTAGGAAAATACTTTTGGAGAAATAAACCATGTTCATGTAAATTGGGTAAAAAACAAGCGCTGGATGAGCGCAAAGACCTCCGTCGAGGCAACAGGGTCAGTAGGGGAATAGTACATCACTGAACAACATAGGGCCGAATGCCAAGCTCAATTTTGCATTTGTTGGACGTTAACTTCACCAATGGTAATTAACCTGAGATTGAGGGTTCCCCACTAGCATGTCCAGCTAGGGATGTGGAAGTCACATTCCCCGCGAATAATATTTCTTTGATTTCACGTGCTTGAAATATTGGGGTATGGAATAGAGTATATTGATGGAAAACCTGGAATACTGCTTGAGACATTAGGCCCCTTCCCACCCACACCTCCCCATGAGAGGACGCCCCCACGCAGATCAACACGTTAGCGGCAGAAATGAGGCCCTGTGTGCCTAGTTTTACCAACTTGCTTGTGATTTTATGCTATAGGCCCTACACATCAACACTTCATATTTTGTATGTGTATAGTATAGCATCCTCATTGACAGAATCCTCTACAAAACACATCTGATTTTACCGACACTCCGTTCTGATCTGTCTCAGCATCATGTGATGATTCAATGAGCTCGTAATAATTTTGTATACTGGTGTTACAGGTCACCTTCACCATAATGTATCAATTACCATGGACTTGTACATGTATCACATTCATATTGAATGGTGATGACTGATGAGAATATTGCCCATATGGAACAAATGGCTGGATTCCAGCGAATAAAAAGTTCATGTTAATCATAAACATACAATTAATAATACTATCAAATAATTATGTATATTCCTTGTCGACATAAATTCCTACGAAGTAGGCTACAGATCGCAAATTGTCCGGTAATGAGTGAGTGAGTCAGTCCATCCGAATCCTTTCGTCGGCAAAATAAGGAGAACCGTTGACATTAGAACCTTGATTTTTGGCATGAACGTGCATTAGGGCATTGTTACCAGCAAGTTCTGATCTGAAATAATTCTGATTAAAATTAGATATAATATTAACACTTCAGTATATTGTTACAGATACATACCATCCATGTGGCCTTTAACAGTACCATGTTCCTTTTATGACCATGAAGCCCCGGGAACTCCTTATCAGTGGATTTAAAAGTAATTAAGGCTTGTCCTTGGAACAAACACAGAGAGAGGCTCTATCGGAGCCTTGTGGTATTTAACAGTGATTTATATCCAAGCCCACTGAGATAAGGCTGGTTTGTACTCGTGCTGCTGTCACATCAAATTACAGTGGTCGGTGTCCTGTATAGCAGATACTATAGTATATTATGCCTGTCAACTACCCTGGAACATTTCCTAGCTTAGACATTAAACAGCCCGCTAAACTTGCCATCAAATGTGATAAGTCTGGGAGTACAAGAATGTGCGGTGTATTTTCTCTGGACTGTGTAGGCTGTACAGTCTGAATGACGACAGCCTAGCTAGGTGGTTTAACGTTTATCAATGAAGAAAATCCCCGATCAACCACCATAGAATATAATGTGAAACAAGAAAACCGGAATAGTACATTCATCAGATTGCCGATGCCCAAAATGTGTTGTCTCATATATCTAGACAACAACGTGATGTAGAGACGCTATTTATTCGTCTTTGTACCGGTTATGCTCAGGAGAATGACATAGAATCATTATTATCTTGTGCATAGAAGGTGTTGGTCTTGAGTTGAATTACCGTAAACTACATAAATGCTACCTTTCTACTATAGTACTATATATAAAAATTTGTTGTATTGTTGGGAAAATAATGTGATTCAAAAAGTTGTTTTGATCCTGTACAAGGGCACTGAAAACCATTAAAGAGATGTAAATGTATTTTCACACGTAAAGCTTGAAATCTACTGAACCTATATTATTCAATCTGTTTCCTTTAATTCAAAAATTGTAAAATTAAATCGGCGAGTGTTATTTATTTTGGAATGAAGGCGCATTAAGAGACTGTTACCAACAAATTCTGAGCTGACCTACTTTTGATGAAAATTTCTGGTGATTTGGGATTCTGACTTGGGCGGTGCCCATCTTAATATAGGCAGGATTTCAACTGGGGGTGGGGATTTCCAAGAGTTCAGTTCGCGTTCGAGTCCTAATGCCTACTGCACTTCGTAGGTCCTGTGACGTTAGTCACACTGCCATGTATAATACAGACAATATTATCACTGAATCATGGTAACAGATATTCAAGGGTATATATGTCTACACTAAACTGAAGGAGACCCATGATGCGTATTATATTATGTTGTAAAACTTCACTTGCTAATCTCGATTATGTTGCTTATTGTGAAAATAAATGAAGTTACGAAAATAAATTCCTACGAAGTAGGCTACAGATCGCAAATTGTCCGGTAATGAGTCAGTCAGTCAGGCAGTCAGTCAGTCCATCCGAGTCCTTTCGTCGGCAAAATAAGGAGAACCATTGACATTAGAACCTTGATTTTTGGCACGAACGTGCATTAGGGCATTGTTACCAGCAAGTTCTGAGCTGACCAAATTGATTTATAATTATTTTTTTTATTATTTATTGATAGCTCAGCGAGTGCACTGTCATGCCCATTGGGAACCCTTGGCTGTATGTTTCACTGTATATATAACACAGTACAAAACGTGATGGGATAATGAAATAGGAAATGCTAATTTTCCATCATTTGTTAGTGCATTTATCTACACTGCTATTACTAACTTGCCATTCTTAATACACATAATTCAGTATATTGTTATAGATATATGTAAACTGTGGCCTTTAACGTGTATCCTATTTCACATCCAAACATTTCATCACAGATCAGGCTTCAAATTTAGGTCAAATTGCCACTGATGGTGAAATATCCTACATCAACCAAGTAAGTCAGCCTGGTGCAATAACCCAGCAGAACAAAGACAGATCTGGTATCATCCTTCAGATTAGCCTGTGAGCAACAATGATAAAAGTTTACTGAGGGTGAAACAAAGCCATCCTGCAAGCCACCCAAGGAATTTATCAGCTTGTGTTGGGACATTTTGTTGGTATCATGTAAGTTGTTTAGTAGTTTACTCATTCAAATATTTTCTGTTATTCAACAACAAATTTCTTTACTGGTTTTAATTGTTTAAGTTTTACTGGGTTTCAACTGCAGATAGTAACATAGTACTGATAATGTAGAAATGGGTAGTGTGAATTTAATTATTCCATGTTTAGTACAATTTGTTCACATGAATGGTGGAATGTCTGGACTCTCAAATGAAAGTGTGTTATACATGTACATACCTCAAGCATGAGGAACAAACATGGTTGCAATTAAGATATAACCAAAGAAATTTCGTGACAATTATTGAATCTAAGTAGGCCCCTACCTAACAAAATTAGCTTAATAAAAAAGGCCTTCCTGGCGTAAATTGTTTTCTTTTGAGAGAGAATGGTATTTTCTGAGTTAAGAATTTCCTGTATAAAGATAGGTTGTTCAAGGAGGCTTTGTTTTTGCCACTGTTGTGTGCATCAAGTGTATGGAAACATGATATATGCACTCAGAGCCCTGATCTACAGCTGTATAAAACTCAACATCTGGCATTGACGGCATGTTTAAAGGGTCTTAATTTATTTTCTTTGGGTAGAATTTAACTAGATAAAGTAACTTTGATCATGATGTGAAAATTTGAGCACGTACTTCTCGTTTTTTTGGTACTTCTTGAATATTGACTATATATCACACTGGGATATAATTTAAACAAAAACATTACATGTGTAATTATGTCTAAATTTTTCTTGTCATTTCAAATCTTGACCCATTTTGATTCCTTGATTAAGGGATACAGAATCACTGCCACGGAGTTTTATTATTCAATCTGTTTCCTTTAGTTAAAAAATTGTAAAATTAAATCGGCGATCGTTATTTATTTTTGGAATGAAGGCGCATTAGGAGACTGTTACTAACAAGTTCTGAGCTGACCTACTTTTGATGAAAATTTCTGATTCTGACTTGGGCGGTGCCCATCTTAATATAGGCAGGATTTCAACTGGGGGTGGGGATTTCCAAGAGTTCAATTCGCGTTCGAGTCCTAATGCCTACTCTACTTCGTAGGTCCTGTGACGTTAGTCACACTGCTCATGTTTAGTATGATTGCCCATTACCCTCAAATTAGAAATATCTTCAGCAGCTAAAGTTAAGCCAATCATAACAATATATAACACCATGGTATTGTTGTAATATCACCCAGGTATTGATCTTTGGTTAAGAATGTAATGATATAGATATACCTGTTCTTTGTGTTATTCTGTATGCAGTTCATTCTGTATGTATTTTATACATGTACATATACCAGAAGTGGAATTGAAATTTGAATAAAATAATCAAAATATGTTCGGTTTTTACCTCTACTCAGGAAATGAAGTCTTTGTTTCTAGAAGCTAAATCATTTCAGACACATTCAAGTCCTCACCTGGTCAAGGGAGATAATTTTGTAAAAAAAAACCTAAAAAACAAGTATAGATCCACACTGGCGCAGACCAGAAAGTTTCATGACCTTTGATGATATTTGTGGAGCATGCTGCAGGACTTCAACTTTCATGAATCTGATATTATCCACACAATCTCATTCTACATGATATTTTTGCCATAGCACTGATAAACTAGATCCCTTCATTTATGTGGTCTAGATCCAGGAGCTATGAAGAGAGAAGGAATGAAGTCTGGCATGGTTGTTTTAAGTTAGAACTGGGCATCCTTGAAAATGTCTGACCGATTGACACATGTATCACTCTGCCGGTGGTCATTACATGCGTAATGTTTATTTCCTGAGGAATCAGCTGATATCCGATGTGGAGGGGGGGGGGGGTTGTGGCCAATCACTGACTCTGATTTTCACCACCTCTGTCATTCCACACCTTTCTGACACAGCTGAACCAATCAATAGTCTGTTTTGGTTTTTCCATTTCATCCAGTACATCCATTGTGTAACAGTCCTGTTGCATCTGATATCAGAAGTGCTAACCCTGCAAGTTAGAATCAATTGTATACATATTTAATATCAAAACTCACTTCATTGAAAATGTTTATGGCCTTCATTATATTTCATTCTTTCGTCATACACAACAAGATGAAATCCATCATACCAGTTCGCACCTTTCATACGTGTACTTAATAGAACTGGAACCTGACCATGTTACAAGAATTTGCAAAAGTATTAAATGAGAACTGAGTACAATGAGAACTTAATCCAATCTATGAGTGATCAATAATATGAATTCTGAAGAACGATGATGGATCTTGACCACTGGTTGGATTGGAGTTCATGTTAGTGGCATGAGGATGATAATAATCCAGTATATCATAATCTAGAACAGGGTTGTTTTTATCAGTAACTTCTCTATGGAGCAATATTTTGACAAACTAAAATTAGATCGCAAAAGAGAATATGTATACTGTGTTTGAGGAATATTTCTGTCTCCCCAATGGAAGGCGAAATTTGAATGAATGGTCTGTGTTGTCAGTGTGTCTTGCAAAGACAAGATAATTTTCTATGTAATTTATTATTTATTGATATATTTATTGATTTTCTTTTTGTCTAATTGTCTTCTGTTCAAGTCATTTGGCATCGGTAAAACCTGAAATGTATATCATGATCTCCTTATTTCATCTAGTGATACTGTCTGTTTGGTCCATACTCCATGTAAGGGAGCACGAGATTGGGCTATTAATTACCCCTCTTTGTAAGGCGACAGTGTAAAAACGACACTTTGAAAGATATGTATATTATGTAGTTTGTCTCGATAGGGGCATTACCCCCTTCCATAAGACGACAGTGTTAAAACGACACATGTAAGGTACATGTACCAGGACTATTCTCCTCCCAGGACGATTTCCTATAACGACACTGTAAAACGACACATTCACTGAATCATCTAGCCAGGCTTAGAAATATTGTCAGGGCCAGTCTTACTTGTAAGAGAAGAACCATAGTCTAAAAACGACACTTTGAAGGCGATGTATATTTTTAAAGCGACAGTCTAAAAGCGACACTTCATCAGATATGTTTATTTCATAAAGCGACAGTCTATAAACGACACTTCATCAGATATTTATATTTCATAAAGCAACAGTCTAAAAATGATATTATTTCTGTATACTTTCCATGATGGCACAGTGTGTGGACACTCACCTTGAAAGATGACAGTTTGAAAGATATGTATATTATGTAGTTTCTCTCGACAGGGGCATTACCCCCTTCCATAAGACGACAGTGTTAAAACGACACATGTGAGGTACCAGGACTATTCTCCTTCCACAACGATTTTCTAGAACGACACTGTAAAACGACACTTTCACTGAATCATCTAAGAACAGCCATGCTTAGAAATATGGTCAGGGCCATTCTTACTTGTAAGATGACGACAGTCTAAAAATGACACTTTGAAAGCGATGTATATTTTTTAAAGCGACAGTCTAAAAGCGACACTTCATCAGATATGTATGTTTCATAAAGCGGCAGTCTATAAATGACATTATTTCTCTATGCTTTCCATGATGGCACAGTGTATGGATGCTCCATAAGACGACAGTGTTAAAACGACACATGTGAGGTACCAGGACTATTCTCCTCCCACAACGACACTGTATAACGACACTTTCACTGAATCATACAGCCATGCTTAGAAATATGGTCAGGGCCATTCTTACTTGTAAGATGACGACAGTCTAAAAACGACACTTTGAAAGCGATGTATATTTTTTAAAGTGACACTTCATCAGATATGTATATTTCATTAAGCGACAGTCTATAAACGACATTATTTCTCTATGCTTTCCATGATGGCACAGTGTATGGGCACTCACATTAAATGGAATATAGCAGCTATACTCTCAAATATTTTGTCAGGCTTAATTTATATCCCAGATGACGATACATGTACATTCCACCCACATTTACACTAAATGAAATAACATACTGTCAAATGGACTGTGAAAGCAGTTTTATTCCAGTATTAATATTTAATCTCACAAATAACACACGTTCATCCTCCAGTGATAAAAAAAAACATGTGTAGCGGCTTTCATAATCATCCACTGAGAACTTCAGGAAACTTTGTATGTAAACATGTCCATGTGCATTTCAGCTAAACCAAAAACTCTATTCTTACATTTTAACATTGGAGCACCCATACAATATCCCCTGAGGCAGTGCTCATTGCTGGCTGCAACCCTCTTACTTCATGGAATACTCCACTGCCATATTTTTTTATTTCAAAACACTAAACATTTTTGTATGCTTTCAAACCTGCATGCAGGTCTATTCCATTAATAAAGTAACGTTAAGGCAGTAATGTACCTGTACTTCAACATCAAAAAGGGTTATAATATGGAGTTCGCTTCCATCATGTGGGCAGTATATCTTCTCCTGTATCCAAGAATACTGAGTCAAAGGATCCCAGAGCAATAATCGAGGTGTCAAATATTGCCAAACTCTGGGCTGCATTTCACCTCTCCAAACATTGCTGCCAGTCAAAATTATGCATGGCACTTTCATGCCGTCTGCATTTATTCTTTCAGAAATATAATCCCATATTTCTTTTCCAAGATCCTCCACAGATGTAAAATTTTTAATCAAGGATGCAGTCAAAAGGAGGAGGACAAAAATCTTCAATTTAGCCATCTTGTCTGCCTATGAACTTGTATGTGATGATGTGTCTATTCACGTTGTGTTTGCACATGTGAACTTCAATATGCCATATTTCTTCCAACCCTTTCAAAATGATGGACCGGTAAAAACAGAGGTATTGCACACCACCATCACCAATGTCTTCTGAAAAGAAGCAATAAAACATATGTACACAATTTCAGCTTTGCACTTTTCAACTGTAAATGAAGTTTCAACTTATTACTAACTTACAGAACCTGAATGGCTTACATGTATCACATCAACTTAACTATACGTAGAAATTCAACAAACAGGAACATTACACATGTTCCTCAAGTCGTGTGTCAAAGCGGTGTCGGGCAGAAATGTATGTGAAGTCAACCGTCAAAGCAGTGTTGGAGAGCAGTGAACGTGAAGTCTAGTGTCAAATTGGGATAGGACTTAGGGTTATGTATCATTAGTAACTTTTACATTCATGGTCATTTCAGCAATCGAAATCAAATAATTTCTCCACCAAAGTGTACCTCAGATGAAATGTTGAAACATACTGGGAGAATGATGTGCTTCAACTTCAGTGTCAAAGCCAGTGTATGGAGGAATGTACATCAAGTTGACAGTTAAAGCAGTGTTAAGGAGGAATGTACATGTAAAGTGTCAGAGTGGTGTTAGTCAAGAAGGTACGTCAAATTGACTGTGAAAGCGGTGTTAGAAGGGAATGTACTTCAACTGAAGTGTCAAAGCGGTGTTGGGGAAAAATGTATGTGAAAAGTGTGAAAGCGCTGTTAGGGAAGAAGGTACGTGAAATCAGGAGTCAAACTGGTGTTAGGGAGCAATGTACATCAAGTCAATGTACATCAAGTCGAGTGTCAAAGCAGTGTTAGGGAGGAATGTACATGAAGTGGAGTGTCAAAGCGGTATCTAATACCGCTTATGCCGGTGCTAGGGGCCGTGTGGTCATATCATCTAAGTTGCCACATGAACAGGTACAATAAAAGCGTACCTGAGATACAACACATATCACTAATCGTTAGATTCTTGGTATGTGCTTTAGAATAGGTTAACCAGAAGACTATTCTGTGAAGTCATGTGACGCAGTCAGTATGTCGGCACCTCTTCCCACTTCCCTTATATGTGTTGTAATTTTTTCCTGTATATGGCGAGATTCTGCTGGTGGACGTTTCGTCCCCGAGGCCCGCCCCCTGTACAGACCTTCTGGTCTTTGATATATGTTGGCATTTGTGGGAAGTTGATGCTGGGTCGACATCGGGCCTTACAGGCTAGTCTTTTGTGTTAAATGCCGTCATTTACATCTGATGGCGATACAGCTCACCAATCTTCAATGTACGAGTTGTCACAGCGAAACAGCTCACCAATTACCAGTATACGAGTTGTCAGAGCATTTCCATCATAGCTCTTTAGATTTGTATCTAATACCGCTTATGCCGGTGCTAGGGGCCGTGTGGTCATATCATCTAAGTTGCCACATGAACAGGTACAATAAAAGCGTACCTGAGATACAACACATATCACTAATCGTTAGATTCTTGGTATGTGCTTTAGAATAGGGTAACCAGAAGACTATTCTGTGAAGTCATGTGACGCAGTCAGTATGTCGGCACCTCTTCCCACTTCCCTTATATGTGTTGTAATTAGGGAGGAATCAGGATAGGGGTTAGGGTCAGGTTCATTTCAGCTATCAAAATGAAATAAGTCGAGTGTCAAAGCAGTGCTAGGGAGGAATGTATGTGAAGTCCGCTGTCAAAGTGGGGTTAGGGAGGAATCAGGATGACACTTCGGGTTAGGTACGTTTCGTAACTATCATGTTAAGAAAGGTACGTGAAGTCAAGAGTCAAAGCGGAGTTAGGAAGGAATGTACGTGAAGTTGAGTGTCAAAGTGGTGTTAGGGAGGAATGTACGTGAAGTCGAGTGTCAAAGCAGGGTTAGGGAGGGTTGTATGTGAAGACGAATGTCAAATCGGTGTTAGGGAGGACTGTACGTGAAGTCGAGTGTCAAAGCGGGTTAAGGACTTAGGGTTAGGTAACTTTCATAACTATCAAGTTCAGGTTTGTTTCAGCTATGAAAAAAATTATTTCTCCACCAAAGTCTGTAGTTTGTCAAATCGGGGTTAGGGAGGAATATACATGAATTCGAGTGTCAAAGCGGTGTTAGGGACAAATGTACGTGAAGTTGAGTGTCAAAGCGGTGTTATGGAGGAATGTACGTGAAGTCGCGTATCAAAGCAGGGTTAGGGAGGGTTGTATGTGAAGACGAGTGTCAAAGCGGTGTTAGGGAGGAATGTACGTGTGGCCGAGTGTCAAAGCGGTGTTAGGGAGGAATGTATATGAAGTTGACTGTCAAAGTCGTGTTAGGGATGAATGTATGGGAAGTTGAGTGTGAAAGCGGTGTTAGGGACAAATGTACGTGAAGTCGAGTGTCAAAGCGGTGTTAGGGAGGAATGTACGTGAAGACGAGTGTCAAAGCAGTGTTAGGGAGGAATGTACGTGTAGCCTAGAGTCAAAGCGGTGTTAGGGAGGACTGTACCTGAAGTCGAGTGTCAAAGCGGGTTTAGGACTTAGGGTTAGGTAACTTTCATAACTATCAAGTTCAGGTTCGTTTCAGCTATGAAAAAAATTATATCTCCACCAAAGTCTGTAGTTTGTCAAATCGGGGTTAGGGAGGAATATACATGAATTTGAGTGTCAAAGCGGTGTTAGGGACAAATGTATCTGAAGTTGAGTGTCAAAGCGGTGTTAGGGAGGAATGTTCGTGAAGTCGAGTGTCAAAGCAGGGTTAGAGAGGCTTGTATGTGAAGACGAGTGTCAAAGCGGTGTTAGGATTGGAATGTACGTGTAGCCGAGTGTCAAAGCGGTGTTAG
The DNA here is from genome assembly GCA_036873755.1 of Hanleya hanleyi. Taxonomy (NCBI): domain Eukaryota; kingdom Metazoa; phylum Mollusca; class Polyplacophora; order Lepidopleurida; family Hanleyidae; genus Hanleya; species Hanleya hanleyi. The sequence goes on from JAVTVY010002688.1 coordinate 309,054, forward strand.
GGAGGACTGTACGTGAAGTCGAGTGTCAAAGCGGGTTTAGGACTTAGGGTTAGGTAACTTTCATACTATCAAGTTCAGGTTCGTTTCAGCTATAAAAAACTTATTTCTCCACCGAACTCTGTAGTTTGTCAAATCGGGGTTAGGGAGGAATGTATGTGAATTCGAGTGTCGAAGCGGTGTTAGGGAGGAATGTATATGAAGTTGACTGTCAAAGTCGTGTTAGGGATGAATGTATGGGAAGTTGAGTGTGAAAGCGGTGTTAGGGACAGCTGTATGTGAAGTCGAGTGTCAAAGCAGTGTTAGGGAGGAATGTACGTGAAGTCGAGTGTCAAAGCAGGGTTAGGGAGGCTTGTATGTGAAGACGAGTGTCAAAGCGGTGTTAGGGAGGAATGTACGTGTAGCCGAGTGTCAAAGCGGTGTTAGGGAGGATTGTACCTGAAGTCGAGTGTCAAAGCGGGTTTAGGACTTAGGGTTAGGTAACTTTCATACTATCAAGTTCAGGTTCGTTTCAGCTATAAAAAAAATTATTTCTCCACCAAAGTGTAGTTTCTCTAGTCGGGGTTAGGGAGGAATGTATGTGAATTCGAGTGTCAAAGCGGAGTTAGGGACAAATGTACTTGAAGTTGAGTGTCAAAGTGGTGTTAGGGAGGAATGTACGTGAAGTCGAGTGTCAAAGCAGGGTTAGGGAGGCTTGTATGTGAAGACGAGTGTCAAAGTGGTGTTAGGGAGGAATGTACGAATAGCCGAGTGTCAAAGTGGTGTTAGGGAGGACTGTACATGAAGTCGAGTGTCAAAGCGGGTTTAGGACTTAGGGTTAGGTAACTTTCATACTATCAAGTTCAGGTTCGTTTCAGCTATAAAAAACTTATTTCTCCACCGAACTCTGTAGTTTGTCAAATCGGGGTTAGGGAGGAATGTATGTGAATTCGAGTGTCAAAGCGGTGTTAGGGAGGAATGTATATGAAGTTGACTGTCAAAGTCTTGTTAGGGATGAATGTATGGGAAGTTGAATGTCAAAGCGGTGTTAGGGACAGATGTACGTGAAGTCGAGTGTCAAAGCGGGTTTAGGACTTCGGGTTAGGTAACTTTCATACTATCAAGTTCAGGTTCGTTTCAGCTATAAAAAATATATTTCTCCACCAAAGTCTAGTTTGTCTAGTCGGGGTTAGGGAGGTATATATGTGAATTCGAGTGTCAAAGCGGAGTTGGGGACAAATGTACTTGAAGTGGAGTGTCAAAGTGGTGTTAGGGAGGAATGTACGTGAAGTCGAGTGTCAAAGCAGGGTTAGGGAGGGCAAATAGTTGGACAGACTGACGCCCTGGCAGGAGAATAGTCTTGCTCCCCCACATGTGTCGTTTTAACACTGTCGTCTTACAAGGAAAAATGGTCCGCATAATATTTTCAACAATAGCTGTTACATGTACATGTTTCAATGAAAAGTGTCTTCTTTAGAAAAATTCATATACAAGTACATGCATGATTTCCCACAGGGAGACCTCCACCAATCAGGAAGATCGGTATATAACAACACTAAACATTGCTGTCACATGATTTAATCAAACTGTCGTGTTCAGAGTGTCGCTGTAGAAAATATACATATCTTATGAAGTGTCGTTTTTAACACTGTCGTCTTGGAAGTGAGAATAGACCTGATAACATTCCCAACCCTCACTTTTAACAGTTCAATGAAACTGTCGTTTTTACAGTGTCGCTGTAGAAAGTTTGATCAACTGTATATAATAGCACAGACCATTGCTGTCACATGATTTAATCAAAGTGTCGTTTTCAGAGTGTCGCTGTAGAAAATATACATATCTTATGAAGTGTCGTTTTAACACTGTCGTCATACAAGTGACAAATGCCCCTGGTCATATTTTCAACCATGCTTACAATATATAATTCAATGAAAGTGTCGTTTTAGTGTGTCGCTGTAGAAAATATACATATCTTATGAAGTGTCGTTTTAACACTGTCGTCATACAAGTGACAATGCCCCTGGTAATATTTTCAACCATGCTTTATATATAGTATATAATTCAATGAAAGTGTCGTTTTTAGTGTGTCGCTGTAGAAAATATACATATCTTATGAAGTGTCGTTTCCCAGACTGTCGCTCTGGCAGGAGAATATTCCTGCTCCTTCATATATGTCGTTTTAACACTGTCATCTTGGAAGTGAGAATAGACCTGGTAATATTTTCAACCATACTTACAATATTTAATTCAATGAAAGTGTTGTTTTCATAGTGTCGCTGTAGAAAATATATATATCTTATGAAGTGTCGTTTCCCAGACTGTCGCTCTGGCAGGACAATAGTCCTGCTCCCAGACAGTGCCGTTTTAACACTGTCGTCTTACAAGGGACAATGGTCCACATAATATTTCCAATCATAGCTGTTGCATGTACATGTTTCAATGAAAAGTGTCATCTTTAGAAAAATTCACAAGTACATGTATCATTCACACAGGGAGACCTCCACCAGTCAGGAAGATCAGTATATAACACAGAGCATTGCTGTCACATGATTTAATCAAAGTGTCGTTTTCAGAGTGTCGCTGTAGAAAATATACATATCTTATGAAGTGTCATTTTAACACTGTCGTCTTGGAACTGAGAATAGACCGATAACATTTTCAACCCTCACTGTTAACGGTTCAATGAAACTGTCGTTTTTACAGTGTCGCTGTAGAAAGTTTGATCAGCTGTATATAATAACACAGACCATTGCTGTCACATGATTTAATCAAAGTGTCGTTTTCAGAGTGTCGCTGTAGAAAATATACATATCTTATGAAGTGTCGTTTTAACACTGTCGTCATACAAGTGACAATGCCCCTGGTAATATTTTCAACCATGCTTACAACATATAATTCAATGAAAGTGTCGTTTTTAGTATGTCGCTGTAGAAAATATACATATCTTATGAAGTGTCGTTTTAACACTGTCGTCATACAAGTAACAATGCCCCTGGTAATATTTTCAACCATGCTTACAATATCTAATTCAACGAAAGTGTCGTTTTTAGTGTGTCGCTGTAGAAAATATACATATCGTATGAAATGTCATTTCCCAGACTGTCGCTCTGGCAGGAGAATAGTTCTGCTCACCCATATGTGTCGTTTTAACACTGTCGTCTTAATAGGGAGAATGGTGCGATTAATATTTCCAACCATAGCTGTTACATGTACATGTTTCAATGAAAAGTCTCGTCTTTAGAAAAACCCACATACATGTACATGTATGATTTCACACAGGGAGACCTCCACCAATCAGGAAGATCGGTATATAACAACACAGGTATATAACAACACAGAGCATTGCTGTCACATGATTTAATCAAAGTGTCGTTTTCAGAGTGTCGCTGTAGAAAATATACATATCTTATGAAGTGTCATTTTAACACTGTCGTCTTGGAACTGAGAATAGACCGATAACATTTTCAACCCTCACTGTTAACGGTTCAATGAAACTGTCGTTTTTACAGTGTCGCTGTAGAAAGTTTGATCAACTGTATATAATAACACAGACCATTGCTGTCACATGATTTAATCAAAGTGTCGTTTTCAGAGTGTCGCTGTAGAAAATATACATATCTTATGAAGTGTCGCTTTAACACTGTCGTCATACAAGTGACAATGCCCCTGGTAATATTTTCAACCATGCTTACAACATATAATTCAATGAAAGTGTCGTTTTTAGTATGTCGCTGTAGAAAATATACATATCTTATGAAGTGTCGTTTTAACACTGTCGTCATACAAGTAACAATGCCCCTGGTAATATTTTCAACCATGCTTACAATATCTAATTCAATGAAAGTGTCGTTTTTAGTGTGTCGCTGTAGAAAATATACATATCGTATGAAATGTCATTTCCCAGACTGTCGCTCTGGCAGGAGAATAGTTCTGCTCACCCATATGTGTCGTTTTAACACTGTCGTCTTAATAGGGAGAATGGTGCGATTAATATTTCCAACCATAGCTGTTACATGTACATGTTTCAATGAAAAGTCTCGTCTTTAGAAAAACCCACATACATGTACATGTATGATTTCACACAGGGAGACCTCCACCAATCAGGAAGATCGGTATATAACAACACAGGTATATAACAACACAGAGCATTGCTGTCACATGATTTAATCAAAGTGTCGTTTTCAGAGTGTCGCTGTAGAAAATATACATATCTTATGAAGTGTCATTTTAACACTGTCGTCTTGGAACTGAGAATAGACCGATAACATTTTCAACCCTCACTGTTAACGGTTCAATGAAACTGTCGTTTTTACAGTGTCGCTGTAGAAAGTTTGATCAACTGTATATAATAACACAGACCATTGCTGTCACATGATTTAATCAAAGTGTCGTTTTCAGAGTGTCGCTGTAGAAAATATACATATCTTATGAAGTGTCGTTTTAACACTGTCGTCATACAAGTAACAATGCCACTGGTAATATTTTCAAACATGCTTACAATATATAATTCAATGAAAGTGTCGTTTTTAGTGTGTCGCTGTAGGAAATATACATATCTTATGAAGTGTCGTTTTAACACTGTCGTCGTACAAGTGACAATGCCCCTGGTAATATTTTCAACCATGCGTACAATATATAACTCAATGAAAGTGTCGTTTTTAGTGTGTCGCTGTAGAAAATATACATATCTTATGAAGTGTCGTATTAACACTGTCGTCTTACAAGGGACAATGGACCTGATAATATTTCCAACCATAGCTGTTACATGTACATGTTTCAATATAATGTATGATCCCACGCAGGGAGACCTGGAGCCACCAGTCACGAAAATTCACTGTATATAATAACACAGAGAATTCTCGTGCTCCCTTACATGGAGTAACAACCGTCTGTTTGGTTCCAGATCACGGGGCTGAACAAAGCATGTGAAATGTGATCGTATGGCAAATAAATGCCCAGGGGTATGTCCAGGGCTTAAAACCATAAAGAAAAAAAAAACAAAAAGAAACAAAAATAAAGAATTTTTTTTGGGGGGGGAAAGGTTCCATCCATGCTATCAGTCAAAAATCTCAATAATGTAGGCCTACATCTGGAATGTAGACACTCCTTTGTTTCAGCTACAATTCAGAATAAGTTTTCAAAATATTATCAGGTTTTAACAAGCAAATTATTCTTCATCAACAAGTGTCACAGCACATAATGTGGATCTCATTAAACTGTTAGAATAAATGAAAAGAAAAGTGTATGTATATTATTTATCAGCTTTATTAAATAAGTTTACAGACTCACGCAGGTAGATCAATTTGGTGCTTCTGCAAAATCAAACCATTATTCAACTGCCAAATGCCAAGGTAAATAGCCCCCCCCCCCCCGGAAATATAATTTATCAGCAAAATTTAGAATAACTGTTTTTAAACAACCAGGCTGGTGGATATCATCAACTGAAAGAAAACAAGTATCAGAAAAATCAGGGCATCGTCGATTGTGCTGTTGTCTTCCAGTCAGTCAGTCAGTTTGATATGCAACAACAACAACTTAGACTATTTGGTTGGCTTCGACATAAGTCATCAGCCGACAAATACTTTACGATATATAGAAATGACGGGTGGTGTACTATGAATCATTGAGTTGTAATGACATCAAATGGCGACAATAAACTCACCAGAAAAACGGCAAAAAATCGCATTGTCCGTCTCTACAAGCTGGAGGGCCGCCATGTTAAATCTCCCGGTGGATGGGAGGTGGAACCGGACTACAGAAGCAAGGCCCACTGCAATGGGGAACCCCATTATTTCAATTGTGTCCAACAAAAGTGCCTCAAAATTTCGTCGGGAACCATAACAATCCCTATTGGAAATCCTATGAGTCGTGGGTTCCCCATATGACAATTATTTGGCGGGAGATTTCACGTTGCGCTCCTAGACCTCCGTCTGATCGACGGAGGTAAAAAATAAAGAATAGCAGAAGTCGATCGAAAAGGGAACAAGAGCCCAAGGGGCTTCAATATACGCCCGTATATCTGGAGTTACATTGGTCCAAATTTCAAGGTTGTTTTATAGCCTTGATTCCAATTGGTAGCTAGCAATCCAGAGAAAGGTCTACGATTTTGTGCTTCTGAGAATGTAACATATATCACATCTTATATTGAATGATAAACTAAAATGGGCTTAACTCTTGGTAACTCACATATCCCACACTGAAATCGACAATAGTCAAACACAAGAAAATAGTAGTTTTCCTGCAAATGGATTCCTTTCAGGCGAGGGAATTTTTCATGAAGGAAGAAGAAATGATGAAGTAAACCTTTGTTCTGGAGATAATAAACAGGTATGAAGTTCATGAAGGACCCCTCTTCTCGTTAAATTAGTAAATGTATGGTTTTTATTTCAAAACAGTTTAACTAAATGTAGCTGTTTCAAACATGGGAGACAACTCAACAGGACAAATGCCATATACATGTAGGGGAGAGAACTCTGAATATTCCAACCTTACACACATAGTCAGCTAATTAATTCAGTTTTGGGGGACTGTGACCTTGACCTTTGACAAATTGATCTCAAAATATATGACACCTCTTTGCCATGCGAGTAAGGTAAACTCAAAACTTTGGTACCAATCCATACCTTGAAACTAGAGATATCGCATGGACAACAAATGTTAATGGATGGATGGACAGAAAGCAACATCGCATTACATGACCTCGTCTTCGACAGGCATATGAAAATGTGGCTTTTAATGATTTCTTGAATTTGGGGTCACAGTGACCTTGACCGTTGACCCACATTTTGGTATGTAAACACATCATGTCCCTCTAATATATCTACTGGCAGAAAAAAAATATTTTTAATGATTTCCTGATTTTGGGGTCACAGTGACCTCGACCTTTGACCTTGACCTAAATTTTCGTAGATGACACATCGTCTTCCCTCAATGTATCAATGGACACAAAAAATCATGATTTTTATGGATTTCATGATTTTGGGGTCACAGTGACCTCGACGTTCGGCCTTGACCTACATTTTGGTACGTGACACATCGTGTCCCCCTAATGTATCTACTGACACAAAAATAAATGTTATTTCTAATAATTTTCTGATTTTGGGGTCACAGTGACCTTTGACCTTCCACCTTGACCTAATTTTTGGCATGCGGCACTTCATTTCCCCCCTATTGAATACACTCACAAAAAATTAGCAATTAATGATTTCCTGATTTTTCGGTCACACTGACCTTCGACCTTGATTCTGGGGTCTCAGTGACCTTGACTATTGACCTGGATCTAAATTTTGGTACAAAATGGCTCCCCGTAATTTCTCGATGGACAAGATTTTATAATAATTTCACAATTTTGGGGTCAGTGACCGTGACCTTTGACCTTAGCCTACACTTTGGTAGGTGACACATGGTGTCCCCCTAATGTACCTACTGACACAAAAAATGTTATTTTTAATAATTTCCTGATTTTGGGGTCACAGTGACCTTTGACCTTCGACCTTGACCTATTTTTTTTGTATGTGACACTTTATTTTCCCCTACTGAATATTTTTTATTATTTTTTCCTGATTTTTCGGTCACATTGACCTTTGACCTCTGACCTCGACCTACATTCGGTATGCAACACATCGTTCCCCCCTAGGGCATCCACTCACCAAAAATCAGAACTGTAGATGGAAAAAAGGCAATGATTAATGGTTTCCTGATTTTAGGCAACCGTGACCTTTGACCTCTGACCTCGACCTCAAGTTTGGTACGCGACACGTCGTCTCCACCTAGCGTATCCACTCACGAAAAATTTGGACTGTGGATAGAAAACGTTCACAGATATAGACCGGACACGAACACTTCAGTGATTTCCTTTTTTTAAGGCCAGTGACCTTTGACCTCGACCTTCATTTTGGTACGAGACACATCGTCTCCCCGTAGGGTATCCACTCACCAAGAATTGGAACTGTGGACAGAAAACTGTCCCAGATATAGACCGGACACGAGGGACGGACAGACGGACGGCAACCGCCATCACATAATACGTCCGCCTTTTGGCGGGCGTATAAAAAGTGCTTAGATAAGTCTCGATTTTTGCAATTGATGCTCCAATTTTATACCGAAATATATTTGTTTTCAAATGGACATCAAAGTCCATTGAGAATGTCCATTGAGAGATAATGATAATCTATTCTTTAGCATTGTTTTACTTGTATTTCTAGGTTCAACAAATACATGAAGTGTTTCATGGATTAAAAGTTCATTCAGTCTCTCTACATATAGCCCACCGACTCGTAGCATTTCTCGGTTTAACTGATACAGTAAGGTACAAATTCTTAGACTCCATACCATTTCCCGAGTTATGCATCGAGTTACTCAATTATGCTGAACAAAGAGAAACGGTTTTTAGTCAAGAGTTATGCTGGTAGGGAAAGTGCGGTCTATAGCTGGAGTTACGCAGTTACGTTGTCAGAAAAAGCGAGGGGTATAGCTGGAGTGACGTATAGTTACGCTAAGCAAAATAGAAAGGATCTGACGAAGTTACGCTGAGCAAAATCAAATGGTTCATTACCGAAGTTACGCATTTACGCTGTCTGAAAGAGAGGTCTATAGCTGGAATTACGCTGTCAGAAAAAGAGAGGGCTATAGCCAGAGTTATGCAGTTACGCTGAGCAAAAGAGAAAGGCCTGACAAAGTTACGCTCTCAGGAAAAGAGGTTTATTACGCAGCTACGCTAAGCGAAAGAGAAAGGGTCTGATGAATTTACGCAGTTACGCTCTCAAGAAAAGAGGGTTATAGCCAGAGTTACGCTAAGCAAAAGAGAAAGGGCCTGACAAAGTTACGCAGAGCAAAAATAATTGGACCATCGAGGAAGTTACGCAGTTACGCTGTCTCAAAGAGAGGTCTGTAGCTGGAGTTACGCAGTTACGCTGTCAGAAAAAAAGAAGAGAGGGGTATAGATGAGTTACGCTAAGCAAAAGAGAAACGGTCTGACGAAGTTACGCACACTGTAATTTTTTACTGTAATAGTGCAGTAAGTTACTGCTTTCTTTCACAGAAAAATACTGCAAAACATAATTACAGTATAATACTGTAATACAAGCAGTAGTTTACTGTATTACATTGTATACAGTAAGTTACTGCATATATTTTTTAAAATACAGTATTTATTGGCATGAATATGAAATACAGTACACTTCAACAGATTCACTGTAAAATTGACAACATTTTGCTTTATTTTACTTTACTGCAGAATATAATTTACGGCATACTAATAATAATATTTTATACGAAAAAAATTAAAGTAATTCGCCGTACGGTTTCATTTGCAGCAAGTTCATTCATCTTTAAAAAAAATACATTTTGTATTGCTTTGATTGTGAAATATCAGTACAGAATATACTCACCCTACTGAATCGACAAGAATGATTGTAGGTAAACACCGCCGGTCACGTGTCAAATCGCAGTCAATGGTAGGTTTTTCGGTGCTTTCGTTATCAAGCGTGGGCGTGTGTCTGACCAGACGACAGTGACCACTGCCGAAAATGAACGATTTTCAGCATATCGATGACAGGTATGGTTACTGGTGTCCAGTCATTTTTTGATGGAGAGATATCGTACTATATTGTCACCAAATGTAGGGTTATTACTGTTTCAAGTTAACAAAACTTTTAAACATTTTTGCGGCGAGAGGTGTTTTTAGGTGTTGGTGGACAGTCCATGGTAGGTATTAGCATCGAATTATAGTGCGAGGAAATGAGCACAAAATGAACACGTGGGAACTTACTACCTGCCTCGTGTATCACCGACACATTCATCTCTCGATTCCTTTCACTTGTGTGTGTTTAAGAGGAATATGAACCATTAATAGTTTATTCTCTGTCTGTCTGATATTACGACAGTCCATGGTATCATCATCTGATCGATCGACAGTCCATGGTAGGTCAAAATACGGTCAGTCCGAACTGACGTGAACCGTGTAACCTTGGCCAATGATTCGCCAAATGGACTGTTGCCAAGACAAATGGTAGCTACCATGGACTGTCGACATATCTGATATACAATCATATGTTGCCTCATTATAACATTGCAGCTGTTATCCGGCTTCAATTTGAAGTGATCCAATCTACAGTTCATGGTCGCATGACAAGTGGACTGGTGCATTCACCTACAATCATACTTGTCGATTCAGTAGGGTGATACTACTGCAAATTGATTATTCGTCAATTCATCCAACTTTAAGGCTCAATAACAACATGCGTCGATGTGAATTCGTAGGCATTCAAAATATCTATTATAGTATACGAATTATATTGATCGCCACGTTGTTTTCCAGGAAGTTTGTAAAATTCAATGTTACGGAAACTTCGTAATGTTGAAGAAAAAAATCCAAAAACATCACATTCCTGATAGGCCTACCCTCACAGAGTTCCAATTTTTTAAAAAAACCATGATAAGAAAGGAATATCTTTCCTTTCTGTTACTTCGTGGTATTCTTTTTTTTCAGAATTATTTGTTTGAAATCATATAACAAATTTGCAGTAACAATCTTTTTATTGCATTTTTACAGTAACTTACTGGCACCTTTGCTGCCAGTAAGTTACTGTAATGTATTTTTTAATGATTTCCTGATTTTTAGGTCACACAGACCTTTGCCCTTGATTCTGGGGTCACAGTGACTGTGATTGACCTGGATCTAAATATTGGTACATGATAAAACAGCTCCTTGTAATTTCTCAATGGACTAAAAAAAAAGCATAATTTTTAACAATTTCACGATTTTGGAGTCACAGTGACCTTGACCTACATTTTGGTAGGTGACACATCGTGTCCCCCGAATGTATCTACGGACAAAAAAAAAAATATTTTAAATAATTTCCTGATTTTGGGATCAGTGACCTTTAATCTTCCACCTTGACCTATTTTTTGATATGCGACACTTCATTTTCCCCTATTGAATCCACTCACAAAAAATTAGAAATTATTAATGATTTCCTGATTTTTCAGTCACACTGACCTTTGACCTCTAACCTCGACCTACATTTGGTATACAATACATCGTTCCCCCCTAGGGCATTCACTCACCAAAAATTAGAACTGTAGATAGCAAACTGTCAATGATTTCCTGATTTTAGGCAACAGTGACCTTTGATCTCAATTTTTGGTACGCGACACATCGTCTCCACCTAGCGTTGCCACTCACAAAAAACTGCCGACAGAAAATGTTCACAGATATAGACCGGACACGAACACTTCAGTGATTTCCTGTTTTTTTTTAGGCCAGTGACCTTAGATAGGAAACTGTCCCAGATATAGACCAGACACGAGAACCGGACAGACGGACGGAAACCACCATCACATAATACGTCCGCCTTTTGGCGGGCGTATAAAAGGGGAAAAGTGTTACTATAGCTCCAAACCCAAGAATATATTACAATTGTAAGATTGAGCGTAAGTCCACTGTATATCAGGCTTGTCATGTACATGAATGCACCAGCTCTCTCGTGACTTGCTACATGAAAGAATGACCAAAATATCTTGTAGGGGCTGCATGTCTGACTAAATTAGCCCCTCCCATTTCGGTTTATCCATTAATAAAATCGTTCTTCTATTCCAATCCAGATTGATTCTCATATCATATAGGTATATTTATTCGGACCACCGGGCCGATTCTTCCAGCATTTTGTGCTCGTTCTGAAGAAGGAATTTTTCATTAAGCTATGTCAGTCGTTATTCAACATTATACTCGGTCTTCCATCCGGGGATTATAGATTTCTGTCGCTTTTATCAGTTCGGTTCGAATGCATGTGTCGAGTCTTCCGCCACACGTCTGCTCTGTTTGACAAGTCAGTCTCCACAACTCTCGACAGAATAAAGCGAATAGTGATAAATATAATTATATCCTCATTCTTTATAGCTTTTTATACAACCGGACAGATTGAAACGATCCTATTCCGATTGTCAATATAGCTTTTTAGATGGGAGCGGTATCCGTGTGGTTGAATAACTCTTTCATTCTAACAAAACTATATATCAGCTTTATAATTATAAATGGCCATGTGATATGATACAATTTGCCTATAGGCCAGGTAACACATGGTATACGGCGCCAGTACCTAGTTAAATAGTTTCATATATATCGGGTTATAAAATCGCTCAGTTGACGCCATCGCCGACTTACCCCGCTTCCCTAAATTATCAGATCACACGATGCAAGTACAAACAATATTGTTTATCCCGGTATAAGTTATAGTCGAGATACACTGAAAACTGTTTTATTACCCCTAAAATTAAATGTAATATCTGTCATAATTCGTGATATATACGACAAGGCAAGAGCGACAAGGACACTCGTAAATTTCGAGTTTCCTTTTGAAATCTCTTTGCCTGTAACACTGCAACTGAATGTGAAAAATATTTGATCGTCTATATTTAAAGTTTATGATAATAAATTAATTTCGTTAAAATATAGAACCCAAGAGAGAGACAAGGAGAAGATTTTCCGGCTCCAGTAATATATAAGGTTAAAATGAACGTGATTTTGATGGTAAAACCCTGCAATTATTGCAGTTTTACGATTTCCTTGATCCATCTATATCGTGGGTCACCAAACAAAGGAGAAGAATAGATATTACAACAATGAGTGTGGACGGGTGGCTTACAAAGAACAATAGACATCAACCGAAAGATTGATCAGTTTCCCTTGTGGGTATTGACGCGAGATTCATATGACCGCCATGCTTCACTGTTCAAATAGCTAATCTTATAATTATGCTATTCTGGGTTTGTCAGATTGCGAGTCTTGGTGGCAAAATCTACTCGTTGAATACATATGGAGATTATACACTGTTAGTAGTATATAAAGAGTATTTGAGGCCTCCTTTCACCCGGATGTAGTGACGTCATGAGGAGGGTTTGAGGAGGAACTAGTGGCGCCAACTGTACACTTTGGACGCAAGGGAGACAACTCGATCTGCCAGAGTTTGGCGGCCATCTTGAATTTTTGAGGCGGTGTGGGCGGCCATCTTGAATTGTGTGGAAAAGGGGATGTATTCCTCCGCGGTGATGCGGTCCTGGTGGTGATGCGGTCGCGGGAAAAAGCTTCCGCGGAGAAAAAGTAGTCCCTAGACTGGAAATACGCTGCATGGTCCGATGGGGTCGAGTGAGGTATCAAAGTGAAGCCTATGTGAGGGGGCATCTGATGGGCAGGGTGTGGGGTTGAAATAGCGTCATTCTGCGCATGCGCGGTGGCCCAAGGGTATGAAAATAGACGTTTTGAGAGCCAGGGGAGTCCCTAATGGTCCGATTGAGTTGTACGAGGTATCCATGTGAAGCCTAGGTGAAGGGGCATCCAGTCATGGGTGGGTGCATGTAAAAATTTTCCTGAAAAAAAACGGAACACGGACTTTATCGAAAAATCCGGGAAAATGCCTATATGGGGTATGGGGGTATATAGGTCGCCGGGCTTAACGGGGCTTGCCTATCAATAGAGTTATCTCCCCCTAGTTCCAGGGTGGGTGTATGTAAAAATTTTCCTGAAAAAATACGGAACACGGACTTTATCTTAAATTACGGAAAATGCCTATATGGGGTATGGGGGGTATAGGACCATCCTGGGAAACCTACTTCTCGACATTTGCGGTAGGGTTGTTTGGATTTGTTTTTCACGTCTCGTCATTTAGAACATGATAGGAAGTGTCCCGGAGCGAATCGGTGAAATTTTTGAAAAAGTCCAGGGAGACCCATATAGTCCCATACTGGGGGGTATAGGACCAATGTTTGTCCCCCTGGGAAACCTACTTCTATACATTTGCGGTAGGGTTGTTTGGATTTGTTTTTCACGTCTCGTCATTTAGAACATGATAGGAAGTGTCCCGGAGCGAATCGGTGAAATTTTTGAAAAAGTTCGAGGAGCCCCATATAGACCCGTATAGTCCCATACTGGGGTATAGGACCAATGTTTGTCCCCTGGGAAACCTACTTCTATACATTTGCGGTAGGGTTGTTTGGATTTGTTTTTCACGTCTCGTCATTTAGAACACGATAGGAAGTGTCCCGGAGCGAAACGGTGAAATTTTTGAAAAAAGTCACCGAGGCCTATACTGCATGGCTATAGGTGTATAGGGCCATATGGGGTGGGCGTATTGGAGTCTAGGTGGGCCACTAAAGGTCCGATGGGGTCGAGTGAGGTCTTATTTTGAAGCTCTCATGCACGAGCACTTGACTACACTCATGGTTCGTACGTTGTCAATAGTCTGCGCATGCGCAGCCTGGCCGTAGTAGAGAAAGCAGGCATTTTTGGGGTTGTGTGTGGGTGTGTTTGGGTTAGAGATGGGCTATTCACGGTTCGAATGGGTCGTGTGAGGTATCCATGTGAAGCCTATGTAATGGAGCCTCTGACAGCGTGGGTGTGGGGTTGAAATATCGTCATTCTGCGCATGCGCGGTAGCCCAAGGGTATGGAAATAGACGTTTTGGGGGTCTAGGTGGGCTCCTCATGGGCCTATTGGGTCGAGTGAGGTATCCATGTGAAGCCTAGGTGAGGGGGCTAGACTAGGGTGTCGTTTCCATTCTGCTGCGCAGTGGGTTGTGACGTCACTTCCGGTTTGGGTGAATGGGGCGTGACCTTTGGACATGTCTAGACTTGTCTGTGTCTGTCATGTACTGGGGTTTTCCCCCACAATGGCGTTCACCTTCGGACGTGGTTTGGTGGGTCTGCGCAAGTGTGTGTGACGTCACTTCCGGTTTTCACTAAAACTACCTCCAAACCCAGAAGAGTTCCAATGTTCAACCTCCCGGGTGTTTTCCCGGCCCCGGCCCCGGCCCGCCCCGGCGCGCGGCATTATCCGGTATGCAGCGCGCGCGCACTGGTTCTCCGGAAGTACGCGGCATCACCGGCAGTGCGCGCGCGGATCAAAAGGTGACATCCAAGTCAAAAGGTCTCCCTTTCGGCAAGGTTCGGAAGGGACAATGTTGCGGCATCGATATATACAGAGCTTGAACCCCAAAAAAGGGGATTGTAAATGAACCTGGGAAGGATGGGCAGGTCCATTTGGACCAATCAGCGGTCGAGAAAAAAGAGCCAATGAGCGATTGATAAAAGAACCAATGGACGGGTACTAGGTACACGTCTACGCCTACATCCGGGTACTTGTCGCCTACGTCCACGTTTACATCCGGGTTCTTGTACACGCGGGTAATGTTTTCTGGACATGGATGGGTTACCTTTGGCTCCATTCTAGGCCACTGATTGGCTAATACGGTGTTCAAAACCAGTTTCATGCATTATGCTCATATAACTTATAGTAATAAACTTAATCTATACGTGTTGGACGAGTCTTCACTCACCGTCTTCCTTTACACGCACCTCAATGAAATACCCGCTCCAAACCTAGACCAAAACACGTACTTGGTCTGCGGGCTGATTTCATTGGCTCTCTATTTTACTATAGTGCTCTTGCATTCTAACATTGATGGGTTACATTTTGGCCCCATCCTACACCACTGATTTCAGTTTGACTGAATCTCCACATTGGGCATTTATGCATTATGAATAAAACACACAAGACAGGGTTTTTTGGTGAGATCTCATTTTTTTTATTCAGTGAACAACAACGTGAGAACAACCACGTGAAAACTGAAGCCCAGAACAAGGGGCTTGTACATTGAAAGAACTGAAGCCCAGAATAGGGGGCTTGTAAACTTAAGCCCAGAACAGCGGGCGTGTGTACATTGAAAGAATTCAAGCCCAGAACGGGGCTTGAACATTGAAATGATGGGCGGCCCAGTCATATACGAGTACATCTCGATCCTCGGCCTTCGGGTACTCGTCAAACATCTGTACTATGGTAGATAAGGGTCTTCCCCGGCATCGATGGTACAGGTAAAATAAGCAATATTGTCCGCACACGCTACTGGTCAGGCTTTGCAACGTTTGACTGCTCCAACACCACGTCTCTGTGCCTTGATCCATGAAGTCTGTTAAATCGGGATGGAGGGGTGGCAGGCCGTACGGGTCAAAGTATTCGCCCTGCTGTTCTGTCAAGTACACGGCCACCCAATGTTCACCGGGCCGATCCATCGGGTCCGTGTTGAGAACGTAAGCAGCAGGATACACACGGTCTAATGGGAACACATCTCGGGTGAACACCCCTTGAAACATCATACGTGTCTCTGGGTCATTCTCCAGCACGGTGGTTATCTGGTCTGTATCCATGTTAGGTGGAGAAATCACACAGCACATTGCGCGTCTTGTCCACTTGAATGATGTTGTCAAACTCGGCGTAGCAGATCACATTGACGGTGCTCCGGAGGGCTCGTAGAAAGTGGATTTCCAACCGTAAATTGCCTTGCTTGGCCAGGGCCAGCTGATGGTTGTTCTCTAAGGTGGGGGTCAGATCGAAACAGAACAACGTGTATCCGTTCCCGTAGTCCTCCCAACTGATGAAATTCCCTTCGTCCTGGTTGATTTGACCGGTGGCTGTAAACAGGCTCTGATAGGCTCGAATGAAATTCGCGCGCCCAAAGTTCGGTGTTAAGGCCGTGGCTGGCACCTGTTGTCCATCCACATGCAGGGCCACAAAATTGATGCCGAAATGTTTAAAGTCAAACGGATTCTCTGGGTAGGCTCCACTGAAACTGGTATTTTCCACACAGGCCAGGATCAATCGCTTGGGTAGTTCCCCCAGGAACAGGTTTTCTTTGTTGGCGCTCATATTTCCAGCAGACACAGAGAACACTTTGGTTTGTACACGTCGGATAGGGTACTGGGCTGGTTTTGTTTCCAAGTCTTTCATGTGTCCCAATTGAACGGCTGGATTCGGTTTCACTTTTCGGACATACAGGACTGCGTCTTCGATGACAATCTTATAGTCAGCTGCATGCGCCTCTACGTTAGTGGCCATCAAGGCGAAGGTCGGAGGCGCCCGTATCAGTCGAATTTTGATGGGGATCTTGTTCAAGAGGTATCGGTCTTGCATGAACATGTCTGCGTGCAGTCGACCGATCATATCCACCGAGACGCCGTTCGCGGTCAAAGCCTTCCGTTTGCTATATCCCGTATTGTCGTTCTCTGCACCCATGTGCTCGGCTTTGTCCTGGTAGAATAAAGCGGCTGTCAGTTGAGATTTTTTAGCCTCTCGCCCATGCGACAACAGCGTCTCGATGTAGGCTCGATAGGGGTACGTGTTGGTCGAGTCACTGATGAGTTTGTCGCTGAGAAATATATCCACCTGTTGAAACATCGAGTGCAGCCAGGGATTCGTCGGGCCCACCGTTGCTTGGTCGGCGATTCTGGTGCCATCTCCATTGACGATCTTGGCTTTCACATACAAGTATGTATGGGCTAAATCCACATAGGCCGTATCCGCATTACTGATAGTGAACTCGATGGGCCCTGTTGCGTCGATGCTGGACAGCGGGAGATGCTCCACCCATAATCCTTGTTCGGCACTGGTCTGTGTGGGCAGCACGGTCCACAAATCAAATTCACTGTTGGTGGAGGGGCAGGACTCGGCGTGGATCAAGGACATGTTTAAGAAAAGATATCCCGGGTCTTCGATGTGCGTCGTCGCTGGGTCGGTTGTCGACTGGTGCGTGGTCTCGGTGGGGCAGCTCTTTTATTCCCTACGGTGCGTTGTGCTTTGGCCACCAAGACGCCTCCCGCTTCTTTGGCCCGCCGTTTCAAGGCTTCTTTGGGTGCCGTACCCTCCAAGACATCACCGGCCACTTGCAGTCCACTGCGTACCGCTTGTTTGCCGATTGCTTTCACCCCACGTGTCACCAAGGGCAGGAACGTTTTGACGATGCTCCCGAGTATGTTCCCCAGTCCATGTCCACGTTGCATGCGTGCACCACTAAAAACCGGAAAGCCACCCACGGCCTGTTGGGCATAATAGTCCATATAGCTGCGTGCATCGCACTCGTAAAGCACCTTCATTATGCAAAGTGGGGAGCACGTGCTTGTCGAAAATGAAGTGTCACCACCACTTTTCCGCGTTCGAATGCCACTGGTCGTCCCGTGTCATCTCTTATATCCACCGTGATCGTGTTGATGTGTGTTTGTCGTACGGGCAGGTAGAGCATGTGGGTGAAACTGTGGGTGACTTGATCTCCATACAACTTTTTAATGGGCACCACCCATAACAGAGGTGTGTTGATATCGCCCACGATGTGGTTGTCCACCACGTCCGAGTAGACGTAGAGTCCGTACATACCCGACTTCATATCCATCGGGATCTCGCCTTGGTGGGCGGTGGGACCAGCGAACGTCCGTAGATCGAAACCCAGCATTTGCTGTAGGATAGGACTCAGTACGACACTCGCGTTGGCGTTGACGATAAGCTCTGCCTTGTCGTTGTGTGCGTTGTAATCGAAGTTCACGTGATTCTTGAAGGGATAGGCTTTGATGGGTTTTGAAGTATTCGTGACCTCCCGTAGAGCCTTATAATGCAACAGTCTTGACAGCCCACCCATGAACTCCTTGGGAGTATCGTATTGGCCTTCGGGGAGGGTGAGTCGGGTGTCTTTTCCTTCGTAGGTCACCTCGTACCACACTTCATTGGCTCGCACGTTGTACCACGAGTAAGGGTATTGGATATCCACGAGGCCACATTCCCATCGTCCAGGTAAATGCAACGGTTGCGGTAACTGGGTCACGTACTTGGCCACGGTGTTGTCAGGAAACACATCCAGCGAACTGTTACTGGGTAGGGTGAGGTAAAACATGGCGACTGAGCTGTCCTGCTGCTGCTGTTGGTTTTAATAGGTGTTCCAGGCCTTGGGTGGTTGTGTCCGGCGTCGTGTTCGTCGCGTTGACTTGCTACGTGTCACGGCTCTGGAGATGTGGGGTGTCCTGATCAAGGGTGGTTTTTTAAAGGTTTGAAAAGAAGGTGCCCGTTGTCGTGGTGGAGTTTTGGGGGGTGACTCCGGTTCCCATTCGGATTCCCAAGGTTGTGGAATCTGTCGTGGTGCACCACTCGGCGATTGCTGGGTTCGCTGCATAAAGGCCCAGCGGTGGGGGTTCCCCACCAATTCCTGTGGTACATGCATGTCTTTCAAGCCTTGAGCAAAGACCTCCCATCCTCGAGGATCCGTGTGCGATCTGCGTTTACGCATCAGGTCATTCACTAAATCCGTCATGTGGGTCCCGGGGACCACCTGATTCTGTACCAGGAGTTCGCCTTTATCATTCCAAGTCATGTTAGGATTCTGTTTCATCCGTTGTAATACCAGGCCAGCTTGTTTCTTGAACGATGCAGGTACACTCTTCAGCACTTCGTCTTCCACCCACTGTGGGGCTGTGGGTGCTACCCCTGGTAATGGCGGCTGTTGGAGGGGTGCTGAGGTCGGCGGTGTGTCACGTGGTGGTGGTGGTGGTGGTGGTGGTAGAGAGGGTTTTGTATTGGTCCATGAACGTCATGTACCGTTGAAGCGTCTCATTGTACCGTTGTACTTTCTCACTGTCGCTTAACCCCGGTCTCTGTAAGATCTGTTGCATCTCTCCATCGAGGGTGTTTATGGTCTTCACCGTAGGTGGGACAGGGTAGGGCGATTGGAGGTTTTGAAGGAACCGTGGTTCGACGAGGACCATTTTTTTCGTGTGGTTCATTGTCGGCCGAAGAGTCCACCCAATACTGGACCCAATACGGAAGCGGCCAACGGTGCTAAGATGGCCCCGAGAAAGCCGCCTTTCTGTAACACCTTTTTCTTTTGTGTTTGTGGGACCCGCTTATGGACTAGGGTTCGGAGACCTGTCTTATGCTTGGCCAACTTGGTCTTCTGAGCCGGAGTCAGTGGTACGTTGCCTTTTAACAGGTTGTACCCGATCTCGCACAGACAGCGTACAAGGTCAGGGTCCGCACCGCGTACAATGGTTCGGACCAACTCGGGTGGGGCCGTCTTCAATACACGGAGCGTGGGAGCGTGCTTCCGTACTCGCGCAGACATCATGTACAACTAATGCCAGAACCCACAACTCTGCCCTTTTTATCCACCTCAGAGACAAAGTCAACCCTGCTGTGGTATTCATTCTTTTTATTATCTCCATCATCAAACACACACACTCCAGCTGGGGGCGCCACTGTGGGTGTGTTTACATTATTTTTGCAAGTACACGTGGTGGGTCTCTCCGGGAAAGATGCCGGTCCGTAGTCGAAGGTGGTCGGGGGTGGCTTGCTTGAGGTCGAAGAGCATATACCCGTGCTGAGGGGTTGTGGCATCTTTAAAGGCTTCCAACGCAAACGGTGTGCGGCCGGGATATATCTGTCTCGCCAGGTGCAGCAGTTGAGTGGTATCTCTCGGGTTTTTGAAGACCACCAGGTAGTGGGCATTTAAGCTGATGTTCCGATGTTCTTTGTTTTTACTGAACAGATTCTGCACAATGTAGATGATGCTGAGCCGTCGATGGTGGCTGCCTTTGGTAAAGAGTTGGGTGACCCGCGCATCCGTCTCCGCCATGAGATCATCCAGAACCACCAAGGTGTCGGGTTCCAAATCGGCCAGGTTGGGTAGGCCTTCCACGAACGTGATGTGGGGCATTGCTGCATACGCTGCCTGCCATTCTCCATAACACCACACGACTCGGGCAATGGGTGGGGTGATCATGCTGTCGGCGTGTTGAAGGAGCTTCCGGACGAAGTGCGTTTTGCCGGAGCCCGTCGGTCCTGCGATGACGCAAGTGAAGGGATGCTGCCACCGAGGGTCCATGGTTCGAGGTGTATCCACTGTCGTGGTAACCCGCTCTTGTAAATTTCGTACGAGTGAACTGGAGTGGTGGTGGGTACAACGTCGGTCGTCGTTGTCTGTACACTGCGAGTGATGATGATGGGGGTGGGTACAACGTCGGTCGTCGTTGTCTGTTCACTGTGAGGGATGAAATCCGGTGGTTTTTCAGACGTAGTGGGTGTACTTGGTGTAGATGTTGAGCTTGGTGTGGAGCTCATTGTGGCTTGTACACGGGGTGTGGTGGTGGTGACTGGGCTCGATACGGGGTTGACTGGTGCTATCTGTAGACCGGTTTTACTGGTGGCTGGTGTTCTCAATTGGTTAAGTAACGTGCTGACATAGGCTACGTCGTAAAACACACCTCCGTACAACACACTCAGCAGGGTTAGCACTATCACCATAAAGCCCACTTGCGCTTTGCGCGTTTTGGGAGACGCTGTGTTCAGAGGCAGCTGCTGTTTGTCCATAGCACTGTGGTCGGACGTGGAATGAAGGATGACGGCAGTGGTGTCTGGCTTTATAGTCGTTTCACCTGGCTGGCAGCGACCCAGGAATTGAAGGAACTGGGCCAGCCTTGCCATTTGACGAAATGAAACAGTTTGCCACGTCGACGTTCCGTTTTCAAAATCTGCTCCACCGTGTAGTAGTCTTGCTTTGTTTTTATGACAGGCTGTAATTCCATCTCGTAAAACGTCCCTAGCAACGGTTCCCCTTGAAGACCTTTCAATTCATAGACTCGCTGATATTGGGGTAGACGCCGTTTAATCAGGAAGTGCTCATCGCTCCAGTTGGGCAAGCAACTTTTCTCAAATTGACCTTTGACTTTACTGATCCGTACAGGGTCCCCGACCTTGTACACCGCCTTCGGCGTTCGCTGCGATTGCCTGGGGTACAAGACACGCCGGACTTGGGCTTCATTGCTTTGGGTCACGGTAATGGGGGCTCTCTCTATACTCCGATGATAGGCTCGATTGTAACCACTCACAAGTTTCGGGAGAACATCGATGTACCGCCTTGTATTCTAATAGGTGAAATATTTATACATGCGGCCTTTGAATGTCCTGCTGAACCTTTCCACCACGGAAGCCTTGGTCTCGTTGTACGTATGGAAGAAA